>QLNU02014176.1:9897063-9912061 GCA_006491805.2 Dysdera silvatica
GCTGACCACCACTATCTCTCAAGGTGTTCAGAGTTGTTTCAACTGCATTTAAGAACGGACCGTTCAGTTCTCCTTGCGGGACCATGACCTTGATGCTCTGCAGGAAAAACTTGTGCCACACTCGCCAAGCCTCACACTTAGGCCAGCAACGCCTACAAAGAGAAAACATTAGTTATAAAGAACTAACTTTTTGATATAAAGCATAGTGGTGATACATTTTATAGTGAAACCATTTACTTTTTCCAATTAATTGTTGAAGAACGCCAATATCTGCAATTCTGCCTGAGAAACATTTGGCCTTCGTTACGAAGACTTCTTGAAGAATCTTGTGACTGCCGATGTGGAGATATCGTTTCCCGCACATGGAAAGCAAATATGGATCTCCGTAATTCTTAACCATTTCTGTAAGGTGGACGTGGAAGTCTTCCCGTAAGAATGGATAAAACCCAAAAAGAGGTAAGCCCCATGGGCCAGAATTACCTTTTAATTTAATAAGAGATCGAACAACAAAGAATATTGTTGCTCCAGTAGCAATGACCAGTGTTACTGCACTCGCACTAAGTAAATATACATCTCCTAAACCTTCCACCATCCTTTATAGACTCCACGTAAAAGTACCTAGAAATCAAAACAGTGAACATTTTAAAAATACAAAGTATAATTAAAAAGATAACATCACTCGACCTTTTAACGTTTAATTGTTTTATATAACTAAATCTTATATTTAAACCCCACCTGTTTTTAAATATTAGAATTAAATTATTATACAAATTATTATTTTAATTTTTTCCCACCCACGTTTAAGTAGTTCAAATTAGAGCTATTTTTTTACATTTGGAGAGAAAAAAAAGGCGCCGTCCTCATACTGGATTAGAATCAGGATCCTCGCGTTTAGCCCGTGGTATCTTGACCAACTGGACAAGTGAAGACAAGAACAAACTCATCATGAGCTGTTTCGTCTTCTCAGATAATTTGCTATTGTGCTTTTTACAGGTTACACCACCAATTTCCCCAGCAGTTTCAACTATTGTCTTAACAATGTTTTCATTTGCTTCTGAGATGTCAACTTCTTCAATAAGTCCTTCCAGTGCAGAAAAGCGATTTTTTAATTCCAACTTGAATGCCTCGGTATTTTCTTTTAATTTCTTTAAATCCACCCTCTTACTTACTTGTTTCCTAATGAGCTTCTGCCTTTCTAGTTTAGTATTTAAGTGCATTTTACATAATGGTGTGGATACTAATATGCTGTTATTGCGTAAAATAAACCTTCTACGCATCATCAAAAATTTTTACCCAAATCAGTCATGAAGAGAATAAAACCAATTTTAAATGACCGTTCTCGTCCCAAATTGTTATCTTGTTGTTTAGGGGTGGGGAAATATAATATCCAAATGAACCGTTGAATTTATTAATTTGGAAATTCTGCCTGAAGTATCTGGTGCAGATAGGCGAACCATAAACACTGCTACTAATGAAGCAGTTATGCAATTTAATGCGGGTGGAAAAGGGCGTTTGTTCACAATAGGAGCGTGTGGAATTAATTAATCCTGATTTATATGCTGCACATGCCATGAAAATAATGAACGAAAAGCAAATATCATATTCTGTTCGCCGTACCAAAAGTGCTATAAAAACTTGTCGTCAGGTGAAAAGTTAACAAAAGTTACAGAAAAATAAGACTACAGCATCTGAAAGTGGTCCGACATACCCTGCTGGGGCATTCTAAATGGATTTATGAAGGTGTGTTATCCCATCTAGATAATAACTTCAAAGTTGGTGAAGAATTTTTCGTTAGACGTGTTTTTCTCAAGAGTGTATATTTTTGCCTTGCGGACAAGATATTTACAAAATCATTTGTGCTATTGCAACGAAATTTTTCATGCTCTTGTAATAATACATGATCAACAAAATGATGAAAAATGTAAGGAATTAAACATTTTTATATATATTAAAAAAATAATGGACAAAAAACAAATATCGTATTTGGATCGCCGCTCCAAGCCTGTTACGGAAACTTGTAATTAGGCGGAAAGCTAACAGAAGTTGCAAAAAATTAAAATTATAACATCCAAGGAAAGTTCCACATACTTTTCTGTTGTATTCTAAACAGGAATTAAAATTTGTATTGTATTATTAAAATTTGTAACGGGCAAAATCTGGTATAATATTTTAATTTATTATAAAATAATAACAATATATAAATACATTTTGTTAATGATTTCAATAGGTGTATAACGATTTTAGTAAGTTATATAATAATCCTATGTGCAAATTTTTATTTTTGGATATGTGTTATTTTAAAAGTTATAGAATGTTGAACTTCAGCCTATCAGAAGGCATTTCGAAATACGGGTATGTGCCCCCCGCGTCATGATGTCTATTGTTGCTAGATTGCAAACTCCCAAGTGGTATTCGGCCTTTCTACGGCTAAACTAAAGAAACCCTCAAAACTAGACTCCAAGAGCAAATTGGTCGTTGTGATATTGATACTTGTCGTAATCGATTATGCAATAAGCTATTGGCCATCGATTAATCGATTATTAGTTCAAATGCCGATTATTTGCTTCAAAGGGGTAGGAAAACGTTGTCAAAAATTTTCCCTATTTTGTAAGGTGGGTAAGTATCCGCGTGAATAGATTTACAAAATGATCCGTTTTTATGTACTTTTTATAAAATATCAATATAAGGCTGAATATATATGCGTGCGTAAAATTTAAAAGTTATAGCTAAAATCCGCCCTATCATATAATCCACTTTTTTTTTTCAAAAATTGCATCTTAGCGATTATACATGTATGATGATTTTCAGCAATATTTTAATTAATTTACAGGCACATATAGACAAACTTGTATGCAGTACCGGATTTTTGTATAGACAAAGTAACCAAGGGCAGTAGAAAGGGCCTGCCATATTGCTGATAATTCAAAACGTCAGATAGCGCCTTTGGATGCTTCGAATTTAATTAAAAATGCCAAAATTAATTATACATGTATGTATGTATGTAATGTGTGGGTGTGTGGTGGTGGAAGTGAATGGGCGCCCTATCTCGAGCTCCGCAGTTTCCATCCTATTTTATTAGAAAAGTTGATCGGTCCTCCCATCAGTGTGTGTTTGTCGAACTGGTGAAAAGATAGTGTTTCTTTGATGTCATTTTTATAGAAAATAATGGAATTCTAGCGGACTAGTAGGGTTTCTGAAATTACGATATCCTAACTGTTGAAACTTCGTTACCGTAATGGGGTGAGTGTAGATTAAATACAATTGCTTTTCAGGTATCGACTACGATTACTGACAAAACTATGGCAGAGCTCTCCAACGGCTAAAAAAATGAAGGAAATATCTCAAACAGTCTTGTTTTTCATGAATTCCGAAAGTAAATAATAAAGTTTGAAAAATGTAAACAAACAGCCACTTTGGAAGCGTTACTGGTTACTCGAGCCTGACTTATTCCGCGAGGCCTGGACTCTTTTGTAATGCGGAACCATCTGTGCTGGCCACATTTCCCTCTTCGCTAATTATATTGCACTGGAGCGGGATTCTTCTAAGCCTGAGAGTTTTTAATCGGCTGGATGTGCTGTCGATTTTGGCTTGTTAAATTAGGAAAATAAGAGAGTGAAAATGATAAGTTGAATGAATGTGTAGAAAATGGAAAAGATCTCCCGATCATAGATATGGCATCTCTTGGGGATCACAGCTTTCCAGCCTGGACTGCAGACAAAACTATTGGCGAAATAGACAAAATACTGGAATCGAAAAAAAGGTCATAGGAGTGGCAAATACTGTCAGAATTCAAGAACTGTGTAGGAGGTTGATCAAAGTAATTGGTGAACAGAACGACGAGATTTCTCAACTCATGCAAGCGAGCTGTGTTCGGGAACAAGATAAAATAATTGGATTTCCAGTAGAACCGAATAATGACCTAAAAATGAAAATAGCAGTCTTGGAGGGGAAATTGGAAGAAAGAAGAAAAGTTTTTGATATGATTAGGATGCAGGGCTGCCGACAACACACATCTGTGGGTCCAACTTATGAAATAAAGGATAACAAAAGACAAGAAAAAGAATTGCCCCTATTGATCTATCCGAAGGAGGAAGGCCAATCGTCAGAACAGAGTAAGGACGAGTTAATGGGACTGGTTGATCCGGCCGAACTAAAGATTTGAGTCCAGGCAAGAAGAATTAATAAGGGAGGAATAATTATAAAGTGTAGAGAGAGTGCTGATCGAGACAAACTGAAAAATAAGCTTGAGGAGAAAATGGGAGATAAATATCTGGTTGTAACACCAAAGAAAAATAACCCTAAGATAATTGTTTATGATGTAGAAAAATATGTGGCAAGGGATAAATTGGTTCAAATTATTAGAGATCAAAATTTGTCCTTAGAGGATATGGCAGAAGTCAAAGTATTGGCATGTATAAGAAACGAAGATTTTAACCATTGGGTGTTGCAAGTCGACCCGGAAAGTTTTATCAGAATGAAAAAATTGGATAAAATTAACATTAATTGGATGAGATGCAAAGTAAAGGAATTTCTTAAACCAATTCAATGTTTTAAGTGTAAGGGTTATGGACACTTCCATGCTGGCTGCAGAGCTGTTGAGATTTGTGCCACATGTGGTGGAAGCGATCACTTAACGAAAAATTGTGGGATCAATAGTGTAAATTGTATTAATTGCAAAACGGCGAACAAGAGGTTTGGAAAACAATTTCAATCGGATCATGCAGCTTTTGATAAGAATTGCCCATGATATTTGTACCAAAGGGATATGTTGAGAAACAGAACCAACTATGGGGGATAGTTTTGTGTTCTCTATTGGTCAGTTAAACACTGGACATGGCAGAGCTGCCATGGGACTTCTTGAAATTGATTTCGGGCATTCAGGAACTAGTATATTTTGTCTTCAGGAGCCGTATTTTTCCAATGGCGTCATTTCGAACATCCCACTTCCTTTCCGGAGATTTGTCATTACCGGGAACCCAAGAGCTGCATATGTTTGTACGACTGTTCTTGACATTGTGTGTCTTCATAAGGGAAGAGACTTAGCATGCATCCAAGTAATGATCAAGAGTCGTAATACCACTGCTGTTTCGACATATTGTCCGCCAAAGGGCCCTTGGCTGATAGCCTTGCAGATCTTGAAAGCATTATGGACAAAACAAGATATTCAGATATTATAATCTCAATTTTGTGTTTATTACAGAAATAGACTATATGTATACACGGGCGGACTAGGCCAGCGGCCCTCGACCGATGTGGGCGATAGAACTCGAGCCCTCCGAAAATCCATGGTATGCGCCCTTTGAGAAGACCGAGTCCGCCCCTAGTTCGACTGTATTTATTTTTACCTGGCTCCACTGTATTTATTTTTACAAATATTTTTAAGTAATTTAGGAATTTTATTGTGCATACATATCATCATTTTTGTAATTTAATTTTTATATAAATGTGATTTTTTTTTAATTTTTAAAAATTAGTCATGAACGACAATTTTTAAATTGTCAAATGTCAAAAAATAAAAATTTTCAGTAAACTGTTATCGTGATTAATCTGTAAATATTTTCATTCTGAAAAGATTGAAAATGTTTGTGTTTTCTCAATAACAGCTTTTAATTAATTAAAAATTGCGAATAATGAAGATTATGTAGCTAAATTTTTTGAGAAGCATTATTGGGTTCACATCATGCTTTATAATTTGGAAACATGTTACTCTCAAAACGGAAATGTAATTTTTGCTTTATTTTCCCATTTAATCATTTAAATTTTATTGATATCAAAGCAAAAAAAAAAAAACCCCAAAAAAAACAAAAATACAATGTTTTTTCGAAAATAGAATTTTTTGTAAAATCAAGTAACTCTCACATAATAAGGGAGTTAATAAATTAATATTTGCGTTATATATCGCTAATAATAAGCGATATGACCACGGACGCTGTTAGCGGGGGAAAGGGGAAATCCACATTATATAAATATATTATATAGTTAATGTAACTAATTAAATAAAATAATTAATACAATATATATATACATATATATTTATATATTAATATATATTCAGACACTATCATGTTGATGATGATGATACGAAGGAAGAGAAATTTGGCCACCCTTTTTTAAAAGTTTATATCCGCCCATGTATATATATATATATATATGTGTGTGTGTGTGTGTGTGTGTAATATATGTACATAATATACTCTTTCCATTATTTTTACTATCTTAGCTTTATTTGTTTTTTATTTTCACTCCACTCCTATTTCGCTGTACTTACCTGAATTTGCTATTATATGTGTGTGTGGATATAATTTTTTTTTTAAATTTTCCCGAAAATTCCGCCATTAGTAGAATCGCGTACGGTTTAGCCTGATGTTCACTGTTGTTTGTATGCACATATATACGTACGTCTGATTAGCAGTCGTTGAATCAGGATTTTATTTCTAATGTTTTATCGAAGAAACACAGAATTTTTGTACCTTGCGAAGTTTTTATCAGAATAAAACAAAATTTGAACACATTCTTAATATGCTTTTTCTTAATCGTTCTCTAAATTTGAATATTGATTTTTAAAAACATCGTATAATCAGGATTCAAAAATTAAGAAACCATCCTGTCCATAAGGTACGTGTAGCAATTTCTCCATAAGCTCATTGCAATTTCGTTTCGCGCCAAAATTCCATTCTCATGGACATTTGGCAATGAGTCACACGTACAACCAACTCCTTGGAATTTCCACCAAAAACGAAGGATACAAGCATTATCCAACTTCGAACCCTCTCCCATATATTTTCATTTAATGGGCAAAAACTGTCAAGAAAGACAGCTCAACGTTAACATAACTCACAGCAAGTTCTCCCCTCTGTGGGGTCAAACTGACCAATAGAAATTTATATATATATATAAACTATTGCGTCAGTATTCAATTGTCCAATCACGGTCCACAAAAATCATTCGAAGTAAAGTTTCGGACCGATCATACTCTCTTGCTCCTTAACTTTCGACCTGTAATAATATGAACCTATAATGATATGAACCTGTAATAATATGAACCTGTAACAAAATATGTAACTTATTCAACCTAACGAATGCCGTAGACCGTATATGCTTTCTGTCTCTTCACAATAGCGCTACAGCCTACAACTCTTCAATAAATATTATGTTTAATGAACATCCTCTCTCTCTCGTCTACCTGCATTCACCGCCATGTAAAAATGCCTTTTGAAATAACAGTCAGACTATGCCGCTTGACGTACGCTACCCGGAAGCATATCTTGAAAACCTACATGCTTCTTGCAATCAGGGATGATTCAACAAAATCGGCAACGATAACGAGGGCGGGATTAACTCGGACGTCATTACAAACATGGAAGGCAACAGTCCCTTGTGACAAATTTTGCCGTATTCGGAATTTCGTCATAAAATTATCACAAGTACCTTCAATTCACCAGATAATTTTTTCTTTGAGCTACCGGTAGATTTAAAAAACGAAGACAACTTCCAAAAATGGTTTCAGCTTTTTCAGGTGAACACAGAAACGTCGTGTATTTGTCGAAACTCTGTAAATTATGAAAAATTAATGTTTTTGTATTCCAGAAATTATGTGTATCAGCATTCTGCTTTCGGAAAATTTACAAAGATATGAAAACTTTGATTGTTTTTCAAATAAATCTCCCCCCTCCCCCCCCCTATGTATGCTTGTTTTAAACTTACAGGGAAAGTCGATTTGGTGTCAATTGTATTTCTTGTCATTGCAGGCACGTGCCAACAGGGGGAGGGGTATTTTGGATCCCCCAGTCCCGAAAGTGGAGGGGTGAAAGGGGTATTTCGCACCCCCCCCACACACACACTATGGAGAAACGCTATTAAAATTTTAACTTCAAAAATAACATTAAACATTGCCACTAATGTAGCAAAGCTGAAAGAACCTTGGATTTTCATTTCATTTTCTGTCAAACCGTTCAAATGGTGTTTGTTTTGCAATTCATTTTATTTTAACTATTTAATGAGCAATTATTTTATCTTTCAATTTATAACGGTTGAAAATTTTTGGCAATAGATGGCACCACCAGTTTATCGCCGTAAACGATCTCTCTCTCCCACCCTCCTCTCCCAAATATTAGCACGTCCCTGTATCATTGTATGATACATTTTTATATACCTATTATATTTAATTATGTTTATATATATAATTATATTTGTTATATATAATTATCTAATGTTACTTATATACAATATTTCCTATCATTATTTAATACTGTACATTCAATAGGTCGATTCATCCACGTTAAGATTAAATAATCAAATCTCTGTAAAACTAATTAACGTGTAATTAATTGTTTAAGTTTGGCAGCTGCCCAATTTTTTTTTCTTTTTTTGGGGTGCAAAAATGTATGGAATTTATTTCCAAAGCAAGGCATTATTTCGCCAACTCACCGATAACATTGAATCCTCACGCTGATTTATAATTTTAATTCTAATTTAGACGAGAAAGAAGACAAGTAAGGATAGTGTTGTAAACACTGTCCATGAAGGATATATATATATATATATACAGTATTTTTAAAAATGTAAGAAAGTTATGTAAAATTGAAATGACAGGAAATTGACAGAAATAGAGATAGCAGAAACACAGTAAAAACATTAAAAATAAAAAATAAAAACAGAATAACAATAAATTAGCAAAAAGTTTTCACTATTAGTAAGTTTAACAACTTTATAGGAAACACAAAAATACAGTAAGGGATCAAAAACCAACCATTTTAGATAAGAAACAGAGAGAATTTGACGAAAATAGCGTGATAAAACGAAATGAAAAAAGAGACACCACGTATAAGAACTTTATCACGGGAGGCCATCAGCAAACACATGGTCCTGGTAATTGCTTATACTTCTTTTCATTTAATTTTATTAATTCCTTTAATATATAAGTATGTATGTATATAAATTTATTTTTATGTTATTTCATATTTTCCTTATTATTAATTTACTATATATATATATATATATTGCAATTCCAAGCAAACCAGAAGGCCGTCTACAGGAAGCTTCGAGAGACCCCAGCGAACAAAGACAAGTACGAAGCCCCAAAGCCAGCAGAAATAGAGACCTTCTGGAAGACACTATGGTCCAATGAAGTACAGCACAAAAGCGCCCCCTGGATTCAGCAAGAAATGGAGGCTACGAGAGGAATAGAGGAGATGGAGTACACGGGCATCACGATAGAGGAACTCCAGCAGGTAATCCAACGTACGCACAACTGGAAAGCACCCGGTATTGACGGCATACACAACTTCTGGTACAAGAAATTTACCAGCGCCCATGGCCCATTAGCCAAGGAACTTACGGCGATAATTGAAGACCCCAGCAAAATGCCTGAATTCCTCTGCAAGGGAATAACTTACCTCCTACCGAAGGACCAGGATACCAGTAACCCAGCGAAATACCGACCCATTACGTGCCTTAACACCCTGTACAAGATACTCACGGGGTGCATCTCTGAAAAAATAAGCCGGCACAGCGAAAGCAACAACTTAATGACGGAAGAACAAAAGGGATGCCAGAAAGGGACTCTGGGATGTAAAGAGCAGCTTACCATCGACTCAGTTATCCTGGAACAAGCAAGAAAACAAAAGCGAAAACTCAACACCGCATACATAGACTACAAGAAGGCTTTCGACTCTGTTCCGCACTCGTGGCTCCTTGAAATACTCAGCATATACAAAGTGCATCCCTCAATCATCCGATTCCTACAGAGCAGCATGAAACAATGGAGAACCCGGTTACAGCTAAACACGCCAGACAGTAAAATAGAAACGGCCGAGATCCCCATCCGCCGCGGAATCTTTCAAGGAGACGCACTAAGCCCCCAGTGGTTCTGCTTGGCGTTAAACCCCTTGTCAAGGATGCTGAACACAAGTAAATACGGATACATGCTGAAGAAAGACAAGAGAAACCTACATAAAGTCTCCCACCTCATGTACGTAGATGACATCAAGCTATACGCGCCAACAATCACCCAACTCCGACAACTCATCAGTATAACAGAGACATTCTCCAAGGACATAGGAATGGAATTCGGCCTCGATAAGTGCAAAATACAGAAGAATAGCAAAGAAGATTTACCAGGCATCGAACTCGAAGACGGGAGACTACTGAAGACCTTGGACGAGGGCGAAACCTACAAATACCTAGGGATAATGCAAAAACGGCAGCAGGAGCACAAGAAAGTCAAAGTCCAGCTCACGCAAGCATTCCAAGAAAGACTTAGAAGCATTGTGAAGACGAAACTGAGCGGGAAGAACACCACGCAAGCAATTAACGCATATGCGGTACCAGTGCTCACCTACTCCTTCGGGATCATCAAATGGTCCAACACTGAACTAGAACAACTCCAGCGGAAAATGAGAACCATCCAGAGAAGAGCCGGACAACTACACCCTGCAACGGCAATTGAACGGCAAACACTACCCCGGGAAGAAGGAGGACGCGGACAAGCGGACCTCAAAGACTTACATGACAAGCAGATCCAGAGCATGAGGCAATACTTCCAGTTGAAGAGTCCCCGATCGCCACTCATCCAAGCCATAATACAAGCAGATGCAAATTACACGCCACTAAACCTGTGTAGTACCGAAGAGCGTGTCCTCGAAACAGCCAACGAACAGAAACTGAGAACTTGGGCCGGAAAACCATTACATGGCAGGCACTACAATGACCTGCAACAACCACACGTTGACAAAAAGGCATCAAATTCTTGGCTGGCCAAAGGCACTCTCCAGCCAGAGACAGAAGGATTCATGCTAGCCATCCAAGACCAAGTGATCGCAACAAGGAACAATCAGAAATTCATCCAGAGAAAAGACATAGAAAGCGACAAATGCAGACACTGTCATGCGGCATCGGAGACAATCCAACACGTGATGGCAGGATGCAAGATCCTTGCGCAGTCAGACTACAAACATAGACACGATCAAGTAGCGAAAATAGTCCACCAGAAATTGGCAGCGAATGCTGGCTTTCTGACAGAAAAATGCCCGTACTACAAATATGAGCCAGAGACCGTGCATGAGAACGAAACACACAAGCTTTACTGGGATAGAGCAATCATAACAGACAAGACAGTCCCACATAACCGTCCTGACATAACCCTCGTCGATAAATCGAATAAGACCACGTACTTAATCGACATAGCAGTACCCAACACCAATAACATACAGACAACCTACACAACGAAAATCACCAAGTACCAAGATCTCAGACATGAAGTACGAGATATATGGGGTATGGAAAAGATCTTCATCATCCCGTTAGTCATCTCAGCAACAGGGATAGTACCAAAAACGCTTGCGACGAATTTGGAGATACTCAACATTGACCCAAACACCTACATTGAAATACAAAAAGCCACAATCCTAAACACGTGTCACATTGTCAGGAAGTTTCTAGACATGGCACATTAAGAAGTGATGTAAAAAGAGGCTTGGGAACATGGCGCTCTGCCCGTCCCAAAGCCTGTTTCCGCCAAGAATGGGCGAGGAAAACTTTTTATATATATATATATACGTAAGAATGACAAAACCCTGAGAAATATATTGAAATACTACAGTCGCATTTTATACTATTCGGTGAAATTTTAGGGGGTGCGAACCGGGTGTTTAAACAGGATAACGCTTCAATCCATACTTCTCATGCAACGAAAGATTACCTAAACAAAACAAAAAAATGCTTCCACTCTGGACTGGCCACCAGACTTGAACACTCCAGACATTCCAGACTTCCAGAACATTCCAGACTTGAACCCAATCGGGAATGTGTGGGTCATTCTAACTCGACGAGTTTATGCCAATGGACAGCAATATTCATCAGTAACTGACCTGCAGACTGGAATTGAAACTGCGTGGTACAATTCAGAGCTTTTGATGCTCTTTACAAACTTTAGTACATGGTACTTTACATTTAGTAGTTTAGTACATGGAAAATCAAGTATGCGAAGTTCTACGAAACAATGGAAAATCTACAAGGTTCTGAGAAGCAAATGTTCATTTAAATCTCTGAAGTTCTGTTTATTCTATATACTTTTGGGACACACCTTTGTTTTATTTTCACCATATGACTATGATGCAAGTAGCATTGTCATTTTCTTTGTTAGTTAAGAGGTAGTCGCATGTGTTTTGTAACAAGTGTTTTTGAATTCGTACCCATATTCTTCTCTCTTTTTTTTTTTTTACATGAGAAACTGCATTTTAATGGTATCTATAAATGTTTAGGACAGATTGCATAACATTCATCCAAAAACACGTTTAATTTTAAACTACTCTACTAATAATGACAAATATCGCAGAGTGCACTTATGTATATATTAATATACTGACTAGCTTTGGAACTAGACCGATATCTTTGGATATAGATTGAATATGCGGTATACGAATATTTTTATATATTCCCGATATCTATCATTTTTATTGGTTTTTCTTTTGAGGTCCGAATTAGGCCTATAAGCAGGATGAAGGGGCAACGCAAAGGGCGTATGGAGCACAGAGCACCACGGGAATCATGAGTATAAAATGATTGCCAGGAGTGGTACAGAATTTAAACATTATGTCACAATAAACACCAATAAATTTGATGCTCCTCTGTCTTATTTTTTAGTTTATTACAAATACTGTAATATTAATATATATCAAAGTTTGTATTTTAAATTTTATGGAGGAAGAATTGAGTGGGAGAAAAAGAATTTACCTATGGCGCTCTTATGCCTAGGTATTGTGGCCCTATTGGAAAATTCCTAACTGTGGCCATGAGGAAAATGTTAATGTTTGCGTATATATCGCTGGGGAACAAGTATAGAACAACTAGGACCGCACCCCTGCTGGCCCCGACTTGGCTACAGGCCTGGTCGGAATACACAAGAGAACAAATACGATTTTTTTTTCTAAATTGAAAACACTGAGAATGTGTATTTACTAAAATAAATAAATACATAAACGTAATAACCTATTTCGGTTAAGCGAAGTTCGGATAACAGGAGGTCAACATTATTTATCCCTCTCTTGATGCTCCCCAAATCCTTGTTTGGCTCTATTTTAGAGATCTATCCACATAGCTTTAGTTGGGCGATAGTATTACGTGGGCAGGTAACTTTCCTACGAGATGTCAATTACTTCATAAAAGAGCAGACAGCCGATCCAGAAAGGGTTCGATTACGTTAATCGTAGGTTGACAAGAACAGAAGAAATCTGCAGAAAAGCATGGAGAGAAATATACGAGGTGGGACCACGTGGGCTAAGACTTATCAAGACAGATTCAAGGCAACGACCTGAAGTGAATTAAGCTACTTTGCAAGGGCCGCAAAACCCACGGCCTCGAAAATATGAGCTTAACAAGACTGATGCTCTTAGACCGTTTAAGCCGTTCAAGGCAATTGTAGTTTGGCGTCCATCCGCTTACAAATGGATAATAAGACTTAAGAGGGATTCCACCATGCCATTATCGTCCGCGGTGCTTAATTTATCATTGCAAGTTCTTCTTCTTTAGAAAGTGACGAGATATCGTAAGATCTTGAAGATGCTTTGATTGAAAGAATAAGTTAGATGGACGGCAATATACCAATGCAGTGGCACACATGGAGTGGCTCATGATTTAGTTTGAGGTGCACCACGAGTTACATGCAACTTGCTCAGGACTTTGCTACAGTGAAGCAATATATTCGTAATGTTTTCTCCAGGTTCAAAACACATGTTTAACCAGCAAAGCAAAATATAGTAGTATTCTATTTCTCGGGATTTAGATTATCCAACTCGTTCAATTAATTCGATCTTGATCTTTCACCATCTTCCTCTTCATCATTTCCTTTTCGGGGCCGGTGATTTGACATCGACGCTTCCACTGTTCCTCGTCTAAGGCATCATTAGAGGTCAAGCCACGGACAGCTATATCTTTGTCTCACAGGATCTTCTTCTATTGTTAACCTTGGGCTTTTGAGTTCTCTCTCTCTCTTCTGGTTTGCTCTATCTTACTTTTTGTAGTAGATGGTTTTCTCCCTTAAGAAGATGCTCCACCCCTGTCAGTCTTCTTTCTCTGATCTTCCCTATTACTTACGTTTTGTTTTCATTACTTACGTCTATGTTGTGCTTTCTGTTGTTTAAGGCTTACACCCTCCCCACAGGAACATTTTCAGCATGTGCACTTTCGTTGCATGGAGTATTTTCCCTTTTTCTTTTTAACCATCTTGTGGGAATCCTACTTCTAATGTCTCAATTCTTCATATAGCAGGGTATTTGACATTATACTTCAGATGGGTGGCTACCTAACCAACTTCATGGACAGAAATGTACGTATTTTTAACTTTGTATTAAATATATACACTATTACAAATCATCGCAGTTTAATTAAATTGCAATAATTGGTGTTTTCATGTTATTTATTAGTTTCGCGCAGTGCATCACTATTTTGCACATACAATATCTTCGAATTTTTCATCTGTTCCTCCCTTTTTGACCAAAGGTTTTCTGATATCTTTCGCATTTAAATCCATCCAAAGATCTGTAGACCAGTAGATCTGCACCACAACATCGCCTAATTACATTCAAAGATCCATACCAGTTTCAATCCCAGCGAAGTCGAACAATTGGAATTCCACTTACTATAAAAAGAAAAATACAAATCATGACAAAGCCTAAATCTCAGAACAGGAGACTGGAACGAATCTCACCACAAAGGGAATAAAATTCGAGATCCTCAGTACATAATGGTTTTATACATATTTTATGCAAGGCGTTGAAGAAGCTCTCCAGAACAGGAAGCCGTGGCGGAATTCCCACCTCCCAAAGTCTCCTTAGCACGGCGATGCAAATCATCTGATGCGTGCGTTTCATGCATATTAACATTTGTCTCACAGAAAAAGCGCAGAAGACGGAAAATGCCCGGTTAAGAGGTGAAGAAACGCGTTTGTCCCTAATCGTAGAAAGCTGAATCAAACGAGCGAAAAATTGTATCGGGTAACGCC
>QLNU02014176.1:9920429-9942505 GCA_006491805.2 Dysdera silvatica
AGCCTACTTTTTCCAGTTAGGCCACTAAGTGGACGTATTGAATAGGAAAATGACTGAATATTAGTTTGTATAAATCCATTCGCTCAGTGTTTACGGTAGAACCTATGTCGGACCTATTTATTTCGAAAACAGCTATATCCCTGATCAATTCATTTCGAAGACAGCTGTATCTCGGATCTATTTATTTCGAAAACAGCTATATCGCAGATCTATTTATTTCGAAAACAGCTCATCTCGAATCTATTTATTTCGAAAGCAGCTATATCTGATCTATTTTTTATTTCGAAAACAGCTGTATCTTGAAATTTATGTATTTCCCTGTATTTTTCTATGTATATTTTATACATTGCATACCCGACCTATCGAGATTGACGTGTTCTGCGGTAATTCCTTTCAAAACTGGAATTTCATCGAGAAAGATGGACGATCCCCAAATCTCTGCCTCAACCCCTCCCCTCCACATACGCCTACATCCCACCCACTCGAAATCCCTCCGGACTACTTCCAGCCCGCCACATCTCCGAGCTTAGAGAATTCCGACTTTAAAATGTTTTGTATTGGCATAGGCATAAAGTTATGTGGGCCCGACCCCCTTCCCCAATAATTTGAAATAAATTGCGATTTTACATATACTGCAATGTGTAAATGTACATAATATTTGTGCTTGCTCCTCACCCCAGTAATTTTATCAGAAAACTGCGTTAATATGTATTAGCATTGCATATTCTAATGATACTCTTGACCTTAACCTTTGTAATAGACATACATTGGTCCAGTGCTTGTCTCCGTCAATCCTTTTAAGCAAATGCCTTATTTTACTGAGAAAGAAGTGGAGCAATATCAAGGCGCTGTAAGTCCGTGGTTTTTTGTTTTTTTTTTGTTTGGTTTGGTTTTTTTTTGTCGTGTTTATGATTTTTGATCATGTTTCTTGTTTTTAGGCATCGTACGAAAATCCGCCGCACATCTATGCTTTATCTGACAACATGTACCGCAACATGCTCATCGACAACGAAAGCCAATGTGTCATTATTAGGTAAATAACGCTTCTTACATTTGTTAAAATCAGATGCCTAACAATAATTGGCACTAACTTAGTGATTAAGATCCTGGTTTCTCGCCAAATGGGCCCAGATTTCTGAACTTGATTAAACATTTTAAAGTGGGAGTCAGAGGTCAGCTTAAGCTCCTGTCTCAAATATTTCTGAATAATCGTAGAACTTCGTAAAAAAAATTACTCTCACGCAGAACATAGAAAATACCCAAAGAAGGAACGGTCTTAACCAAATCATTTGAAGTTTGAAGATTTATCTAGTCCGTTGTATTTTGTTAAAAACCTCCCCCAACTTTATTCTTAAAATGTTAAAAATTATGTATTATAGAAGTCTTAATAATTTTATACAATTTTTAAATTCATACATTTTCGTATGAAGTTGTTTACCAACGAAACAATACAGAGTTTCACCAGGAGATTCCATAACAAACAGTTATTTCGACACTGGCGTAAGGTTTAAAAACACGACGTTTCGGGAGCCAACTGCTCCCTTTGTCAAGTGAAGGCAGAATGAAGAGTTCGTGAAAGTCCTAAGCTTATATACCCGCATGTTGGGAAACCCCCGCACCCGACGATGTCAGATGAACACCCCCAACTCGAGGTTTTGCAAAAATCCTGTAAGGTTTTGCGATGTTTATTGCACGACTCCTCAAACCGTAGGTTTCCCATGATTCCAGAAAAAGTCTACTCCCCAGATTCGTCACATTCTGATGTAATATTTTCATCGAATGCCAATCTGGTTCGTGACCCTCCCTGAAGACATGTTCAGCCAACTGGTTTGAATCGTCTCCCCTAGCTACCGCGCGCAAGTTATTTACATAGTAACAGGGTTCCCACGCCATCTTGAGAACCTAGAAAATATGAAATTGTCAGGGAATTTGAAATCATCCCTACAGGTCAGGGAAAAACACTTTATGTTCAAACCTGGAAAGGTCAGAAGGAGACCTTCTTAAACTTCCGTTTTAAATAGCTAAATCTCCCATAAACGTGAAGCCATTTTCCCTGTAACTGAAGTTCAGCTGAAAGTTGCTTGTGATTCGTCAGGGAATTTTGCTGGAAAAATTCAGGGAAAAACAAGATTTTATGTTCAAACCTGAAAAGGTCAGGGAAAAACCTTCTTAACTTCTGTTTTGAATAGCTAAATCTCCAATAAACGTGAAGCCATTTTCCCTGCAACTGAAATTCAGCTGAAAGTTGCTTGTGATTCGTCATGGAATTTTGCTAGAAAAAGTCAGTGAAAAACCCGTAAAATTCAGGGACTTGTCTTCTCCAATGCGGGTCGGAACCATGTAGTATGTATTTAGAGGATGCCTTCAAGATTTCTTTTGCGAGCTCGACTCACGACTGTGACAAAAAAGAACGCTTACTGCTTAACTGCTCACCGTAGTCCGGGTTTGGTTCCCTGGGTCTGAAGAGGTTCGGGTTCTTCGGAAAACTGTAGGTCCCGGCGTATCAGGACCTTGCGCCGTAGAACTCAAACCAAACAAAAACAATCGTTTGTGAGTAAATAGAAGCTGTGAAGCCGAATGTAGTTTCCTTATGCACATGTGGGTATAAAACCGACATTGTTTCAAATGGCGTTTCAATACTCGATTCTAAAGTGTGTGTTTGTGAAAGCAGCATCCCAGTATTTATACGTTCTGCCTTCGGACCCGCTGTGCCGTGTTCAGCTGACAGTAAGCTGTGCTGTGTGTGAATAACACATCACTTTGAGCCGTGGATCCCACCTAGATGGTTCGTTGCGGTGTCTTGGCATGTAAGATACACAGATCTTTATAAGTATTGTAAAAAATCTTATGGAATTGGATAATATGAATATCGTTGGGGGGGGATATTTTGTACCAATATACGTATGGACCTACTCATACACAAATTTTTAAAGATTACACGAGATTTCGTAAAGTTTCCCATAGACGCGTGTTCGTTAATTTTCGATTTTTGAATCGTAATTTCTGCGGAGCAATTAGCTTGTATGGAGTCCGGTTCTATCCGAGGCCGTGCGCAAAGGAGGGGGATTATTGGTATCAACCCCTCCCCCTTTGGGCAATATTATTGTGTAACATATAGCATCATGGGAGCGCCCATATGAGTACTTCTAGGGAGTGGCTGAGAAAAATTATTACCTCCTTCTCAAAACTGTCAAAAATTTTAGTGAATGTACAAGATACTAAAATGCTACAAAAATAATTGATACTGCTTGACAATTAGTAATGAGCTAAAAAGTACCTTATTTTAAAATGTGACTGTAAAACTTTTGAAAGTAAATGCATAGCAGGTTCGGGCAAATAAAATTTTTAAACGGCTAGGGTTCGAGCTCCCACTGCTCCCCCACCCCAATATTGGCGCCCACGTATACCAATATTTAAATACGATATATAGCAATATTCGAACAACGTTGTTAGTCACAAAATAAAATTTCTTATAAAGGGGAAAAAATTCTATCCCTCCATCACCCTTTTGAAATCGTGTACGTGGGCCTTATTCTGACGCAAATTATCTGCAAATTGTAATTATGACAAAGTCTGTTCCCATTACGTATCGACTCATAGGTGAATCATTATTTAAGTACTCTGAGTTGGCTGATTTCCTTTTATCCCCGAAATGTCTTCTCTGCTGACCTTTTCTAAAAAAAGCGGAATTCTGATCCAACGTACGTGCATTCTAATTGTCATTAAACTGGGCATTCCTACCGCACGACCTCCTCAATAGAAAATGACATGAGCAGTGCAAATGGCGGAGTTTCCGGATGTGAGCATCAACCCCCGTGGTTAGTAGAGATCAAAGTATCTTCTCTATTGTGGAAGGGAAGCGAGACTGGAATTACGTAATTTCCGTAGATTTGTATCCGTTTCCGGCCCGAAATTCCCCAAGTCCTTTTCAAAAGCAAACATTTCCACAACTCCAATTTCGCCACAAAATATTTTTTTAGTACGTGTTATGTTGATTATTGTTTTACATTCTCCCATTGGGCGGCTGGGGTATGACTGCATATCGAACCTTGCGTGTAAGTGAAGCGTACACTTGGCGTGAAGATGTGGACACAATATGCATTACCCCACCCCACCATTCCCAGTTTTTTGACCTTACATATGAACGTGTTCAGTTGGATCTCGTACTTCACAATTGTTTTGCTTCCTCCTCTTTCTTCTAAAATACATTTTTGCGTCTACACTGTTCCAAAGGTTAAATTTGAATACCCCTGTGTCTAGAACTATGCGCGTTATTGCATTTGACATAAGTGTAGCAAAGCGCCACCTGACATGTTATTTGCGCCAAAATTTTGTGGTTGGAAAGTATGAGCTGCCAAATGTGGCTCCTGTATTAGGCCTATACAGGGTTCCTAGGAAAGACCGGATGCGGCCAATAACTTTTGAACCAAGACAGATATTGCAAAGAAAGTTAGATATTAGTTAATAAAATGACTATGTACTATCAGACGAGATGAACAGCAGCGCTCCTGATGGCGAATTGAGGAAGTTAAATTTTTTTTTCTCGAAAAATAATAAAGATAGAGAAATATTTTCAATTAGGAAGTTGTAGAGCATCCTTCAGTTAATAACAAAAGATATATGACTCGCATGCAATGTGTACGCTAGGGTGGTTCCACGATAACATGGAAAAAATTCATTGTTAAAAAAAACTCATGAGGCATGTTGTTAATTTAGTTCATTTTGGACTAAAAACCATCTGTGTAAAATTTTAAGTCGATGTTAGAATATTTATGGGTCGCTCAAGGTTATCAAAGAACCGTAACCTAAAAATTTTGGAAGCCCAAACTTGGAGGGGGAAAAAAAGTGAAAATGAGGACCACTTTTCTGGATCCAAAATTCAGTTTTAAATTCGCAAAATTAGCTCATGCTTAAAAAAAAAAAAAGAAAGAGAAAAAAAAAACTTATTTAGCTTTTTTTAAAGTTCGAACATAAATACGAGAGAGAGAGAGAAAGGAAAAGAAAAAGCTATAATATGAAGGACGTATTTGTGAAAACAGCGCCTTCCCTTAGCTCTGTTCTGTGTACAAGAATACAGGAACTGTCTAAAACAACAGTTGTCTTGAAGAATTCCTTTATCAGTGAAGTCGGGAGAAGGATTCTTCCTTGATCCTTCACTGGGATAGCAAGCTGTTACCTGACCTAACAGGCAATAAAGAAAGTTTAAAGGTAGACCATTCGTTTTCATCATTCTGGTTTCCAGTCCATACATCAAATATGCGAAATTAATCACTGTACCGAAACTGTCGTTGGATATCGCAGCTGCCATGGCAAAAAGAGACTGTCCGAGTTATTCGAGAATGGAAGTTGGAGGAACATGTTGAAGCTCCTTCTCTTGACATGACTGCTGCAAACACAGGAATTCATTCAGCGGTTTTCCACCTTATTTGGTGAAGATTTAGGTAGACGTCTCCTCCGCCTAGCTTGTAGACATTAAAATCTGGAGTTGATCATTGCTGCAGTTTTCAAATCTGTAATGGCATCCTCCTCTGAACCAGACATCGAGACATTCAAATGTTTTCATCTGCAGATCTAATCTCATCGTTAATCCCAGAAGACAGCTTCCAGGAATTTCGAAATCCAAAATTAGAAACAGAAGACCAGAAAAATCGGCGGGACGCTACCCTAGCCACTCTTAAGATTAGTCTGAAGACAAAGGATACCCGCTATGATTATGCAGAGTTGTGTAACCTACCTCTGTATTATCTCACTGGGAAACTTTGTGCTCCAATCAAAAAGCCTGGAGCCTTCCGCCACGCTCGGTGAATGGCAAAGGTTATGTATGCGCTCAAGATTTTGATGTTCAGAAAACACAAAGCTAATGCGGAATGAGAAAGCTGGTCTCCGTTATGTGTCTGTCGTCATTGTACTAATCTACTTCAGAATATGGATTGGAGCTCCAAAGGCCGCTGTAAATGATCTTTATCTTCTACATAACCTTGTCCACTACAAAGATTTAAACGCAAAGATTGTCAAGGCTACACTAAACGCCTTCAAACGCCATCTGTGGTATCTGGAAAGCGACCTCGTTGGTTTCTCTCTTTTCTCGGGAAAAGTGTCTGTAGACATGAAAAGAGATATCGTGGAACAGATGAAGAAGGGCAAGAAGATGAAACGCACGAAATGGGTCCCTAAAAAAGACGAGGAAACATATAAGAGCCTAAGCGATTTTGCTTCTTCCTCATCCTTGTGGTTTCTGAAGTCACTGTGCATTAATAAGGCCTTCTTGGAGATGCATCCTGAGCAGTGAGAAGGCAATAAAAACTTCCAGGAGGGAAGAAGGAAGGTGGACAGACTTAGTCGTTGATGATGGGGCCGAGAGATGAGTTCCATGATAAGCAACCTCAATGAGTCTGTGGGTAATCACAATAGAAATGCTAGTTCACTTCGCAGGCTTTCTTAACTGTTGCCACTTAGAAACGCAAGGAAAGCAAACTTAAAAAGTTCAATTTCTAAAATTGGCAAAATGCCAAATGGTTTCTAAATGTACATTGTTTGACTTTTCGTATCTGGAAACAAAAATATTGTATAATCATAATTTCATTTTTTATATTTGGCAACAGTATGTGCAATTGTTTTCCGAATTCTAAAATCAAATCGGTCTTCAATTTACCATCAGCGTGTGCACACGTACCACGAAGGGTCCGCCAAAAAAAAGGCGTATTAAATTTAACTATGTATTCTAAATAACTTATCTTTTGGCGAATTATTTAGTTGACTTAAACATTTAAAGCATTAAATAAATATTATTTTAATTGGACGGTATCACTGCATTTCTTCAAAACGTATAACTGTGAGTCTTTGGCCAAGGACGAAGAGACTAAGAAGGCGCTATTCCAAGTGGTGGAGCAACACCATCGCCTTCACCCCACTGAAATCATCAATAACAATGTTGAACTTTGCCTTTTTTTTATATTCAATGCTCATTCACATTATTAGTTTTCATTTTAAACAAGCTGATTAAGAGTATTTGCATGTTTGGTGTCATCATTATACATTGACATAAGACATACATTGAAATTTCTATAACGTTGAGCGACCAGTAAATATGGTCGAATCGATATGTATGTGGGTTTTTTTGTTTTTTTTTTAAAGATGAACAAAATAAATAATGTAATGCCTGTGAAAGATTTTAACTTTTTTGTGTTTTTGGACCACCATAATGTACACATACTGCCACAAAGTGAGGTGTTCCAGAAGTTTCAAGGCAATACTTTCAGTTAATTTTTTCTGGTGTTTTAAGAGTTCAGTTGAAGTTCTTATACGAGAAAGAGACCGTGATTTCTTTCCTATAAGAACTTCAACTCTACTTTTAAAACAATCAGAAAGCATTAACTGAAAGTTATGCATAGAAACTTCCGGAATACTTCACATTGTGGCAGTACTTGTACATATTACATGCGAGCCATATATTTTTTTCCTACGAACTGAAGATGCTGTACAACTTTCTAATTAAAAATGTTTCCCCGATTTTCGTTAATTTTCGAAATAAAATGTTTAACTTCCTCAATTCGCCACCATGGGCGCTGATGTTTATCTCATCGTATAGTGCATAGCAATTTTACTATATAAATATCTAACTTTCGTTGCAAGATCTGTCTTCATTCAAAAGTTACTGGCCGCGTTCGGACTTTGCTAGGAACCTTGTACATACTTATACTAAGATATATGCCGTATTTTCCTGTATATAATCCACAGCAGGGTATTATCCGCAAAGCCTTTTTTCTGAGTAAAAAAATAAAAGTTGCATAATCCGCAGCAATTTTTACGGCGAATAATCCAAAATATATACTGCCGATAATGTAGTGTCACAAAATAAAAAATACACAATATGATTAAAAATATAAGTAATAAATTGCACAGAAAAAAAAAAAAAAAATTTTTATTATGTAAATAATTTAATTTATAAAACATAAAAGGGATTTGTTTCAAAACTTTATTTTGAGCTTTTTTGATGGTGAATGTTTTTTATCAGATTATCCGCGGCGGCGTATAATACGCACAACGAAATTTGAAACTTTTTTAACACATAATCCGCGGATTATATACAGGAAAATACGGTATATATATAATAATATATTCCACTATATAGATAATAATGCGGTGGTATGTGATCGTCATGAGAAAGCTGTAACTGGTATAATGCGCAGAAGAGTGATCGGTGTGGGATTGGGTGTACCAGAGGATGGAAGCCATATATATGGCCTCCCTCTCCAGCAAGCCCATCCTTATGCCCTTCGGATGAAGCACCACCTGACAAGCAAAACAACAACTTGCTGATTGGAATTTTGCATGATTGGCACAGCCTTTTGGAGCGATTGCTCTGTACGGGTCATTTCACATTTGAACTATAAATGGTAGCCTACTGGAGATTCTTTGTATGGCAGGTGTTTTATTTTTACGTATCAATTGACTACATGTGGAAGATGGGTGATTTAAGTTGTCCGTGATGCTGTAAGTTGCCGTGCATATTCCAGTATGGGATATTAGTTGTAAAAATTAACCATTATTCATTTATAAAACAACTGGCTAGTAATTAGGAAAATAGCTGCTTAAATGTTTTTATTCGATTGTACAGTGTGACTTTTGGAGCAACGGAAATCGATAAAAAGCACCCCTGTGATTACTTTATAGTAACGCGTTTTTCTAATGTGTAAAAAACCCGATTTTGAATCGAAATAATGCCAAAAGCTTGCGGTAGTTTTACTAATTTATGCCCCGGAGTTTTTCTACATGTCAGGTGTTGCAAAAAATTTTAGGTCATGGTGCTGTATAAACTCAACTCGCCTAACGCCATAAAAAAAAAGGAAAAGATAAAGAAAGAAAGAAAGAAAGAGAAACGCAAACTGAAACTATAAAAAAATATGTATTATTTATATATTCTTCCTATGTAGCATGTTTTTAGGGTGATTCAGTCAGAGTCTACGAGAGGGGGACTGAGATGAGGGCCCGGATGAACTCTAGGGGCCCGCCCTGGCAAGGACGTATGCTGTGGGGGACCCAGCCCAGGGAAGGAAAGGGTCATGTGGGCGAGTCTAAGTGAGCTTGGGGGCCCACGTTAACTCTCGGCGCCCCTGGACTCGGTTATTCATTTTACTGTCTTACTTACTGAACTCGAGTTGGAACCTGGGCAAACTCACCTGTTTTTAAATGTGTGGTTTGTTTGAAAACACGTGAAGTCAGGTCTGCATCAAATGGCTCGTCAAGCAATGCTGCGACTTAAAAAATGGCAAACGCTAAAATTTCTTAAAGTCAGTTTAGAAGTCGCTTATGGCCAAATTCGAAATTTAAGTAGAATGTGAACCTTATCTTGCAAATTCCTTCTGTCGTGTGAGCCTTCTTGTGCTGTGTGTCTATTACATTACAAGGAGTACCCACGCTTTGTAAATAATGCAATACGGTTTATTAGATGTGTTTGCGAGCCCACTGAAGACAGTAAAAAGCATTTTGACATTCCATGTCTTGTGATATCTAGAACTTTCTGAATGCTAGCACTCCAATAATCTCGACCAAGGACGTAGCACTTCAAAGATTATAATGACGCTAAAATAGCTTTAAGAAAGATCACGCCCGTACGACTCGGCGTTAAAGAGAAAAATGTGCTGTAAATAGTAAAATTTGACACTGGTCGGAATATACGAAATACAAATGAAGAAGGTAAAAGATATTTACCATCTGCAAAAATATTCGCAACGTTTCGAGAACTACTGTTCCCTTCATCAAGCGAAAGCCTTAATACCGAATAAGGAGGTCCTGAGCTCCCACCTTTTCTACGCCGTCATTTCCAACCAGAACCGTTCACAAGAAAATTATTGATAGTATGCAGTGCTGTCTTAATTAAAGAGTATTGAAATTGAGAGGTTACTGGACTTGGTGACGTCATTGCGCCGCGCTGACTGGCATTTGACTGGTCGTCTATCCAAGCCCAAGGTGGCAGTTACCACTTTCATCAGTTTTTCATTCCTCACCTAGCCGTACGCAGGATATTATTTTGAGGCTTGGATGTTCAGGGTTTGTGCCTCACTTGTTTCCATTCAAGTTTGTAAATGACTAGCCAAAGAAGAAGAAGAAGAAGAAAAAGCTGAAACTTCGTTGCAAGTTGTCCAAAACCCAGCAAATACAAAAACTTTCTTGAGAGTATCTGCACGTATTCGGTATTTTTTTAAATTTCTTTGAAGTACGCGGCGCACACAGCGCGTACCCTTTAGGGACAGCCCTGGTTCCAACCACCGTCTTTAACCTGGCTGAACTGAGTACAGTTCCTATTAAGCTGATTGTGTGTTAACAGGTCGGAGGTCGTGTTATGCCGTCCATCCTGGCCTAGATGAACCCTCATGCAATCATGGACATCAAGAATACAAACACTGGTTGCTGATCACACAAGCACCTCTCTTCCCTTCAAAGTCGCGGCCACCTTTACCATATCACCCGCTTGCCCACTCTACTACTCCCTTCAAAATCGATCAAAAGGACGCGAAAATAATTTGCGCAACCGCGATCTTCAATTACAGCTTATCTAACACGTGTCGGGACGAAACCACACCTAAATTAGTGTAGTACGAACAATAGCGCCTACGACAATGAATCCTATCATCACCATCATCGTTCTATGATGGTAATATGCAGACAACAATGGTATTTTGAACGTTGCGTATGTCCGCTGGAATAAAGAAAACTTGTACTTATAGTTATTCTTCAGTGTCCATTCTTAGTGAACATGGATGTTAGGCCACAGTAATAAGAACATTGTTCATTAAAAAAATAATAATCTTTATTTTATTCGCCCAGTGTTATTACGATATTCTAATAAGCATATGGAGCTAGCTATTATCCCTCTGTCGCCCGCTACGTAATATCGCCAGTAAGAAAAAATGAACGAAAAAAAATTCCATCACTGTGCTAAAGTATTTACTAAGTATCGAATATGGAGACATTTTTTTCTCCGTCACCCAGTGTGATTACGAATTTATTGTTTAATGAAGTGTTAGCGCATTGGTCACGCGTTCACCTAAAGTGTGTCGCAAATCCGGGTTCGACTCCCAAAGGTACAAAAAATAAATAAGAAACCGCTTTCCGACTAACTGCTCGCTGTAGTCCGGGAGTTGGTTCCCTAGGCCTTAAAGCTAGGTTTACATTCGGCCATTGCCACAGCTCCTCGCGCTGCTGTATTTACTCCCTAAAATACTTTTGTATTGGTTTAAATTACAATTAGCCTTAATTTTTTCCCCAAACTAGGAATTTTTTTTAATACGAACTGGATGTTTTTGCTCTGTCTTAAATAAATTATAAAAAGACAAAAACACTTTTGCAAATCTGATTTATTAACAAAATTATCCGTGGATCTGTCCAACTATTTCTTACTTTAATTCTCCTTTTATTTATTTATTTTTACCCCATCAGTACTTAATTTTTTATAAGCTTATTACGTATTATTGCCGTTGTCGTCGTGGATATAATAATTATATATAACCATATAACGTGGATATATAACCATAGCATGGTTGTAATAATTGTTACTATCCGAAGTTATGAAACAAAAGGGACGGTCCTGAAAGTAAATTCCCCGGGTAAAAAATAAAAGTTTAGAGTACTGCGAGTGTCTGTCACAAGGAGAACGTTTCGTAATGTTATAATTCCAAGTTGTAACTTTGCTTGATTTCGGCTCATAATATATACGCGTCCCCTATATTATTACATGCTGAACTGTTATATTAAATGATGTTTAACGCGGAACGCTCCTGTACTGCTCGTTACATATATAGTGCCGTGACCAGTATTCATGTCTTCAGCCATTAGCGTGGCACCATATGGAAGATTCCGACATTCCCCTTTTGAAATGTCCATATAACCTCAGGCATTGAATAACTAGACCCGTACTCGGTATATATGCGTCTATTTGGAAAGTGATCAAGGGAAATACCCTTAAGACAGCGAAAGATAATTTTTGTCGATTCAGTAAACTCGATTATGTCACAAATAATATCGTTCGTTAACACATACATGCTTTCAAGTTGAAACCGTTATATATGATTATAAAACTCATCATGTGTGGAAATCTTTGGAGTCCCCCCTCCACCAACAATGCTATACTTTTATATATAATGCTATACTTTTTTCAAAGTTTTCTCTTCTTTTATAACTAAAGCAGAGTCTTAGCCAGGCTGGGGCCATAGGGGGATGAGCCCTCCTCCTGGAAATGTAGTCAGCCCCCCTGAAAAATATTTTTTCTCAAAATCAAATATTGTAGAATTTTATTTTAAATTTTTTATTTTGTACGAAATTGTACATGATAATGGAAATTGTTCTTTGACGATAAAAATGTGTTCAAAATAGCTTTCTACGGTAGATCTTGCATACAGTAAAAATCTTTTGTAACGACGGAATTTTTACAAGTAGTTTGATTTGCTATTCTACTCCATACTAAATATATCGGTTATAACGACATCGTATATAACGACGAAACCTGATAATAACCTATAACGACAGCGATTTTGTAGTCTACGTAAATCCAAACCAGGGATATCCATATCGGATATAACGACGCGACTTGACATCGGTACCACATGGGTTCGAGACAACGCTAGAATCACACATGTGTTATTAAAATTTAAGTGTTATTCTAATCTTGTTTATTTACAAATGTCTGAGAAAGTTTTATTACTGCTAAACCTAAATATTAAAGATAGTGAACTAATAAAATGTGATTTATTAATTGAATATCACGAGAGTAGCATTCTACAAGGGTCCATTTTATTTTTTCACCATTGGCACGTAGAACTTTTAAACAGACACTGTTCGGAAGTCATTGGCATAATATAATAAATATTTTTAATACATTTGTTTTCCATATTATATATTTTACATAGTATTTTCTACAATTTTTTAATTCAGAAAACTAAAAGAAAAAATGTGTAATAGTAGATCGACTCATTGTGCTAAACGCTCGATGAATAATATAATAGTACACAACAGGCAAGGTCGTCTTCGATGAAAGCTCAAGGCTTTCGAAAAACGTTTAAAGCCGAATAAATTTTCGTTTCAAAAACTGTGCCTATTGTGTATTATATTATTCATCAAAAAATATGTATTTAGTATGGCTGTAAATATAGTTTAATGTATATCGTAATTCCATTCATTATAATTAAGTATATTTTTATTTAATTTTGAAACCAAATAGTTTAATACTTTTTACTATCAAAATTATTTATAAAACCCTAGCGTATATAAATATATATTATTATTTTAAAAGGATATCGGTTATAACGACCGAATTTGCCCAGTCCCTTGGAGGTCGTTATAAACGATTTTTACTGTATATTTTTTTACATAGGTTTGAGTCTTCATATACTTTATAATAAGGACAGGGGAAATTATAGAGAGAGGTATACTAAAATTAAGTTTTCAATGCAAAAATTACATTAAGAAATTTATTTATTAACGTTAAATATATTATTCTGCTTATATATTTGGTATCAGTAAATATATTAATAAAATACATTAAAATATTTACGAATTTTAAGCCCTTTCCTTAGCTTCCCCCCCCCCCCCCCCCCTTAATAAGTGTCTAGGTACTGGCCTGAACTGAAGTCGTTTAGAATTTGATTTCGAACGTTGATCTAACGATACGTTTTAAGGTATTCTGCGAATAATTTTGATCCCATTACATAACTTTTAAGAGGAAAGGCACGAATATATATGTAGGCTAGGAAACAACTCTAAAAACCGTACGTTTTGTTCGTATTCTATTTACTCTCACGCAGTAAGCTGTTATGGGTCAGCGAATAGTGTTTTAAAAAAGGTGACATCCTCTTTGTCCCTGGTTCGTAAAGCCATTCTTCCAATTTCGTATTATATTAATTTTTCTTTTTTAATTTTCTTTTCCTCTCGCCCAGTTTTTCACAGTAAGGAAAAAAAGGGGTCAGTTGTAAAATATGTGCAAGCACTTCCCGTAAACTGAGGTACTTGGAATATCACGCAAATAACGTGGATTTTTATTTTATTCAAATACGAACTAAGTCCTGTGAGAGCCCAGTGGTAACGCGTTCGCTTAGTGCACCGTTGTCCCAGCGGTTCGACTCCTAACTCTGCAAAAAAAATAATAAGAAAGGAATTCTCACGGTAGTCTAGGGGCCGGTTGCTTAGGCTAATGCTCCTTAACCTTTATGAGGCCGCGGCCCGGCCTTTTTTATAAGACGACGGCCCTCTGCCAACAAATTTACTCATAAATACCTTTTTTTTTTAGTTTGTACATTAAATTATAACTATGAATAATTAATTATGGCATGATTATAAAGAGTATTTGTACACATCTTCTATTAGTACACACTTTGCTTCCTACTTCCTTGCTGATTGGTCACTAACATTTGAAACGCTGGTATTGTTTCATTCTGTTTTGAGAACGGAGGATGCATCATCACACATTGTTGTAATCAGGTCATAATCATTGATATACGCTTTCCTAAACACTCTTCTGCGGTCATCCTTCCCAACTCCTTGTCTTTTCGATTTCTGAAAGATTTCGATGTGTTTTTTGTGGTTTTACGGCTCAAAGACTACAGTGGTCATGCTGCGCCGGGACCTACTGTTTTCCGAGGAATCCGAACCTCTTAAGGCCTGGGGAACCAAACCCCGGACTACAGTGAGCAGTGCGATCTTTATGAGATCTCTGAGTAAGCGTTCTTTTTGCACTGCTGGGAGTCGAACCCGGATTAGCGGCGCACTAGGAGAACGCGTTACCACACTGCGCCACCGCAGGGCCTATTTCGATGTCTAAAAATTTCCGATCATTCATGAATACTTCCATATTATCATAATTTAAAAATACACAGCTTGGTTATAGAGACAAGTTCGGGCTCAATTTTCGAAGTCCAAGCCTGAAGACTTGCAATTTGAGCCCGCCCGAGCCCGAAACTTCAATATAGAAAAGTCAGTTTTAGTCTTCAGTTGCATTCGTCCTATGAGCCCTGGCCCGCCCGTGAAAATTATGAAACAATAATTATGATTGTTATGAAAGCAGAAATTTTAAGCAGCATTAATACCGTATCAAAGCTTTTGCAATCCTCTGAAGCAGATCTGAGCAGCGCTGCAATGTTGCTGAAGAAAGCTGTGAAAGATGCAAAATTCATGCGAAGCAAGTTCCAAGACATAGAAGGCACACATTGTCGCGAGATCATGGGGAACAAATCCAGTGTTTGCGAACAAAAGACAGGGTCAAATGAAGAGACATTTTGATGAACTGTGCAGTGATGAACGCTTGTCGAACTCTGAACGCTATTTTGAGGCCCAGGTATATAATAGAAATTTGGATATAATGATTACTCAGCTTGAAGCCCGTTTTGTCTCACTGAACAAAGTAACTGGTTTATTTCACGTGTTAACTCCTCAGTCGTTAGTGTTACTCAGTGATGTCGCATTGCACGCTGCAGCCATGACACTTGTTGATGAATATGACGTAGATATTACCTTCACATTTGCTTCACAGATCATTTCTTTCCGATCGATCTTCAAAGAACATATTTCACATTTGAAAACTGTTCTGTATGTTGCAAAATTCTTGATCATTGAAAACTATCTTCTTGCTTCCAGTTTTTCTGACATATGTACAGCATTGATTTTATTTTTAACAATTCCTGATACGGTTGCTTCTGCTGAACGCTCATTTTCAAAATTGAAACTCATAAAGACATATCTCAGAAGTTCAATGTCGCAGAATCGCTTGTCGGATCTGTCTGTTATTTCGATTGAAGTGGAATGAGCTAAAGTACTAAACACATCGGATATTATTTAAACAGTTGCCAAATCCAAAGCTAGGAAAAAGAAATTTTAATATTTGTGTTAATATTAAAAGTTACACAATTTTACATTAAGAGTACTCGAAAAAAAAATTACAGTAGTAGAAGTTCCCAATTTTTTTTTTTTAATTCATATTCGGCAGCCGCCTTTTAAACTGCCATTCATAATTCATGTTTACATTCGGAATTTGATGAAACAAACCATCAAATTGGGTGGAGGAAGGACTATCAGGAAACCTAACATTATTGTTGTTCGTTTTAGCTTCATTTCAACATTTTGCTGCTGTTTATTTGTACTTGTACCGTATGTTAAATATTATTTATATAAAAGTTATATTAGTTATACGAATATTAATTAGCATTGAAATATACCAAAATGCACTACAATTTTTATTCGTAGAAGGGCGGACTGCACACTCCCGACTACGCCCATAGGGGGCCCAAATAAACATCTGCTCTCGGGCCCCATAAAGCGTAGCTACGTTACTGATCGTAAAACTCACAAACAAACAAACGCCACTAGAACAAGTACGATTTTCGTGTGTTTATGTTATGTAGTGTATAGCACGTCACATAAAGTAACGCATACTGCGTTCCTAGGGAAGTCCAATGCAGTCAATAACTTCTGAACAAAGATAGCTGTTGCAACGGAAGTTAGGCATTGGTATAGTAAAATGGCAATGCACTGTCAGATGAGATTAACAGCAGCGTCCCTGGTGGCAAACTGAGGAAGTTAAAAAAAAAATGTCGAAAAATAATTAAGATGGGCCAATGTTTTCAATTAGAAAGTTGTAAAGCTTCCTTTAATTAGTAAGTAATGATATACGGCTCATGCACAATATGTGCACGTACTGCCAAAAAGTGAGTTGTTTCGAAAGTTTTTCAGTACATCACTTTGTATCGATGCTTTCTGGTGCTTCAGAAGTTGAGTTGAAATTCTTATAGGAAAAATACCACCAAAGAGGATAATACTACCAAAATGAGGAAAACTACTACCAGAGAAAGACTATGTAGTCTCTCTCCTATTAGAACTTCAGCTCAACCTTTAAAACACCGGAAAGCATCAACTGAATGTGATGCATTGAATCTCTTAAGGAACACTTCACTTTTTTGGCAGCACGTGTACATATTGTGCATGAGCCTTACATATTTTCTTCCTAATTAAAGAATGCTGTGCAACTTTCTAATTGAAAATATTTCGCTGTCTTCATTATTTTTCGAAATAAAATTTTTAACTTCCTCAATTCGCCACCAGGGGCGCTGCTGTCTATCATGTCTGATAGTGTATAGTCATTTTACTATACCAATACCTAACTTTTGGTGCAAGAGCTTTCTTCGTTCAAAAGTTATTGACGCGTTCGGACTTTACTGGGAACACTGTATATTGTGAGTGAAATCTGTCTCCGACCATGCTCAAGGAAAGACAACATTATGGACAATTTATCTTTGTAGTCAAGGTTGAATATAGTTGCAGGACCGGGTATATAAATATGTCAATTACATTAATTCTTCACAAATTAACCTAATCCTTATAATTCAATGTGTGAATGTCATTCTGTATATAAATATCTATTCACTGTAGTTATCATTGCCTTATTCTGTGAAATAAATTTATATAATAATTCCATACAATAGCGCACCCAGAATATTCCCGGGTGGGGAGGGGGCATATGGAAAAAATGGTCAGACGCCATATCAATTACGGTTGTCTTTTAAGCGCAGATTCAAGGAGGGGGGCAATTGCCCCCACCACCACCACGAGCTGGGATGATATCATGGAAAATAATATGAAAAGTACGGGACACTTGGCTAAAAGTGGGAATAGGGAACAAACCACAGCCCCCCTCCCCCGCTGAAAAATTTCGGGATCCGCCCTTGTCCTTTTGTGTGCATTTATCATTATTAAATTACTAATAATTCTACAGTGCAAGATACTTAAATCATTAGAAGTAGTACCAGATTATGTTCATAAAATTTTACAATGGCCAGCCCTTGTCCTCCATAAAAAATTACCGTTTTGATAATAGGTTTAAGAATAACCCTATTCTGCAAAACTTGCTTTTGCTTGCCCTCTGTCCATTACTTCATCCACAGAAGCCTTTTTCTCTTCCACGACCCTTAAAAAATCATCGCCTATGAAAACCGAATCCTTATGATAGAGAAAAGTTCTATGTTGGCTGAACTTCTTCAATGGCATTTTCTTCCAATTATTAAATTCTTTTGAAACAAGTTGATGTGTGGATTGTGTCGATCTTAAACAGACTTAATGGGGTGAAAAGAAAACACAAAATTTTCAATAAGCACTGTCTTCTTTCTTTGAGTAAGCTATATACTTATGCTTACTCAGTCAAGGTAAGCAGAAATTTCGCCTGTGGTGAGGTTTTCCTTGACTTAATACAGCACAAGTGATAGTCGTGGGAAAATTTCAATTTGCATATGGTTCCCAAAGATTTTTCAGCACTGTTATCCTACCTTCATCAGTGAGGTTAGATTTCTTCACATAAGTAAAAATATCTGCAGTCAGAATTTCCACTTCAACTGTGTTTGATATTATGTTTTGCTCTACCTTTACCTCTTACAAAGTTGTTTGAAGACAGTCGCGGGCCACTGCTGTTGCTTTTCTCAAGAGCAGTCTCATCAATGTCACCAGAGTTCAGGGAAATGTTATTGGGATTATCACTATTTTCAATCTTACTTTAAAAGAAGAAATGACCAGTGTCTATTTGCGTAATAATTTTTCGCTTTGTTAGTCCAAGGGGGGGAGGTCCCCTACGTGGGTGCGCCACTGATTCCATTCGTTTTACCTCGTTTACCCTATCTCAGATCGTTATTGCATTACTTAAGTACAAAATCCAAGAATCATCTAGTCAATTAAAATAAGTAATCGTGTAGTGATTTGGGGAACGAATTACCCCCAATGCGCTCATTGGATGCCCTACTCAACCAATGAAAATACCTGATAACGATTTGAATTTTATTCTTTAACGTTGAAAATGTACGGGTATAAACTAGGTACGACATGGCGTTGCCTACCATGTTAATTGCTATTAGCTACGTTAATTGATTTTGCGTGTGCGCTGCTGTCGGCTTTCAGTATTTAAAAATGGCAACACCACACACACACACACACCATGTTATTACTGCAAATTATTTCTCTTCTCGCTATGCATTACCCTACATTCTTGGCTGGCGTGCGAAATGTACTAACTTTAAACCAGATTTTTCAAGAACTAATCTAAGGTTGGCGCGAGTTTGCCCCAGAGCGTGGAACTCTCTTCCCTCAATCTTGCACTCATTAGACTCGCTCCCATTATTTAAAAAACATCTTTCTCAGTACTTAATGATTTAACATGTATTCATTTTAAAGATAATGAAAATTTCTGTCTCGTGCAGTATGGGCTTCGTCAGTCCCTACAGTCTTTACCCATTGCTTCCCAGGCAAATCAATTTAATGCTTCTATGATATAAAAATAGGTCATGTATCCAAAATTATAATTGATTCTCCTGTATAAAGTTCGTATTGTAAATATTCTTCTAAAATCCTAGTACCCGTTTCGGAAGTTGGTATGAATTTTTAATTCAAACTGATTAATTTAAACGTGCATTCTCTCCTCCTCTCCCCACGATGGCGTCTTGGTGACGCGTTTATCTAACGTACTGTTAGCCCGCGTATGATGCCAATGGTAGCACAGAACACGTGCCATTTTTTCGGCCCACGATAATCCAGGGTACGATTCCCAAAGGCAACGGAGATTCGAATTCCATGGAGAACTTTTGGTTATGATCATATGCGTACGAAGGAAGTTCATAAGGGGAGGAGAGTCGACACCATGTATTTATATGTACATATAAAAAATTTCATTACAATGGGGGTTATAACCCATATCAAATCCCCCCCCCCTGCATACGCCCGTTTTTTCAGTATAACATAGCTTTAGCTGTCCTGAAACTGTAAAACACAAACGGCGAATTCAGCCATTGTAATCTCCAAAACTGATTATTTTTAGTTAATCAGATATATATGTCCTCTTGTCAAATATGTCTTTAAATTCCGTTAAAATGTTACGTGTTTGGCATGTGTCACACCAGCAATTACTATCCGTTCACGAAAAGTAGTCCGATGAAACAATTGGAAATAACGGGAGGTGACGTCACAAACGGCCTAGCCGATTACAGCAGAGGGGGACCCAATTTCAGAACTTGTTTTTAGTGAACGTTTGTCTGCGCCAAAATCAAGGTCTGAAATGTGAGTCCTCCTCTGCTGTAATGGGATAGTCCGTTTGTAACGTCACCTCCCGTTATTTCTAACTATTCCATCGGACCACTTTTCGTGAACGGACATTAGTTTTGTGCGTGCGCATACTAGAGCAAAGTTCTCACCTAACTTGGAGAACCTGGAATCATCGGGCAATTTGAAGTCGTCCCTAAAACTCGAGGGGGGGGAGCGAAATTTTTCAGTCAAATCTGAAAAAGCCCGAGCAAACCTTCCTAAACTTGTTCTGAATATAGTTGAAACTCAGTTATCCGGACTCATTGGGGCCAGAGACATCCAAATATTCAAAAATCCGGATAATCGGATGCAATTAAAAATAGAAAATCGGCAAACCGGGAAAAATTGAAAAAAAAAATATATATATATGGTATGACAACTTTATTAATGTATATTAAACATATACTATATGTATGTAAAAAAAATTATGACGCTTCAAAAATTTTAAACTACATAAAAAGAACCTTTCGACCAGCCGACATGTGCCACGTGGAAGGGGCTTTCTTTATTATGGGAACCGTTCCCCTCCCACTCTCTCCTTTTCTACAAGGAGGCGCTTGTTTAAACCAAAAAACTGAGCTCCTCGCGTTCGGATAATTGGGGATCCGGATATTCGAGTTTCTACTGTAGTTAAATTTCACGCGGATATCAAGCTAATTTCCCTGAAACAAATTCCAATTTAAAGTTTTGTTTGCGATCAGTCATGGAATTTTGTCCAAAAAGTGGGGGGAAACCTTGAAAAGTCAAGGAATTTTATCCGAAAAGTCTGAGTAAAACCTGGAATAGTCAGGGAACTTTGTCCGAAAAGTCGGGATGGAGAAACCCGAACAGTCAGTGAGTTTTGTCCGAAAAGTCGGGGGACCCGGAATAGTTAGGGAATTTTATCCGAAAAGTCGGGGAAAACCCTAGAATAGTCAAGGGATTTTTTTTTCTCCAAAGTGAATGGGAACAACCCTGTTGGAGTTGAATCCTGAATAACTATCCCTTCCTTCGGTTTATTGTGCTGCATTCTAGCGTAAAGAAGCTTAGTTCTTTGTGAATTGTTGCAGTTTGAAAACCTCCGTTAATCCGTCAGTTCCTCCCGCGATGGCCCAATGAGCAGTCTTGCGACGTAAAACACAAGCAACCGAGTTTTAAACCGTATGTGTACCATTTCACCTTGTTTGGAGCATAATGACCCTTGCTGTCCTTGCGCCATACAAATCCAAGTAAGTAGAACGGAAGTTACTTGTACATCGTAACGTTGTGCAAAACGAATTACATTTTTTTTTTTCCCTTGATGTTGCCAACTACTGCACACAAATTCTGGATTGTATGACGTTGGTAAAATGAATTGAAGTAATATATGCGTTCAGCAAACATTAACCGGTCTCCAATATGCATTTAATAAACATTAACCGGTCTCTAATATGCATAATTACCAAAATTAATTATTCAGGCGTTAACGTGACCTAATTACTGTTACTAACATTCATATTTAACTCTTACCAATTTTCTTTACGTAGACAAGTTTCGATTTTTTTTTAAAGAATTGATGACCGCCCACCCGCCAAGGGCGAATCCAGAAAATATTTTCGTCCGGGGGGAGGGGGGGGCTCGAAACTTTAAAAACATTGTAGCCCCAGCCCTAGAAGCCTATTAGGAAGCTTTCAAGTATTACGTAAGCAATATTTTGGCCATTTCACCCCCACCTCAGAAAGCAAAAATTAACATTGGCTAACATAGGAAAATAAGACCAACGGGACCCCCCTCCTTTAAGATGCTTATGTAATACTTGAACTCTCTCTTATAATTAGTATAAATTGATTATTGAGGGGGCGCCCCCCCCCCCTCTAGATCGACCCTTGCCACATACACACACGCTTCTGGTCCATTCTGATCTTTAAAATTGTATATAAGATATTATTACCCTTCGCAGGGATAACACAATTGCCAAATAATGGTCAACACAGAAAAGCCTCCGGGGCGAGATTTTT
>QLNU02014176.1:9943505-9968392 GCA_006491805.2 Dysdera silvatica
AATATAACCAACTTCAATGCATTTGTTCGTAATATTCGACAATATGTAACGTGTGAAAAGATGAGCGATGCGATGCACTGTGCAAAATAATATTTAAAAACGAAATACACACAAACGTTGCTGAGTGTGCAATGAATCAATTTGGACAAATTTCTGAAGAAGGTGGACACTTGTTTTTCCACCAAAACAACTCACATTAAACTGTGTTTGTGTGTATTTCGTTTTTAAATATGTAACATCTGAAGTCTGTATTGTATACCCACTACCTGGGCCCCTAAAAAGGTCAAGTAATATTGTATAAATAAGTAAAGCAGGGCTAGCATTAGGTATTATGCCGCTGTGGTGAACACATGTTTGACTGCTCCAAAATGACTAACCAGTGACTTTCTAAACTAATCATGAGTTAGCGTCTCTAACCCCAAAGTTAAGAATACCAACATAATATGGAAAATATCATATTGTAGGTTGACCATACTTTACATAATCTTTTTCTCATAGAGAATGCCCCATTTACCCCCCACCCCCCACACTTTGTCACTGGCCCCGACCTAAGATACTTAAGGAACCAGCCTTTTTAAAAGACAAAAATTGTAAGATGTTGCATCTTGGTATTTTGCATCTAAAGGTGTAAAAAAAAAAAAGGTTATGTCACAGTAGTATAGCAATTCAAAACTTGTGGTGGGGGAGAGGGCACTCAAGCACCTTTAAAGATAATTTTAGGATATGGCCTATGAGAAAATGATATGTTTCGATATCCAGTGGGGTCTTAAGTCCTCTGAGCACCTCCCTTTTCTACACCACTCTTATATAATATAAACAATTTTCATTATCCAAATAGTTTAAAGTAGGGAATAAAATTGCCGATGAATTTTTCTCTCTTTCAGTGGCGAAAGTGGTGCTGGTAAAACCGTTGCTGCTAAGTACATCATGTCTTATATAGCTCAAGTGTCAGGAGGTGGTGCCCGTGTACAGGTCAGTGTAATATAGAATGTTATTGTGTTTTATTGAATAAAGTGTGTTAATTTTTGAATATGTTAGTGGAAGTGTTTTATTCTAAAGCAAGATTATAATTATGCTTTGAATGTTTCATATTGTTTGAGAACAAACTCAAGATTGTTGGTTTTCTCTCAGTAGACTATAAAATAACACATTCGTTTATTTCAACTTGCTAACATGAAATTAAGTTCCCTTATGAGCAGACATATAAAATTGGGATATAATAATAATAATAGTCGAATATAAATTTAGGTTCCTTTATCTTTTACAGACATCACATACATTATTTACAGGCACATTCACCTCGCATCTCAACACTATGAGATTTCACTCAATAGAATGCTCAGCTATTGACATATCCCTCAGCTATTTACATACTTTTTTGAAGAAGAAAGGGAATGTGAATATTGGCTTTTTTTTAATAATTTTCATTCCTTTGCAGTGAATAACAAATGAAAAAAAATATAGAAAAATTTTATTGCCAGTGCATATAATCTCAGTTGTTAGATTAATAGTTTTCGCCCCAAATATATCCTCAGCCTTAACGCCTTCAAGGGGGGTTCAATAAATTTTTAGGCTTCAAGATATTTTGGTCTAAAATGAGGGCTTCGAAAAGCATCTTGTGGGACTGCCTACAGGGTTGTATGAATTTTGCCCGACCAAAAAAACGGACGATTTTATTAAAAAAAAACATAATAAACCCCCTAAAAAACCACTTATATCAAAAAACCAAAAAAACCTACTTCCCTGAACCAATGTAAAAAATTATCACAACGTATGTGCAATGTCAATTAGTCATGCTGATGATATCCTAAGCATATCACTATAATCTCCATAATGCATAATTTACAGGGAACTTTGACTTGATAACAACAATATGAAAAAAGAACAGCTGAATTCTATACGTCCTTCAATCAGTATATAAATTTTTCCTAGCTCTAGTTAAATGGCTTCGCTTAGCAGATAAGTTCGGAATTGAACTTGGTAAAGAAATTAGCATTGACAATAATGAATAGCATCAAGCTATTCAACCTTCCATTATTTAGCAAATATAAATGAACCCTAATTATCGCAGAAAGAGACTATCTACTTCCCAAGATGATGCAGCAAAAACTGGTTAATCGAAAAATGACTTCATATATGTTTGTTTGCCATATACAATTACGTATGTGGAATATTACCCTCCAATGTTTTCTGGGGTGTGAGATGTCCCAAATCAAAGTGGTGGAACATATTTCAATAAGACGAAAAGGAAACGGTCTCTGTAATGACTTTTGCAATTCAATTCAACTTATTGTTGTGTCTGCAAGTTCTGCTGCTATAGAGCGAATTTTTTAAACCTTTGGTATGGTATGGTCATCACTCCATAACCGCCTTCATCCCAGATAAAGCAGTAAAGCTGATCAAGATTTATAAATCTCTGCACAGTGTTATCACTGTTATTGATAAATGAATTCCTTATCTTATTTTGTAACACTTTATAATAATAACATTTAATATTTTTAATTTTAATGAATCTATTTTTCTTATCAATGTAGTTTTCTATTAGTAACATAAGAATAAGCTCAATAATAACTGGTTATGTTTATGTTTCTATAATAAGCATATAACATTTCAATAAAATAGAGGGATGTACAGCATTCAACGCCAGGGTTGTCTCAATTTTGCCTAACTCAAAAAAAATATGTTTTTGAAAAAAAAACACTTAATAAAACAAAAAAAAAACCACTAAAAACCCACTTATCCAATATTGAGTAAATGGATTTCTAATCACGATGTTGAATTCTGTATGCTCTAAACTTATTCCACTTAATAAACATCATCCAACGACAGCTAAATATATGCATTTGTCCCTTCATGTAAATGTCTTTACATATTGAAACTCTCACATCACTTTCAAGTTTAACTTTTCTCTATTCTTTAGAGTGAGCTGAAATAAGAACTAAGAAACTTACATGGTCTGTGAGATTGGTGATGGCATAGCTCCCAAATCATCATTTTTTTTAAACAAAATCTTTGTTTTTCAGCCTTATTTTCTGCTTTTAGTGTATACCTTCCATTTTTTGCAATTAAAACAAATCTTGACCTTTGCATTAAATAGGGATTTTTAAAAGTAAAAATTCCCAAACCAGCTTGAAAGTTGTTATTTTGTATGATAGCAAGCTTTTAAAAAGTCATTCTTAGCTTAAAAATATTTGTATTCTTCATAAATAATTGGTGTTAACTCTGACAATCTGCTATATTATAACTCTGTTATGTATAACTTTCTTGGTACTTCTGTACTGTAGCAACGTCCGATTTTATTTGACGACTTTTAAATTTCACCAAGATCTCAGCTTTTATATATCAAGCAATAGCATAGCTCCGTATTTGTATCCCTGTTAATATAATATTTTGATTATCCACTAGTACTTTTATAAATAAGTCAGTACTTACCTGAATCACAGAGACCGAACTAGGGGGAGATCCTCCAGGACCCCCCCACTTGTTGCTTCTCTACTCATGCCGTTTTGATCAACAATGCTAATAATGCTAATGCTTTTTAACACAATGCTAATGTAAGAATACTTGGCAAAATTTTGGTGATGTTTTCACCAAAATTACCAACTATCTTGGCGATATATTTCGGATATTGCTATAGGATGGAATAACCACTTTCTTTTCCATTTCATAAAAATATGGATAATATGTTAAGTATTCTTAAAAAATCATTATTTTATGGAATATTTATGCATACACATTAAAAAAAAGACTTTTTTTTTTTTTTTGTTAAGTTGGCAGGTATGTGATGGATATAAAATGACGTTTTATCGCAATTATATGGTTTTTTTTGTCATATTATATATAAATAACAAGAAAACTGGAGGTATATTGAATATACTGCATTACTATTATTTATTTGTGTAAAGATTTGAAAACAACTCAAGTAATTGTTTTAATAGAACCCAATTTTACCCAATAAAACACATTTAACCCCAAGGAAAATGCCAGGGTTTTTTTTAAACCCTGACTGCCTGTGAACCATGGCCATCCTGTTCAGGTTTATCAAACTAATGAAGAACCCATTCCAAATGTAATATATGTTATTTAGGCCTATTTGAAATGCAACAATTATGCGAATGAGCTGTTTTAATTTACGAGGGTATGTACATTTTTAAAATTGCTTTAAAATTTTAATATATGGATTTTTTTTTTAGAAAGTCAAAGAAATTATATTAGAATCTAATCCACTCCTTGAAGCCTTTGGAAATGCTAAAACCGTTCGTAACAACAATTCTTCAAGATTTGTAAGTTTTTATATTAATGATGCTAATATTATAAAACCTCTCATTAACAGACGCTCATCAAACAATTTTTTGTTTGTAAAAAAGAAAGAGGGGGATATTATTGTGAAAGAGTTTTTTCTGTGGAATTTTTATCCGATCCTGAAAATGGGATGACCATATCTTAGAGGTGTCCATCAAGAGGGGCTGTGCTGTATTTTTAATATTGATACTTTTTGTATTAATGGCCTAATTAAAATTTCATTTTTATTAATTTTTAATGTACAGTTCACACATTTTTTTACTTTCTCCCATTTCTAACCAAATCTTCTCTTAGAACCAAATTATTTCTGTTTTCCTTCCAAATGTTTCTGCGCATGAAAATCAAATATTCGCAAGTTCATAACCAATGGGGGGGGGGGGGGATAAGACTCTGTCCCCTCCCTCCTCCAAGGAAAATTTCACCAGCTTTTTAAAAAATCTTGAGTCCAGAACTTGTGAAATGAAAGCAGTGAATCAATTGTAGACCTCCACTGAAGTCTCAGGCTTACGCCTTTGACTGTTCACTGTCATATACTATCCCATCTTGTCGCATAAAGCCATAAAGTGGTATAGGCCCATGGGTCCTGAGCACCCCTCACCCGACAATAATTTGAATAAATTGCTATTTTACATACATTGTCATGTATACAAATATATATAATATGTGCTTGCCCCCCCCCTCCACAATAATTTTGAAAAGTGTATGTTGCTGATAAATGTTGTTGTATCATAATAGTTGTTTGATATTATTTCTGTTTATATGAATATGGTATGACTATTATGACATTAATTTATGAGTATTTTACTGCATTGTATTTTAAAAGTCGTGTTAATAAGTAATAAATTTATGTAGCAACTATCTAAATTAATGACAGGAAGGTAAATGAAGAGTATAAATGTGGGATGATTATATGAATAATGATGATCATTTTCATTTTCTATATATTCCCTAAATTTTAAGAATTTCAGATATTTAATAAATGTGATTTTAATAATTGATATAAATTATTTCTTGTATTTCATAGGGAAAATATGTTGAAATTCAGTTCAGCAGAGGCGGGGAACCAGAAGGAGGCAAAATTTCAAATTTTTTATTAGAAAAGGTAAAAAATGAGCTAAGGATACAGTTTCTTTTTAAAAATTTGAAAACTTGTATTCCCTCTTCAAGGGTTTTAAATTTTTTATAAGCATCAAACTATTTTCAAATAACGTAAAAATTTACGTACATATATTATCACCATCAACCATTTTCAATCCACTGTAGGATGGAGGTCTCTCTGTTATCACACATACACGTAGTACGGTGAAAGAAACACAGAGGAATCGGCCTTAATCTCACCACATTGGCCAAACATGTTAGCAAACTACAGTTTGCTAACATGTTTTAACATGTTTACCGCTAACATGTTTTAACATGTTAGCGGTAAATGTGTACACATGTTTAACATGAAAAACATGTTAACACCTGTTTTAACATGTTGTCTTTGGACCTACAGTTTAACGAAGGTTGTGAACTTCGATCATGACAACCAAAGCCCTGCACTGAGGTTGAACTCCTCGCGTAGACCCCCCCACACACACACTACCAAGTGACTACTACCAGAAAGACTGCTTCGAAGCAATGTTCTTGAGAGCCGATATTCTCGGCAGTAGATAGCTGTAGAACATACATATATTCCTCTTTGTTCATATTCTAGATTTCTGCAATGATGTACATTTTTAATGGATTAGATTTTGCTGAAGATCATTGTTAATGCATTGTGAAGTTTAGTAACGATGTTTGAAAGCATTGTTTTAGACATTAGATACAGTGTACTAACATCTAAAACTGCATTCTGCAATGTTATTACTAAACATTGATGTATTCTATGTAGTATTACATTAATTTTTTCACTAAACGTTACTAAGAACAGTTTTTCATGTACTTGCAGTCTCGAGTAGTGACGCAAAATCCGCATGAGCGGAACTTTCATATCTTTTACCAACTCTGCTCTGGTGTCACCTCGGAACTACAACGTAGGTTGTTTATATTATCTTATTTTCTCAACATACATTAATTTTTTTTAAAGCCGCACCCATATTACTCCCATATTTATCATTCTCCTTTCCTGATTTATTAATGATAAACTATGGTAAATGGTAATAATTATCCATATCAGTGATTAGACTTACCTTTCTTCTATATCCATAGAAAATCTGGGCATTACGAATCCCGACTACTACTGGTACTTAAATCAAAGTGGAGTGTTCCGTGTTGAAGGAACGAATGATGCGCATGATTTTCAAGAAACACTGGTGTGTATTTCCTTACGGATGAAACAGCTTTCTTCACATTTTTATGTACTGCAAATATAAAGAAAATTGAAATGCCCTAGAAATGCGTTTAATGTTCTTTGTAGAAAATTATTCATTTTTTTAGTTAAGCTTTCACTTGCGGCGTATAATCAAGAATTACTATATTTTAATATAGTTACACCTTCTGGGAAATATTTTGTTTCAGAAAGCGATGACTGTGATGGGTATGACCGAAGATGATCAAACGAACGTTCTTCAAACAGTTGCTGGTGTTTTGCATTTGGGAAACATTACTTTCGAAGAAAAAGGAAATTATGCAGAAGTTCAAGATGATCAATGTAAGAAATATATCCCTATAATTTACTAAATTCGAAGCTGTGCACAAAGGGTGTTTAAGAGTCAGCCCTCTCCCCCATTTGAAAATTTTTGTTAGCTGTAATATTAAATTCGCTGTGAGAAAATAAGTTTTGTATAAAATATCCCTCCTATTTTTCATCGAAAACGCCTTTTTTAAATTTAGTGCTCAAGCCTGGTTAAATTTTCATTTGATTAATTAATTCACTAAATATAACGAACGTTCATAAAGCACTTTATTGATTAATTTTTTAATTATGTATTAGTCCTGGCTTTCCCTGCATTTTTATTCGGAGTGGATGCAGAGTTGATAAAGGCAAAATTGACAAGTCGAGTGATGGACAGCAAATGGGGAGGACAAACAGAAACTATCCACATGCAACTCAACGTAGAACAAGCCAACTACACAAGAGATGCATGGGCCAAATCCGCATATGCTAGACTGTTTGATTACTTAGTAAATGTAAGTTTGTGACTTCTTTCTATTCATATTATTTATAAATAAACTTACTGAAGCAGTCCAGTAGCTGTAGTTACAACTGCGTAATTTGAGCCAAGACACCCCCATAAATTGATATTTTATATTTACACTAAAAAATTATAATCTGCAAGGAAAACCTTAAAATGCGTGCAAAAAAATCCACATTTTTTGTGACAGAAGCTAACATCATTTGCATCATTTACAGGGTTCAGCAAATTCAGTTACCATAGGCAACTGAATTTTTGTAGTTTGTGGGACGGAAATATGCTTTTTCTACTAGATTTCCTTATTGATGCAGGAAAGTATTGTTCTTGCCTAACGAGTATGGTTTACTGTGGTTTGTCGAGTTCTGATCATTTGAATGCAGCTTCCGAAAACTGGTATTCCTCAAATGTGTCTGCCATATTTTATTCGTCAATTTACTTATCAGTTACTAAAATCTTCATGAAAATTTTGCTGAGGTAGCTTACTTAGAAAATATTGTTAAAGTTTTTGGAAAGTAATTACTAAAGCTTTTGTGAGAAGAATTACTAAAGCCTTTATGAAAGTAACGTGTATTCACGTCGTCGTGTATCTAAAATATGGATTTTTCGTTTTATGTATAAGGATCCCAGTATCTATAAAGGTAGATTATAGATTTTAATAAATATGGTATCATTGCCTCTATTGATCACGCATATTGATAGATTAAAACTTGCTTTTTACACTCTGTGTGTTTCTCTTATATTTTAGGTTGTGAATTCAGCAATGAAAACTCCAATGACTGAACTGACAATTGGTATTTTAGATATTTATGGCTTTGAAATTTTTCAAAAAAATGGTTTTGAACAATTTTGCATAAATTACGTAAACGAGAAGCTACAGCAAATTTTCATTGAACTTACATTAAAAGCTGAACAGGTAACCATGCCATTGTTAAATTTATTAAATTTTGCTTACGTATAGGTACGTTACTTTACTTGATTTCACAGAAACAATGTTACATTTTTAGAATATTTCCGAGTCATGTTGTTCTTTTTCTCTGTAAACATTTTTTTAAATAGAATATTATAAATATATGTTCGGAAATCTTTGAATGTAATGCTTTGCAATTATAGAATTAATACATAGGTAAATCAGCCATTTGATAGATCCTTAAATTTTTCATTCTGCCTCAAAGTAATAAGCAACTAATTTCATAGTTTTCCATAGGAGTTATACTTTCTGGAAGCTTTCCATGTTTATGAATACTCAAACCACCTTGTTAATGTTCGTAAATCTATTCCTAGCTACTGTATTGCATGGAAACTCTAATTAAGCTCCAATTGTTAATTGGTACATATACCTGCTTCATTTTTAATTTCTCCTCCATTTCTCATTTACCAAATATTTGATACCAATAAGTGGTACTGATGCCATGCAGTACTGGAATCAACTGTGACATGAAATGGCAATCCTCTGTATTCACTTGGAAGTTCACTTAATAAAAATTCATCTCTGTAAGTTCTTTATTTAGTTTAAATATCATTCTACATCATGTGTATATGTTTTTGTTTTTTTTTATAGGAAGAATATGTAATGGAGGGCATAAAATGGAATCCAATTGACTATTTTAACAATAAAATTGTCTGTGATCTTATCGAAAACAAGAGTGCACCACCTGGCATTATGTGCATTATTGATGATGTCTGTGCTACAATGCATGCTGTAAACGAAGGCTCAGATGACCAACTTCTTGGGGTAATTTATAAACTTTAAAAGTCTGAAATATCATAGTTGCGCTGAAGAAACTCATTATCCAACATCCTGCCGACCTTATGTATTGGCAATGTTTCCTTGCACTTCTTTCTGGGCAAGCATGTAAACACTAAGTATAAGTGAAATTTTAGTATCAAGAAAGGAATGTGCAATCCAGTATAAACTTATTGGTTAGGTAGTTAATAAGACACGATAATATTGGCAGAGCAAAAAAGAACATATTTATTGTCGTGCAAAAAAAAAAAAAAGTTTGCACAGCCATACTAGTAAAGAATGACTCCTCTTTTGTTAGTGATGCATTGACTACCTGTTACCGCATTAAACCGTGCTGATGTATAAAATCATAATGCTCGCCATGCTTGCTCAAGCTGTTCGGAAAATGACTTACTATTCTCTACAGCAGTTGTATGCGAGCCTGCAGGTGACCTAGACATTTTCTGTTGAGAATAAGTCTGGGAATATGGCAGACCATAGTAGCATGTTGCCACCTTGTAGACATTCGCATGAGATGCTTTCCATATGTAGACAAACATAAATATTATTATGTTGAAGTAAGACGTTATCCATACCAGTTATGTAGACAAGCACCAAGATTCCAAGATGTCATCAACATACAGACAAGCTGGTAGATTTTTTGTGTACCAAACTAAACCAGCTATCATAACTTAATCCAGGGGTCTTCAACCTTTTTCAGTCCAAGGGCCAATTTTGCTTATTCCCGTAGGTTCGTGGGCCGCACTACAATATCAACAATATTAAGACTGAACAAAGGCAACTCAAGGGGTGCACCCCTCCCCCATGAATCATCAGCCTTTGTTGATTTTTTTTTTTTCCTTAAGTCCCTATATTAGTTTGCGTGCCCACCCAAAAATATTTTCAATTATTTTCAAGGTTCATATCTGGGACTGAATATATATATATATATATAGGGTAAATCCCTTAATATATATATATAGGGTAAATCCCTTACATGCACCTTTTTTATATAAAATCGATATTCTGAGACCCATGGCGCACAAACATGAAATTTACTTAGTCATAATAATTTCTTGGCGCAGTATAGCCCAGATGCTCTTGCGCCATAAAAAAGCCAAACAATCAATCAATCATAATAATCGATACATTTTTAAGAAACATATATATTAGAAAAAAATAATTTACAAAAAATTCAATAAGCCGCTATAATTTATTTTTTAACACCCTTCGTTACGGCATCTCTGCCGAGTATGTCGGGTGTTACACTTCATCACAAGGCTTGCCGCGTTTCGTATAGTAAATGAATTTACGACGTATCAAATAAGTTTCTTCAAAAAACTATGTTATCAAAAAATAGAATAACCGAAATTGCGATCTTATAAAACATAAAAATTGAATAAATTTAAAAAACATCTGCTGTTTTTATTTTGCACTCATTTTCAGAATCGGAACAAACATGGACAAAATAATGATATAAATGAATTACTTTTTTTTTCAAATAGGCTGGGTTAATTTTTTAATCTATTCTCTCTCTCCCACAGTCGGCACAAAGCTCATCGAATAAAGACCCACTTTATAATGAGCCTACATATAGTGGGGAAAATATGATTTTGTTTTGTATAATGATCAAGTACAATACAATTTAACCACTTTTAGCGAACAAGATTTTTTGCAGAACCCAGATGTAATGAGCATCAAAGGGTGAGATATTTTTTTATACAAAATGTGCAAAATTCTGAAAATTAAATAAAAAAATTTGAAGTAAAAAATCAGTGATCGAGAATGTCTTTTTAGCTGAGGTGAATGTAATGAAACAGCCCTTTTATCGCTTAAAACCAGAGAATTTCTAAGATATCTCATTCCTTTCAAAACACATAGTAAGTAGTTCATAATAAATGCTTTCGTAATACAATGGGTTGCACTGATAACTATGTATTTAATGCGCAAAATATTTTGCGATGAAAATACACTACAGTACAAAACAAAGAACTGTAGACCTTTTTATTTCCAGCATCTCCAAATTAAGCTGTTTGGGAATAATTACTGAAGTAAATTCAGTCACTGGAGTACTGCGTTACTTTTCTGGGTAACGCTGAATAACGCCGTTAGATTTTTAAGAAAATAACTATAACTTGATTACTTTTCAGTGGTAATGGATTAACGGAAAATTTCATTACATCTCCATTACTTCTCATGTGTATCCCCCCCCCACATACACACACACACACTCTTAGAGCAAACCCTGAAGCCTACATAATATGCTTGTCTCAGAGCCTGCACAAATCCTATCAATTTGCCTCGCATATTCAACAATTGTATGCCCCACACATATGCACCTGCTACGATTATTGTTTTCCTACCCTCTCACTTCTATCTGTCCATTGTGATCCTAAACCCTCCACCCTTCTTTTATATTATTTGGCAAATACTAACCAATGAGCCTAAAGCAATTTGTCCTGCTTCCATAAACATTCCATGATATTTGCATTGATATTACATGAGTTTGGTAGCCTGAAAAGGTTATTTATTAAGTATAACACTAGATTACCAACAAATGCCTCTGTTACGAGGGTGTTTAGTGTATGTAGATTAGTCCTTTCTTCACTTAGATCAAGACTTTTGAATCAAAAATTTCATATGCAGCTACTTTTGAAGCTTTTGAGTAATTGCAGTTTTTATTTACATGCATATGTTTCTTAAATCGTTATTCTCTCTTAAAAAGAGAGAAATGACTAAATTGCAAAATTTTATTGTGTACACTTGAAACTGCCAAAAGTAACTGTCCAATGACTATAAATTTTTTCGTAATTTAGCGTATTGTACTAAAATTCAAATGATGATATAATGTGCCATTCATTAAATTTTAAGCAAATTCAAAACTGAATATTAATGGATGCATATTGTATGCACATATACTACTTATGCAGACCTTACTTTCAAAGTTTTGAGATTTTAAATTCCAAAGTAGATTTATCAAGCAACTGGATATAGTGTGAACCTCCATTGATCCCAGGCTGCTTATTCTATACAGGTCCTACTGTACCGATTTTTCACAATACATTAAAAATTTCAAAATGCTTTACACACAAATACTAAAATTATTTGATACAATATTGAGTTAAAGACGAGAAATGTTTTTTCGTCATAGCTGATGATGTGGTAATATTAGATGATACGTTGTTTTTTTTTGTTTTTGTTTTTTTGTATATGAGATATTATTGCCCTTCACATGGTTAGCACAATTTTTGCCAAATGGTCAGCTGAGGGTCGGCTAACCCTCTGAAGGGTAATAATATCTCATATATAAAAAACAATTTACCATCTAACACTGAATGTTATCAAAGTAAAATTTATGTATATTAAATAAATTAGCATTTCCAATTGTGCTTTTAAATTGTTTATGATTATAAAAATTAATTTAAGCAATCTTATTTAAATTTTATTTCACGTTGAATAAATAATATAATTATTTTGACTAGCTAAATTTTGCATCCGTGCTTGAAATGTTCCGTCATTATGTATTTCAAACTTGAATTTCTTTGTGAATAAATCTGGACATCATTAAATTTAACCCTTTTTCCAGAAATTGTCCAAGGCTGTTGGGTCCCATGCTCATTTTCAAAATGCAGGCGGTGGATTCATTATTCATCACTATGCAGGAAAAGTACATACTTATATATAATTGAATTTATATTATATTTCTAATATGTAATTTTCATTTTGGTTAATGATCTAAAAAAATGATTTTCTTATTTTGTAGGTCACATATAATATTGAACAATTCTGTGAAAAAAATCGAGATGTACTTTTCAGTGATATTGTACAAATTATGCAAACGAGTGAAAGGTGTGTATTGTTAGTTACTGGAAAACATTTAATATACAGTAAACCCTCTCTGGACGATTGCCTCTATTAGATGACCACCTCTGCTCACCACCATTTTTTTTTCTCGAAGTGGATCCCCTCCTACTCAATACTAAGTTTATCTCCATTCAAAGACCATCCCGAGCTATTCCCAATCTTGGAGCCACCACATTTTGGGAACTGAGAAAGGGAAGAATTTTACTCCCTATTTATTTTTTAACTTTAACTAATGTAAACAATTAACAAAGTTAGCAGTAACCTTCGCCCCTTAAGGTTTTATCCCAGGGTTGCCCAACCTTTTTGGGCAGCAGGCCTTTTAAAAATTTTTCAAAAATCTCACATCTAGTAAGTTCCATAAAAAAGAACATACTAAAGGACTTCTTTCTCTCTCAGTTTCTTCCTGTTATTTGTTTGTTCACTTGTGATATGGAAAGGGGTGATATAAAAAGAGGTCACCTATGATTCCGCTATGGTTTTTACTTATTTCTGAAAAAAAATCTAAAATTTTTATTTTGGAGTCTTTTTTATTTCAGTTGTTGGCGGGCCGGATTGTGGCCATCAGGCCATATCTTGGACAACCCTGTTTTATATCATTATAAAAGAATTTAATTTTGGTTTTAGAACAAGGTGTCTACTAGGTTGGGTCAAAAAGACAAAAAATTTCGCGCATTGAAACGTAATAGTGCGGAAAACTTGCCTACTCATATCAGAAGCATGTATGAAAATTTTCAGTCTGATCAGGCAAAATCTTCTGTTTCAAACCTGAGCGTAAAGTTTCGACATTGTAGCCCAAAACATGAAAATGTTGGTTTCTGAGACAAGTTGGCCTTTACTTCCAGGGTCCTTAACCCTGAAGCCTTAATCGCTCATATGATCAAGTTTAAATATTCCCTAACTTCCCCTAACCGGTTATTTTATGCAATGGGGCAGTACATGGACTGCTTTTAAAGCCAAATTGCCTAAAGATCAGTATTAAATTCATCGAAAAGCTCGTTGCAGCAGATATATTTATACAAGTCGAACACTAAGCAGATTAAATTAAGAAACAATTTTTATCAACGTTTTTTAGGCGTAGTAATAGTAACTCCAATGTTATGGCATAGTTAGATGGTGAAACGTTCGTAAAGAAATGTTTTTTGCATCTGGTGGGCCACGATCCCAGGACCTTTTCCAATCTGGGCAGGTGCTCTTACTTACTGAGCTACAGACAACAAACACTCAATCTCTTACAAACCCAGCTAAAGTGTAAAAACATTTCTTTTCTTTACAAATGTTTCACCATATATCAATGCCATAACATCAATGTAGCCATTGCAAGCCCAAGAAAAAAACGTTGATAAAAATTGTTGTTTACTTTAATCTGCGTAGTGTTCGACTTGTATAAATATGTATGCTGCAACGGGCTTTTCGATCAATTTAATACCGGTCTCTTTGCAATTTGGTTTAAAAAGTAGTCAATGTACTACCCCATGTTGCGAAATAACCGGTTTCGTAAAATACGCTTTAAATACGTTCTTAAGGCATTGAGTGTTTGTCGTCTGTAGTTCAGTTACTAAGAGTATTATATATATTAACAGTGCAATTTCCAGCAAAGACAAGAAATATTTCTATGGCATATCCCGAGCAGTAGATTCTGGTCATTATATTCCCGATCTCAGTATTGCGGATTCTGGTCATGTCCACAAAGCTTGCTGGCTAACCACTGCAAACAGAATACTCCGACTGTACATTTCTGCCTTCAGGAAGTTTCAGGAGTACAGTGATATACACATTTACAGTTTATTCCCCAATGCAGTTTCAATTCGTATGAAAAACTTCATCAAGGATGGGTCTAGGCATCTCTTTGAAGCCATCTGCCTCTCAAGGTATTTACCTTTAACCCTCTAACTGCTTATCCCGCTATTTCCACGGGCAACATGAAAGTAACAAAATTTTCTTTTCAAGCGATTTTCGCGGGTATGAAATTTTTCCATCTTTCATCTCTCATCATCTTTGGTTACAAAAATGTGCTACATATTTTAACTCTCAATTACATGTAGATTTGAAATATGTAATAAAAAATATGCAATTTTTGAAGCAATTTTGATAAAAAAGAAAAAAATTGAGCAGTTAGATGGTTAAACATTACAATATTGGGTCACAATATTGGTTCATAATATTGGGTTCACAAATTGTTCACAATATTGGATTTTTTTGTTTTCATCCTTCCCAGTATAATGACTAATCCTCAATCAGACATGCGTAAGGACGCAATTGAGAAAATTTTACAAGCCTGATCAAAGTCTTCAGGTAACTAACTCATCTGGTGCTGTGCGCTGAAATATTGTCCCAGCTTTTTATTTCAAAGCAAACCACTACTGGGAAATGATTGACTGGTCTCATCCAAGTGTATTAATTACTTCACCACCAGTCCTGAGAAGAATATCTAATGACGAACTTTCAGAGAAGCTCTCAGGCACAGACACGACCCACGAATGGTACTTCACTGAGTTTTGGTACCTCAGTAAAAAACACTGTTAAGATGGTAACGGAGGCTTTGGCGAAAGTGTGTGACCCTGAATCACGTAACCTCTACATAAGGGCAACTCTTGCATCTAGACAAAAACTACCGGATTTTGACTGTAAAGCTCAATATGTGAGCACTCTGACCAATAGTGACACATCTTAGTAGTTCCCGAATTAAGACCTAATGGTTGGGTGGATAGGTAGGGCTCGGGCGGAAGTCGTAGTGCAGCCCACCTCCACATGGTGGGTTCTGGATCAGATAACAAGTTAACTAAGAACTGCACGAACTTCACTGTATTCGAAATGGAGCTTTGAACCACCTCATTACATAGTACTGTTTTGTCGCACCGTAATTTCCAGATCAAATACATCAGACATAAAAAAATAACGCAACTTTTCTCACAAACTAGCATTTTCATGTTTTGGGCCACAATAGCAAAATTTTAGGCTCAGGTTTGAAACAGAGGATTTATTTAACCCGATCGAGCTAAAAAAATTTCACATATGATTCTGATACGAGTAGGCAAGTTTTCCATACTATTATGTTTCGATGCACAAAAAATTTGTTTTTTCGGCCCACCCTAGTATCTACCAACATGGAAAACAGTTAAAAGTCTGTGAAGTTTTTCTGACTGGAAAAATCAATGAAATTTAAGTGCAAAGGCCAGAGTCTTGGAAATTTGAATTTCATTGTTAAAATAAATAGCTGATTGAAATAATTTTCCTAGACTGTACTTTTTATATTGCATTGCATACTGAAAATTTTGAAAAACTTATACTTTTAACTAAACTTCTTCCAAAAATTACCCTTTTGCACCAAAACTAATATAATTTATATAAAATTATTAAGCCTATATATTTCTCAGAAAAGTATGTTTGCGAAACCTAGTTAGAAAGTCAAACTAAGAAAATGTGTTTTTAGCTAAATTGTCTAACCTGTAGGAGTTTTTGATTGTACCCATCTCCTTTCCCTTATATATAGTCATGCACACACTTTAAGTAGTATAGAAGACGAAGCATCTGCTTTGCGATTATATGGTTGAACTCCTTTATAATGATCTCAGAGAGGTTCACTGAAAATGTTGTAAATATTTAATGCAAGATTTAGTGTAAAGAAATGTTTTAGTACAACTTTGGTATTTATAGATTCATTTTAATTGAGTTATAAATAACTTTAGAATTTGTGTTAGTGTATTTTATGATCTTGAAATTTGTTTTGATTATGCAAATTTTAATGTGTTGTGTGTTTTTTGCTGTAATTAGCAACTGGAAATTGATAAAATTTGGTCTGGAAAACTTGGCAAAGTCGGGGAAGTTTGAAAGAGAACTTGGATAGACACCATGTTAGAACCTTTCTTTTTTGGCCTTTCAAGTTCTCAGTCTGAATTCAATGAAGAACATCAGAACTCTTACTGGAAAATTTCCCTGCCCTCTTCTCTCGGGGGAAACATCTCAAGGAGGTGAATAAATCAATGGAAAATTCAGTATCTGTTGAAGACCATAAAACACTTCATTTATTTTTTTTTTTAACTTCAAAATTATTCAGAAAAAAAATTATGACAAAAAATTGTTTGTTTTGTGGTTTTACGGCTCAAAGACTACAGTGGTCATGCTGCGCCGGGACCTACTGTTTTCCGAGGAATCCGAACCTCTTATGGCCTAGGGAACCAAACCCCGGACTACAGTGAGCAGTGCGATCTTTTATGAGATCTCTGAGTAAGCGTTCTTTGTACACTGTTGGAAAATTGTAGATTCAAAACAACTTACTGTTCATTCCTTTATTTAAAAAAGTTGTAAATTTCACAACTTACAATTAAAATGTCTAAATTATACTCTTTGCTTTTATATTTTGCTTGCTAATTTGACGAATTTTGCTATTTATTTAAGTTCAGTGGTTTTCTGTTCAATTTCATGTCTATCCCCTCTCCCAGAGCAAAGCTCCATTAAGAGATAACTTCTGTGGATGACCACTTTGTCACAGAACCTGTGGCAGTTGCCTTAGGAAGGCTTTTAATTTATTATTATTGGGTCACAAAATATTTTATCGAATAACAAATGAATAATTCTACGTTAATTTCAGTTCCTTTATCAGAAGCTTATTTCCTGAAGATGTAAGCAGCACTATTCGAAGCCGGCCAACAACCGCTGGAAGCAAAATTAAGGTATGTGCAATGGCTACCATTCTCTTAAAAATGAATTTGTTTGGGCAAAAACCCAGGAAATTGTGGCTGTCCTACAGTTTTGATGTTAAGTGCAATTTATGCAGCACTAACGGTGCCCTGTTGTGTTATAATAAAAAGTCTGTTTCAACAGTATATGGACAACAGATTTTATGGGATAAATGGAAAAAAGATAAATGTGTTAATTAAATTGAAAGTTTGTGGAAATAAGTATGAGATACAGGGTGTCTACAGGTCTGGAAAAGTCAGGGAAGTTTTTTCTGACTGGAAAAGTCAGGGAAATTTGAAATACAAAGGCCCAAGTCAGGGAAATTTGAAAGTCATTGTTATAATAAATAACTTATTAAAATAATTTTCCTGAACTGTGCTTTTCATACCACATTACCTACTGAAAAATTTGAAAAACTTGTACTTTTGACTAAACTTCTTCCAAAAGTTACCATTTTTCACCAAAACTAATATAATTTATATAAAATTATTAAGCCCATATATTTTTCAGGAGAAAATGTTTGCCAAATATATAACTAAAACTTGAAAAAAAGAAAGTATTTTTAGCTAAACTATGTAATCTGTAAGGGATTTTGCTAATACCAATCTCCTTTTTGTTATATATAGTCATACACATTTTAAATGAAATAGAAGATGAAGCATCAGCTTTGCGATTATATAGTTAAACTCTTTTATAATAAATACAAAAAGGGCTGGATGAAAGTGTTATAAATATTTAATTAGTGCAAGTTTTTAGTGTAAAGAAATGCAATTTTTTTAATACAGCTTTTGAATTTGTAAATTCACTTTAATTGAGTTATAAACGGCCTTATGGTTTGTATTAGTGGATTTTATGATTTTAAAATTTGTTTTTGTTACACAAATTTTAATGCATTGTGTGTTGTTTACTGTAATTAGTGACTGGAAATCGATTAAGATTTGGTCTGGAAAAGTCAAGGAAGTTTGAAACGGAATTTGGGCAAAAATCCAGCATATAGATCCATATACGTAAATAACCTTTGTCACTTCATATCAATCTCATCCTTTCCTTACCAATGGCTCCAACTTCCTTCCTGCTTGCTGCAACTTCCTTTCTGTGTGGTATCATGGTGGAATAGCCTGGAATTTTTAGAAATGCATTAAGAGAGATTCACCTGTGTTTTTGGAAGCTTTTGTAAAAACGTTTCTGAAAGCTGTGAAAACAATATTTTCTTTGCAAACAGTTTACAGGGATTAGTACCACAGGGTTTGTTTGTTTTTTTTAGTCATATTTTTACATTTCCACTAAATCAAGCTTGTCTGATTCAACAGACCACAGGGCCTATTTTATCAGATGTTTTTTTGTAGTAGGGGTGGGGTGCACTCCCTTGCCACTAGGCTTTCACATGAAATCTACACAAGACACAAAAATCTCTTCAAAACGTTATTCCAACATCGCAAATGTTCATTTTTGAAATATTCAAAGGCTATGCTAAAATACAACTGAGACGCTTTCAATTCCAGCCCATTAAAACAAAATGTACAAAAAAATCAATCACTCTTATTTTACTTTTTCTTTATGGCAAAAACAACACAATCAGCAGAAAAAAATGACTGTAGGCAATGTTACGATGCAGTTATGGCACATCCGCAGATGGAAAAATCTTGGACCAATTTTAAGAGTATAGCATGAGTTTCGGTGATAAGCTTAAAACTGCTCTCGATACAGGAATTAATAAAAATAAAATTGTGAAACCTATGTGTCTTAGAAATATATAGAGAGTAACGTAAAATTGGTTTAAAGGCACGGAAGTAAAACATTTGCATATTTCAGTTTTGACTATTTAATGCAATCATTAAAATATTAAAAGAAGTAGCAGAGAATTCACACCACATTCAGGCATCGACATGCCGTGCAAGTGGTTTTTACGGCAACCAATGTGGCTAAAATATGCGAACTAATATCAAAGGGGGTGGACAGTTGTGAATATTGCAGAGGAAATGAGGTGCAGTAGATTTGGTATTTAGCAAATATTATCAAAACTCGATAACGCAACTGTAAAACATCGCTCTGGATGATCTATAATGGCCACGGTTCCAGAAAATAGGTCACTTTTACGTTTAGCATCAAGCCAAGAACTACCTCTTCAAATTTCTTTTAGCTTAGCAAGCTCACTGAACACAAACAAGCACTCGCGAAAGGAGACATAGCCTCACGTCTGGCAGAACACGCTTTACAACACGGACACGAACCCGACTGGGACTCAACAAAAATACTACACCGTCACATCACAAACAAGAATAGTAGACTCTTCTTAGAATCTTGGGAAACTTACAAACTACACGGGAAAGCCATTAATACATCACAACCACTTCCAGAAACTTATAAACAACTCTTACTCTGAAATGTATGAGACATCCCCAAATTAGGTAACCCGCAGTGTGGGTTTCTCATTGGTCCCTATTGGGGTTCTTCCATGATTCTATTGGAGGCCTCCCATTGGTTCTCATTGGGTTTTCCCATTCTGCGGGACTACTCTGATGAAGGGTTTTCCAGAAATTTCAAGTATAAAAAAGAGACAGAAACATAACATCGTCATTACTCCTGATGAAGGACTGCTGCTGATGCGTCCGAAAGCTTGAGTGATCTTTTTCATTGCTATTTTACCAGTGTTTAACCTTTTTATGTAATTTCCTCCCTGGTACCCTGTATTTTATTTCTATACAAAAAGGTACTTACAAGAAAAGTACTTGATAGCGATCTCTACGAGTTTCTGGAAACTTAACAGAGTAAATTCAGATCAATATCTGAAATGTAACCTTGCCGGATTTTCATCTGCAAATTCGTAGATGCGAAATGATTCGTATTTTACGTCCAGGTGAAATTGTCATTGTTTTCCTATTTATCAACGTCTAAAACTTAGACGACAAAAGTCAACGGATAGTCGTGCTGCAGCTGGTTCTGCAGTTTTGCGAAGAATCCGTACCTCGTAAGGCCTAGGGAGATCAATCCCGGACTTCAGTGAGCAATTTGTCGGTCAGCATTTTATTTCGGCACCATCGGTAGCGGAATACAGGTTAATAGCATGCTAGGCTAACACACCACAGTGCCGCAGGGCTTGCATCGCGAAAACACACTACATTACCACAAAGACCGTGAAAGTAGTACAACGACGAATTCGAAAACAGTATTTTAATTCATTAACGTGTCAGTTGCCAAGGTGTGAAATCGACACATCCGTGAGGAAGTTGACGATGACGAGGTCAGTTGCCTATCTTTCCATCCCGGAATTGTTCATCGGACAGTCCTAAACTTGACCAAGAACTGAACCTGACCAATGCATCATCAAACATTCGCATAACTGTCAGACCTTTAACCTTGTTGACCCAACATCATATTAAAACCAATGAGTCACTATGTCGACAACTGTAATCAACGCAAGTGGGTGGACATCTCACCACCAGTGTCTCAATTCTCATCCTGTTGGGACTTGCACAACCTAAAGAAACCACAGATTCTTGGGCAGAATAATCTTCGTTGTTCTTACGCCATAAAAAAAAAATCAAAGAATTAATCACATAGCCTTTCCGAAAAGTACTAACGTACGTTATAAGCAGTTATTTTACAGTCCATGTAATGTGATTCCTCGCACCATACGTAAGAGTTGCCATATCATTTCAAGGAGCTATATATCACATGTTTCCATAACACTGGCAAGGCAGGTTGGAGAGCTATAGTTTGCTTGTTTGTTTGTTTGGCTTTTTTATGGCGCAAGAGCATCTGGACTATACTGCGCCAAGGAGAGCTATAGTATGTTTAGATTTCTGCCACAGTCACTTTGTTTGTTTGTTTGTATGTTTTATGGCGCAAGAACATCTGGGCTATACTGCGCCAAGCCACAGTCACTTCTATCCATGACAGGTGGCGTAGAAGCTAGAAAAAGAGGGATCAAGTCCCTACCCATTGGAGTATCAAAATGTATTTTCTCTAACGCCGCATTATCTGGTTTTCTTTAAAGTTCCTTTAGCCCCCCCCCATAATTTTGAATTATCATGCCACTGCCCACATGATCTCAAACGAAAGTTTGTTTCAAGATATAAAACCACAGCCTGGAGTTAAAAGAAAGTTTTGTGGAACTCAGGTTCCGGACATAATCATCCACAGATGTTCCACAAGCAGTTTGTATACCCAAAGTTTCAAGAAAATTTGTGAATTCTGAAAATTCTACAAAACTTGTGACAGTTCTGAAAATTCTATAAAACCTGTGACAATTCTGAAAATTCTATAAAACCTGTGACAATTCTGAAAATTCTATAAAACCTGTGAATTCTGAAATGGTTGACCCATGACAAATCCTTAGAATTAACTAGCAATAACACCACGTAACAATAAAAAAGTACAGTATAGCATCGTTAATCCAAACGAATTGCGAGTAAGCCCTGCTCGGATTAACATAAAATCTTCACTACAGAATTTACTGTCACAGGATGTCTACTAAAAATAAGAAACCCAGTTCCTTGACTATTTTTATACATTTCTTGACCTTAGAAAAAGTTTCTCAACCTTGTTTTTTACAACTGATAAAATAGCCATATAAAAAATAGCTAAAAATCCATAAACCTTGTTTAAATATGACGGAAAACAACTGAAAATAAATAAAAATTTATTAACACCCCGGTCAGGGGCACAGTGGGACAAATTACATACCTTAAGAAATGTAATATTTTTACAAAGAAAAACTTGATGAAAAAAATACGAAAAAATTAACAATGGAAGTTAAAATGTGGTACTATTGTACTGCGTTGATGAATTTCTAATATTAAAAATGTAAAAAAAAAATACTAGCAAATAAGTAAAAATTGTCCCACTGTACCTTGTTCTCCCCTATATGCGGTTGGTCGTTATAATAGGCGCTCGTTATAACCGATTTTCACCGCATTTTTATGGATTTGGAAGGGGGAAATCCCATCACCTCCCCACCGTGAATTCGCCACTGATATATATATGCATGTCAGGTATAACGATGAATGCTTCTTGTCACTCCATCGTCCAATAATTACTGATTGATTACTCAAGTGTAAGTAATTTTCAGACAGTTGGCTATGAAGTGCAAATTTGGTGCAATGCAATGAGGTAATTAAATTCAGGAAATTTCTCATAAAGCAAGTAATGACTTTTAAGTCATTACTATTACGTAATAAATTATTGCGTCTACTTTTTTTTTTTTAATGAGAAATTTCACACTGGTGCCAGCAACATACAGTGTGTTCCCTCAAACAGATGGTTGTTGCCAGAGATTTGCATGTTTAGCGTTTACAGTGAAAAACTGCTTCGTTCGTGCTATGCAATGTCCCGAAAATTGCAGAGGCTATACAAGTGGTTCTCAAACTTTTTGAAGTCCTACAAAAAAATCGTGAGCGCACTATACACAAAATGCTAATAAATAAGATAAAAAATTATTTTTATTTATTATTAATATTCATAGGTGCGTCAACTTCCCTATAGCCATGCATTTAACTATATAAGTAAAAAATAATTTTTAACGATAACCCCACACACATCTGGGATTTCCAGGGGCGCACCTATGAATGTCAGCGAGCACACTGGTGCGTCTGGTCGCACCCTTTGAGAACCACTGCACTGTACAGTTGCATTTGGACGCGAAATTCGCTGACAATTGCAATTTACCACGCAATCCTAATCTCTGTTCTCCCTAAGAAGTCAAACCGCGGACAACGGACCGGTAGAAGAAAAATGGCGAGCGTTCGATACCATTTGGGTTCAAAACTGGGTTTACAATGTGGAAGACAGAAGCGTTGCCACTAACGCCAACACAGAGTTCTTAATTTGTATTTCTAAATTAAATACTATTACAAATTAAATTACTATTACAAAATCTGGCTACATGAGCCAAATTATATACCAAGCTCTCTAACAAGGATTTATGAGAAATTATAAAAATAAACAGAAAAATAAATCGATTAAATCAAATAAAAATACAAAACTTTTAAACTGGGGTGGGGGGAGGCGTTGTATATCAAAGCATTATGTTCTTTCAGTCCGCACCGCAATCTTTTTAAACACTGGCGCCCCCCCCCTCCCACATATATTTTGAGTTGATGCGCTACTGATTAAAACCTATAGTCCGCTCGCGCAGACTTGACGTCCGATCCCGTTACCAGACGGGTGGTTCCATTGCAGTTTAGGGAAGGGCGTCTTGCCGAAACTGGTTTTTCGCGTGGGAAAGAACTATATAACTTATGAATGAATCGGAGTTCCAGAATTTATACGTTATCTGCAAAATTACTGGCAGCCATAAAATGTGACCAGGCAAGAGGGCGTGGTTAAATTTTGAAAGAATTTTAATATACCGAACAAACGATATCGACATCGCAAGCAGGGGCGGATTTGGAGGTCGTTCAAGCGATGAAATGATTAATGATTAATGACTAATTAATAAAAACTAATAAATAAATAATAAAAATGATTAATGACTTGATTTTTGGAAATGATACCTCATTGGACCTTTACCTTGTATCTTTTCAATGTTAAATTTTCATTTAAAGGGGGGCGATCGCCCCCATCTCCTAAATCCGTCGCTGATCGTAAGAGGCCACTGTTATTCCCTTTATACGTTTCTCCGTGACTTAAATTGCATCTATACCAATTTAATCCTTTTATTAAAATAAGTAAGAAACTCAGTTATTCGTAAAGCTTTTAAAAGAGCTGTTTGGCCCGAAGTCCCGTTATGATTTTAAGACGTAAATTTTCACAACGCACACACTGTTTTCAGGAAGGCGTCTTTAACATTATAGCAGATCTTATAGCGTACGTTCTCTCTTCTTTTTGCAAGGGTTTCATTGGGAAGGGTGGCCGCCGGGGGCGGCGGTGTAGCGTACGTTATGTAGGCATCTGTGGGGTAAGAGACCTTTCCTTGACCCCAGGCAAATCCCACGGTTTGCTGCGGGGTTGGGGTTTTACAACACTGTGGGAACACAACAATTGAATTAGCGCTTTCTCTAAAACGCGATAAGAAATTCTCTTTTAACCAAAATTATATTTTACACAGTTGGGGCGTTATAGATTGGCTGGACACTGGAAATCAAGGCAATACAAAAAGAAGGGAAACAAGGGAAGGAGGCGGGAAATCGAGGACAGGAAGCTTTCATACACACAGGATATGTGAAAATCACAACAACTGTAAACAACCGATAAAATTTTTTGGT
>QLNU02014176.1:9968492-9987558 GCA_006491805.2 Dysdera silvatica
CTAATAGTATTATTGTCTAGGCTAATTTTTTCCAACTTTATTGCTTGTGACCAAAATCTTCAAAACACGTTTAGATATTAACTCAAAATATGTCAATTAATATTATCAGATCTGGACAGGATCCTAAGCTCCAAACCGAGGAACAAACGTAGTTTGTACGAAATGAAATTTTAATAGTGCTAACACTTTAACGAAGCTTCTTAATGGCTGACGTTATTTGTAGCAATTCCTATGAAAACAAATACTGGCTTAGAACAACTGTAGGTTGAAGCAAAAAATATGAAAAATCCTGACATGGCTCAATATAAAAATATATATATATATATTATTCCTGATTTAATTTTTATTTGTAAACTCATACAGTTTTACCCACCAAAAATTATTTATGAATCAATGGTTTGCCAACCAAGCATCTAAATAAATAGTTTATTTTATTTTGCAATAAAAAAACAGGCGTAATAAAACAATAAACATATACACACATTTTCAGTTTAATCTTAATTTTAAAAATGGGGGCTAGGAAGAAAAATTATTGAAAGTGGATGCTGTGGCCCTGCCTTGCTTCTTGGATTTGTATTATTATTCAAAATAAATTAAAAGAAAAGGTGGTTAGTAATAACGTAGCATAATATTAAATAAAATCAGTAGTTTTATTTAATATATGTTAAATAAATAGAAAAAAAAGACTAACAGAAATATATTTATAACAGTGTCACTATTCTAGTAAATACGGTTTTGTTTTAATTTTTAAATAGTAATGATTGATAATAATACGAGGAGTGTAATGAATGAATGAACCTAAATATTCCAGTATCAAGTCACGGGCTTGTTATACTGCTGAGACCAGGTACAATATATAAACAGCTTCATGCTGTGCAATATATATATGTAGAAAATAAGATAAATTATTATTATATTTTAACGTAATCTTAATTTTGTCAATGATAAGATTGTTTTTTTTCAATTTCAGCTATTTTTATTGGAAGAACTCAGGGAAAGGAAATATGATGGCTTTGCAAGAACAATCCAGAAAGCTTTCCGACAATACTTTGCAAGGAAGCAGTACATGAAATTAAAAGAACAAGGTGACTTGTGATTTTGCTTGTGAATTTTCCAAATCTGTGGGGACTTTTTGCCTTATTGTCACGTTTCTTACATTTCCGGATTGGTTTTTTTTAGCATCAGACCTATTAGTTGGAAAAAAAGAAAGACGGAGATTCAGTTTAAATAGGAACTTCGTTGGTGATTACATTGGGCTTGAAGAGCATCCTGGTCTCAGAGCACTCGTAGGAAAACGAGAAAGAATTGAGTTTGCCCAAACAGTTAATAAATTCGATAGAAGATTTAAGGTATGCGCATAAAATTGAGCTTTCACCTCTACAAAATCACGGATGTAATTTTTATGTATAGCGATGCTAGTATATGCGCAATAACTATGTAATGACTCTTAGTATGTATATAATAATTTGTAATGATACTATATAAATATACAGTAATTTATAATGTCAGTATAATTTGAAAATTGTTCCCATTTTCTGACTTGTCAATAACTTCTTTGCATCTTGCTGGGCTTATGCAGTTTGCGAACAGTTGTGGACCGAAATATTTCTAACTCATTTGACTGTTTTCTATTGTTTGCGAACAAATTTAACTCGATAGATTGACATACAGCTTCAGAATTTGCAGTCAAAGTTTTTCCAACACATATTTTTCGTTCAAGCATGCAGTCCCCATTTTTGAATCAGTGGAACCAAAAACTCAGTTCTTTCATGCACTTCCACTGCACAAATTTCCTTCACTGCAACTTCAGTGGTTACATTGGCATAAATAGGATAGTCTAGAGGTGGCTGAGCACATTTAGAACAAATTTAGCCCTTTTAAAAAAATGAAAATTGCAAGTAAGTGCTGTGCATGGAGCACTGGGAGCTATAACAACTGCCACTATCACCGATCCTTGAGGCTAACTATACCAATAAGTGGTATTTTTAACGGAAAATGTTAACGGCACTCAAATCATGCCTTTCTCTTCCCTAGATTTTGATAGCTGAAAATTTGCAATAAATCACAGTCACATAAGCTTCCGTTTATTTATACCAACTAGATATTGCAGGTTTTCTGGTCATAGATTGTTCTTAACACATATGCAACCAATAATTGCCGGATACTATAATTAATAAATAATAAAAATAATATAATTGTCTGATAATAGAACAACTCTTGATACAATTAAAGTTCATTGCCATTTTTAGAACCTAATATGTACAATAATCTGTAACAAGGGCATAAAGTTATAGCTTGGCTAGTTACTGCTTGGGGCATTGACCCATGTGCCCCAAGCTGCCACCTTCACCCATAATTTGAACTTAGCTATTATTTTATATATGTATTGCAATGTATAAATCTACGTAATATATGCTCCTCCCCACCCCAATAATTTGGAAAACTCTATGTTAACTATTGACTATAACATTTATGATATTTTATAGTAACTATTTATATTTTATAGTAACTATTTATATTTTATAGTAACTATTCATGAATATTGTATGTTAAATCTCCACTTGTTACTACTTTCATTAGAATGTTATGTATAAATATCTACTTATACATTAAATGTTATCTTTTTCAGTCTACTAAACGTGATTTGATTCTCACTCCCAAATTTTTATATTTAATTGGAAGAGAGAAGGTAATATATATACATTTCATTTTATGTTCTGTATCGTGTAATGTTTTTTTTTATTATTATTATGCAATATATCGCATGTTTAAGGCTGTAATGCTATAAATTGGATATCTTTATCATGTAAAATTTGAAAATCGGCGATCGTATGTGTATTTCTATTCTTATCTGTCAAAATCTCTGCTTTATTTAAGACCTTTTTTTTTTTTCTATGTGGAATTTAGCTTTATTCTGTATAAAAATGCTAACTTTTAATGACTTCTGTGATTTATTTATATTCTCTCAGACAGTTATGTGCAGTCTTTGTTGTTTTACTTGTTATATTTCTAAATACATAACTTATTGAATTGATTCGTGTAATATACATAATTAATGGTTTTTGAGATGCCATATTTTATATAATGGATCCCTCTTATTCAAGTGAGAACAGTTTTTTTTCACATAAAGAGCACAACGACTGACCAGGACTTACCATCACTAGTAAAATTCTGTCACTTCACTTTATAAAAGGAACAGTAGTTCTCGAAGTGTTACTCAGTCTTTCTTTATATGTTGGACCAGTGGCAAAATTTAATTTATTTTTCTCATTGTGAGCAAATGCAGTTGGAAATTAAAACGGTTTGAATTATTAAAGAATTATTTTCACATAGAAGTAGTGGCAAGTGCTCACCAAGTCAATGCTTAAACCTTAATTTTAACCCATTAATTTCCCTATTTACAATTTGTAGTACTTAATAATTTCCTTAACTTTAAATAATATTTTGTTTAAACGTTAAAGTAATCTTTCAATCTATAGACCTTTGCTTTTAGTTTCAATTTATAACTACTATGTCTCAAAGATACATTTGGTGCAGTATAGCCCAGATGCTCTTGTTCCATAGAGATCCAAATAAACAAAAACAAAGATGCGTCATAGATCAGGAATTGGATTAATTGCTTAACCTGATCTCCAAACCACAATATATTTACACAAGTCTGCACTTTCCAGGAATCAGTCCTAACACGTCAATCATAACTACTCAATCACTGAAGTGCTATTTATTGGTAGAAATTAGCGATTTATGTGTAAAAAAAAATGAAGTATTTCGCCTCAGAATTAGCATTTTGTAATGCTAAAATTGTTACAATATTTTTATGTGATCTATATGAATTTGATTTTTTATATAATAATGGTATTTTATAACTGAACCTTAAATTTATTTTTTACTTGATAGGTTAAAAAGGGACCTGAGAAGGGTTTTAGCAAGGAGGTTATCAAACGTAAAATAGACATTGAAAATATAACACACGTTATGTTAAGGTAAAATCTCTTTGTGGTCTTTATTATATTTTTTAAAAAACGAAATTTTAAACTGTTTCAGTAAAAAGCATTATTGTATACTTTCAGTTATTGGTGTACGATAACTCATTGTTACTTTTGTTATGTAACAATAATGAAAAATAAATTAATAATATAAGCATCTCCTCTCCCCCCCGTCAAAAAAATAAAGCACCAATAATAACTTCTTAGGGCAACAGCGTTGTTGATTGAAAATATGTAAGTGACAAGAAGCAAAAATATTCTCATTTATGGTAAAATGTTCTCATCCTAAACAATGTTAAGTTTAATTTAATGTGGTGCTATACTAACAAGGGAACCTTTTATCATGTTTGTCTCACCAAGAATCAACACTAGGATTATTTTGTATAGTGTTTAACACTGATTCAGAATATGTCGTTGGTTTTTTGCAAAAATCATTTTTCAAGCAATTATGACCTCTTAAAGATGACAAGTTAGCGACCTTTTGGCAAGAAATGTTAATCTGAATTTTATTACATAAAATATTATAACCTTTCAGTGGTAGTAAAACTGTATGTAAAAATGGGGAAAACGCAAAAAAAAATGACAATGACTACATTTAAAAATGAATAGCTGTCGTAATGCAAAATGTCACAGTTCTCACGATCCAATTTAAAAGATAGTTCTTGGACGTTGGCGAACTTGTAAAACTGCGTAAATCTTGTAAGCATGTGAGATTCGCGAAATGTATGGAATGAACTACACTCGTTGAGTGAGTACTTAGTTTAGACTATGTTGGCTAAAAAACGACTTTTAATCAAATCTTAAACATGCCACAATATAAATTTCTCGCCAAAAGGTCGCCAACTCGTCATTTTTAAGTGGACATACTTGTTCGAAAATTGAGTTTTGCAAAAAACTAAAGACTTATTCGCAATCAGCGTTAAAAACTATACAAAATACTCCTAGTGTCGATACTCTAAATACTCCAGGTGCAATGAACATGATAAAAGGTTCTCTTGTAAGCTATAACTGTGTTAACAAGAAAATTTGTTTTGCCGTCCTCCTCAACGTGAATTTATAAAAGAAAATCCTTTGCCCTTCAACTCCCATCCATTTCAAGAATGATGGCCCCATACAGTTGTAGCGTTTGCCCATACCTAACCTGGCACAGCTTCAGTAATACTAAACCCAAAATTGAATATTAGGGATTTATCAGACTTCTATCGCAATCCAATTTAAGCATAATATATTCTAAATTATTGGAATATTAACCCACCCCTTTTGCTAACTAATATAGCGAATAACAATTCTTTCCCATGCATTTATCCTGCCGAATATGACAGTTTTCTCGAATGAGGACTCTATTTTTAATTTAAATGAAAAATATACTTCGTTCTTAAACTTTCCTAATCAGTGTAATTGTTCTTTACGGGGATAAATGTGATGGTAACTATAAAAATCAGAAGCTATTTTTATGTTATAAGCTATATTTCAGGGAGGATCACTTACTCAGAGATCTCATAAAGATCGCACTGCTCACTGTAGTCCGGGGTTTGGTTCCCTAGGCCTTAAGAGGTTCGGATTCCTCAGAAAAAAAAAATGGGTCCCGCTGCAGCATGGCCATTGTGGTCTTTGAGCCTTATAACCACAAACAAATCAGGGATGATCACAAACCAGATTGGCAGTCAATGAAAATATTACATCAGAATGTGACGAATTTGAGTAGTAGACTCTTTCTGGAATCATGGAGACTTATTACTTGAAGATTCATGCTATTAACATTTCAAAATCTCTACCAGAACCTTACAAAATTTTTGTCAAACCTCGAGTTGGGGGTAGCCATCTGACGTCATAGGCTGCTGGGGTTTCCTCATCTGGGACTACCGCACATCAGATGACGTCTGATAGAGATTCCCAACATGCTTTTATATAAACTTAGGACTTTCAATCACTCTTAATTCTGCCTTCACTTGACAAAGGGAGCAATTGGCTCTCAAAACGTCGTGTTTTAAACCGTACACCAGTGTTGAAATATTTGTTTTTATGGAATTTCCTGGTGAAACTATATATTGTTTTGTTAGAAGCCATTCTCCGTAAACGTAACTTGGACTACTAAATTAAAGCTATTTCCCATCCTACCGATCCTGTTCACTCCATCTGGACGAAAGACCTGAACAAGCTATGCTTTTTGCTCTCTTCCTTTTCATACATATTTAATGGAATCGAAATTACTTCTGTGTTATTTCAATCCATGCAAATCAACAACCATTCACAGTATATATCTTCGTAGTAAATGTTACAGATTCGTGTAAATTATTATTAACCCTTTAATGTCTTTTCAGCACACACCAAGACGACTTTATTGCAATTCATGTGAAAAATGATTATGGAAGCCTACTGGAGGTTTACTTTAAGACGGAATTCTTGACGTTGCTGTCCAAAAAATACCAAGACAAGGTGAATCGACAGCTCCAAATTCAGTTCAATGATACGTAAGTTTTTTTAGTTTCATGAATTTTGGTTTGTTGAAGTCTCATCTTTATAAGAAATTGTAATTTATACGTATGCTGAGATACATACATTGCATTGAATGAAGTTAAAAGAAGTTATTCTGCCGCATCACAACTAAGTGTGAAAGTAAAGTTTCTAATGTTATTTCAGGTTGGAATTTAAAGTTAAGAAAGAAGGATTTGGAGGTGGTGCAACAAAGCAAGTAAAAGTTGTCAACGGTCAAGGTGACCAGCCAATTTGCAAAGTTTCAGGGAAAGTTTTGACTGTCTGTATAGGCTTAGGTCTCCCAAAGGATTCTCGTAAGCGAATAACCAACCTTGTTAACATGTAATTTCTTCTCGTTTTCACTCTTTTTATTGAGTTTTAAAACATTCACTTACTTTTATTCCAGGTCCTGGGAGAAGGCAATCTACTAAAAACCGGAATTCCATGCGTCCCCTGGTGAATCACAAGTCTCGCTCTTCAACGCGTTCTGCACCCCGCAGAAGTGCACCCCCTCCACCCAACTTAAACCCTGCTTTACAGTTAGCTCAAGCTCTTGAATCCAGAAATGGAGGTCAGTATATATATATATATATATATATATTTCAAACATTGAAGTTTCATTTTTGCTTAGAAATCATTTTGTCAGGTTTGAGGCATCAGATATATTCCATACTAGAAGTGTATTCAGGTGTGGAGGAGATATAGAAAGAGCAAATGCCCCCAATGCATTATTTTTGGCCTTAAATTATTCCTGTAGAAAAACACGCAACTTATTTAAAAAGTTTCATGTGACCCTTACTTTGTTACCTTTGTTCCCCTCAGCTATATGATTTCATAGAGGTAGTGAGTGCACCCAATAGTGCTATTAGCCCGAATTCATGCCTTTTTTCTACCCACTATAATCGAGAATTTGCTTCCATAGACAATAGAAGTTCAGCTTCCTTGGAAAACTGTATGTCTCAGTCAGGAGCGGATAAGGAAAATATTTTTGTTGGGTGCAAAGCTTATATTCTTGAGAGAACAAGGGTGCAAAGCATAAAAACCGATGTAGACCTATTCCTGAAAATCTATAAGAAGCAGGCGCATAGGCCGCATGGGCCCCCAAATTTTGGGGGTGGGAGAGTTTCAATGTTCAAAAATATTTACAAAAAAATGAAAAATGATTTTTTTCCCTTGGATCAAAATGTTTTCAGCACTTCCTAACTTGAAATTGGGGATTTTGTTTGTTGTACATGCTGTCATGGTGGACAATGGTCAGAAATGGTAAAACAGAGTATTTCCTGTCACAAAAACTGTGCAATACAGCGGCATAAATAAATATATATATATCTGCATTCATTAAAAAAATAGGCAGGGGTCCCCAAAATTTCTTTGTGACCTGGGGCCCCAACTTAATTTAGCCGGGCTCTTAGAAGTGTATGTTATGCTTGAAGGGAAATTCACCTGTGGTACCAGTGCATCATGACCTTAGCTGCCCTTGTACCATAAAATGCGAACTGAATTTACATCCCTTACACTCAGAAAATCTAAGTATGTCTCTAGGCTGTGCTGTTGGCACAAAATAGAACATCTCAGTGACATTTAAGCCCAATATTCTATATTTTAAATTTATTTAAAAAATGGAATCTATGTGTGGGGGGGGGCATTAGTTATGCTGTTGTTGTATAACATGCAATTTAAAAAAAAACTATAAATGAGAAAAAAGTGTTTTGCTTTGGGATTGAGCAAACGATGTGTGCGTAATTCACAGCAGTGTAAAATAAACAAGAATTAACAGGAATGTTCAGTCTCTATGGTTACTTTTTTTAAACTTGATTTATATATTTCCTAGGTCTATATATTTTTGTGCTAAACTCTTAACTATGTGTATATTCATGTGTGTGTAGGTATATGTATAAAAATATTTGAAAATCGTAAATACTCATGCATATGAGGCTTGTCCCAAGATGGTAGAGCAGTGCGGAAACTGTGTCGAAAACAAAAGGATAACTTGAAAGTTATACATTTTATTTCATGTTATAAGATATTATTGCCCTTCTGGAGCTAATACAATTGCTAAATAATGATCCACATACTAAGCCACTGGGGTGAGTTTTTTGTGATTCTTCATGGAGAATTTATTATGCTTAGTAAATTTTGACTCCCACAGTTGTGTTCAAACTTCAGTGTTTTTTTTAGGAAAAAAAAGACACTGTCCCCGATGTAGAATCGAACTAATTAGACTCTGAGTCGGAGATAGTGTCACCTTTTCTTCTATACAAAACAAGCTAAATTTTGAGCTCAAATGTAGGTGTAAAAAGTCGTTAAGTATTTATTGCGTGTTTAAAGAAAAGCACAATAAGTAATTTATAATGAAGGCCAAACCGTACGTGTATTGAAATGGAATCATGAATGTCTGGAATTTTTTACTAAAACAACGTGGCAAAATTATAGAACCGTCTATTGTAGTTAAAGTGAAAACATGGGCAAAAATTTAGTAAATATAAAATCAGTATGCATACTTATTACTTTATACTTATTTAAATACACATATTAGCATGGATTTTATCAGTTGTAAACACTGTTTAGTGGAGCTGTCAGCTCATGCATTAATGGCATATTTCAGATTGTGTACATTTTTTATTTTACTTCCATTGCTATAAACTGCACATGTAGTTGTCCTCTGCATGTTACCTGTGGGGTTCAGATGAGAAAACTGTGTAGGCCAGTCTATAACGAAATCACTACTCACCAAAAATCATGTCAATAGAAGTCTTATACAATCTCTGCGTTGTTCAAAACTCGTAAAAATAGCAAGATGAAGGTTTGAACTCTGGATATGCAGTTTGCATCCTCGAAAAACAAAATGAACCAACTCTGCTGCAGATCATTTGCGAATTATGTTCGAATATTTCATGTTTAACACCATATGGAAAGGCACTCATTCTGACCCCGTTTCATTACACTTTCCTAATCATGCCCATTTTACAAGAAATCCTAACAATCTAATACCAGAGTACTCGCAGAAAAAACTTGGACTCTCACGTATCTGTTGCTTTGGCCCCAAGATATGGAATCTTCTTCCGAAGTCAGTGAAATGGATTTACACCTTTGCCCAATGTAAAAATTTTTTCCCTGAACATTTGTTTGCGAAAGGATCATGGTATCGCCACTTCTTTCTTGCTTTATACTGTTCATATCTATACCAATCATCTAGCTCTTTTATTTTATTTACTTATTTATTACTTCCACCAATTATATCCAGTTCTGGGCAGTAGGGTCGTCGTTAGACTTAACGGTCTTTACCTTTTACTGTCTATACGGATCTATTGAACTAATAAATTGTAAATCATTGTCACCTCATGTAAATAATTGTATCTGTGTGAATTAAGTTTGATTTGAATACCAAATGTCAGAACCTTCATTAAATCCTAAGTTGAAGCCGGTTTCATTACACGTGGATGCAGCAGGAAGCATTCCAGCAAACTAAAATTTTGCATTGCCTTATAAGATAATGATCTGGTACAGACGTAGAAGCTGCTAAACTGTGAGGCTAATGTGTAAACCAGTCTGTATCTCAACGAACCGCTAGCAACACATTTCTGTGTAAGGGCTACAGCTTGCACAAGAGTAAATAAAAGCCTATGTTAATGCCAATTCAATGAAAGAAGCAGTTTGCATAAGCCAGAGACCACTGAAAAGAGGTTCGGTGGCAAAAGGGCAATTTAATCTGAGGAGTGGCTCTTCCCAATCATGTGCAGAAATATCAGATGGAGAGTCTTCCGCTTGCCAAATAAAGGACTCTACCAAAACTGTATGAAGCAAAAAATTAGTTGTCAAACACAGTGTGTGTTTAAGGAATGGGAGTGTTTTAAGTATTCTGACGATTGTGTGATTAGGTTCTTTATTATATGTCGTTATACAGTACTAGTATCCAATTTTGAGACATTTTTAAGGTCCATGGCCCTTTGTCCACAAGGAAATGCGATGTTTAACCAAAATCTTGCCAAGCTGCATATTGCACAAACCACCCCTGCTTGACTTTGTCAGAATCAAGAACTGTTGTTATGCCTATAGAAAATCAAAGCCAACATGGATTGCCAATGTGTATGCTGCAAAGGGAAGCCCATGAAATAGTAAAATGATAGAACACTGTGCAGAGTCAATTAGGAAACATGAATTCAATGTTTTAGGTACAATAATCATTGATAAACGAAAGTTTTGACAAATGTTTCCAACAGAAGCATTTTTCCAAGAGTAATCACACCTATTGAAATGTATATCGAAACTCTTGGGTGTCAATCATTATTCCTTTTGGACATGCATTAAGGTTCTCGTTATGGTGCTTGTTCCAGTTTATCTTGTAAATCGTAGATTAAATAAAGTACTCTGTATATTAAACAAATTTCCTTACATATGTAAACGAGTGTGCTTTTCTTACTGTTTAAACAAGCACATACATATGGAATGCTGATACATTTATTGCCACAGGAAATGTAAATTTGCAATGTATTACTTTTTAAGCTTAATAATTTTAACACCTACGTTTGAGCTCAACTAGAACTTTTTTGCTATAGGGGAAATATTTGAATATAGGAGAAAAAAAAAAGCCGTAGTTAAGCTCAAATGTGGGTGTCAAAATTACGTAGTTTAATAAATCCCCTACGAAAAAACACCAAGTATTCGTCCCGGCGGCTTTGTGTGTTGGCCATTATTTGGCAATTGTGTTAGCCCTGAGAAGGGTAATAATATCTTACAACCTTAAGCACGGAGAAAAGGAGCTTCGTTCCGATCCTCGATGGCCTAGCGGTTAAGGCGCTGCTGGCTCAATGGAGAGACCCTAGTTCAAATCTAGGTTGAGGACAATGTCTCCTTTTCTCTTCTACACCAAAAGTGCTCTGCTTGAACTCAAACGTATGTGTCAAGATTAATTCAATAAATCCCCCACTAAAAAGCACTAAAAACTTGGCCTAGTGGCTTTGTGTGTTGACCGTTATTTTATTGCATGTGTGTATGCACACATACAAAATTTTATATATATAATTTTTGGAAAAGTTTTTAAATGTGTATGTCATAGTAATTAATATATATTATTATATTTAAGGAATTTTGTCAAGTAGAAACAATCAGATGAACAGTTTGAAACATAGCTAGAGAGTTCCTGTGTTAACACGAGCTCATTTGCAACGAGCAAGCAACTCCTCAAAGTCCCAATGAAGCTCAAAACTCCCATGGAGCCAAGGATTACCTTCGAACACCAGAAGCAGGGTTGCAGGGTAAAATGAATTGATAATAAATACTCATTCGTTAATCAGTTAACACTATCATGAAACCTGTATCTGTTTCTTTTGTTTTCTTCAATTATTGCCATATAAAACACTAATTAAGATTACCAAATTATTTGTGGCAGATATAGAATGAAAAAAAAAAGGGAGATGTAGTTTTTTTATAGTATTTACAATTAATATAATTTTAGCGTAAACTTTTTTTAAAAAAATCTAATTTTTACATTTGAAGAACTATTTAAACATAGTGGTTCCAAATAATAGCCTTTTGTATGAAAAGGAAGTTGTTGAGAAATTAATGAGCTGACTGATATTTAACTTGCAGCTACTGCAAATTTAATTAGCAAACAAATTTAAATAAAATTTGTACATTTTCGTGGTGAAATTCATATTTACTTCTAAATTAGGTTACAAAGATATAACACAGGTCAGAAAAAACCTACACCTGGAGGAGGTAGGCCTAAACCACCTTCAAAACCTAAACCTGTTCTTCCCCAGTGTCAAGCTATTTTTGCCTACGAAGCTCAAGATACGGATGAACTAAGTTTCGTGATTGGGGATGTACTTACCGTTATCAAGCAAGGTAAATGATCTTTATTAATGGAAATTGCTGTATGGTAAAAAAATAAAAAGTATAAATAAACAGTTAAAATTCACCTATGCTCACAGGGTTGTTCCTTACTTAAGTGCAAATAGTGCCTCTGCACGTGGGCGGCCACAGACCATTTATTATGTTGTCTTAGATCTTTGTATCAAAGATAATGTCAAAAAAGGGTCTTTTTTTTTTCTTTTTTTTTTAAATAAAGATTTCAAAATATTTATCTTTTGTATGAGAATTGTTTAAATCTGTGTGTGTAGATATAAAAGTAAACAACACTGTACATATACACATTGGGTGACCAACAGCCCATGAATGGCACTTATAAAGTAGTGGTTGGATTTCATTTAAATAATAATAATAATTTTAAAACATTACCTTTGAAAAGGATACAGATTTAAGGAAAATTTTTAAGGTGAAGATTTAAAACTTTCTCGTCTCTTATAAAAGCCATTGCAGCTTGTTGAAAAACATCTGTGTTGAAATATCAAAACCCCTACCTGTTTTCAACATGTGCCATTAAAATAGACGAATAAATCTGATTCTATCAATGTTTTAACTAAATGTAGTTGAGTTTTATCTCATTCCATCGTATCCCCCCTTTAATCACCAGCTTTTGGGATCAAACCCCACCCCTCTTATTTTTTTAAATGTACTTTATTCATTCCCTAACCCACTTTGTATGATTTTGCAGCTTTTTTCTCTGAATACAGATCTGCTGGTTGCAGTCAACCATCTTAATATTTTTATGTTCAACTTAGAGTAACGATGGTTAAGTTTTAAACTGTGTATGTAACGATGGAACAATCAGGAGTTTTTCGTTGACCGTTGTTGCTGAATGATTTGTGATTGTGCAACCTATGTCAATTGGTTTAAGCATTTTATACGCACAGAATCAACAAAATCAAAGGAATGTTTAATGTCCATGCTGTCATATTACTTCGAGAAGCAATTTATTCTTGTTTAAATAGTTCAATGGTTGTAGTGTTAACTTCAGTCACTCTTATCGAATATTAACTGTCATACTAGGAAATACTAAAGAAATTTTCACATGAGCCCAACTAACGTTTCTATTGCAATTTTTTAACTTGTGTTTTCTTTCCTTTTTTTTCACCTCTTTGGGTTTTCCATCCAGAGAGGTGTGTAACAAAAGCGCAAGAAGATATGATTGTTGTATCTACAACAGAAACGTAGAGGGTCTACATGAAACTTAAGAGCAAGTGACAATTGTTTAAGAAACATGGAACAGCAACAAAAAATGATTCCTTGTTCCACCAGTTCATTTTTATATTTACACATTCTTTTACATCATATTTTCTTATGCATTAATTAATAGTGAAGTTGGGTGTTAACGGTAGTTTGTTATATTTCTGTTCATTTATTCTGTTTTACTTACAGATCCTTCTGGTTGGTGGTTAGGAAGATTCAATGGAAAAGAAGGGCTTTTCCCTTCAAACTATATTGAAATTATTTAATTAAATTTTTTTTAAATGAGACCAAGTACTTACTTTTTTTAAAAATGCTGAAGAATTTTTTTTTTTCTTCGGTTGATCTCAGTGGCATTTAAAGAAAAAACTTTCGTGCAAAGCTTTTCAGTAACCACTGCTTTATAAAGGCATTCGTTTTAGTAGTGGTGACCACAATAGATGAAGAAAAAGAAAAGGTTGGTTTTTTTTTTAATATACGAGACAAATGTTTTTATTTTACTTCACTTTAGTTTTTATAAAGAAAATATAAGATCGGCATTTCTTGTTTCATTGTATTGCATATATTTTCATCAAGGTTTTGTATAAGGTTACGTGTAAAAAATAAAAAGCACCGTTGATTGTCATTTAGGATTATTACAGTGGCTTGTATTATAAAAGCGTGCATGTTACTTCATATCGAAAAACGTTACAGATTTATATTATGTATAATTAATGTTTCATTTAATGTTATCTGAACTTTCTAAAAATCCCCATGGTGGTATTACAGTTCTCAACCATTCCAAAATCCTGGGTTTGACTCTTGGTGGTACAATAGAATGCTTGCCCTGCTTCCCCCATAATATGAGTTCAGTTCCCTCGGAAAAAGATCCAGCCAAAATGTTATCCTATCTTTGCACCATAAAAACACAAACTAGAAGTAATTTTAAAGTAAAAGTTTCGAAGGTGGCGCTGGAGTCCATTGTTTTCCTTGGTTTGTATAAGAAATCCTACTAGTAGGAAATAATAATAAACCGATTAATTTAAAAGAGCTTACATAAAGATAAAACAATTTTGATTTCATCAATCACTTGTGATTAATGAAATAAAAATTAATTGCTTTATTTGTAACCTTTTCAAATGTAATAAATACAAATTACAAAAATGCATATTTACATTTAATGTGATTAAAAAGGCTAGTATGTAGATTTATTTCTACATAATTTTTTGTGCCTAATAATGTCTGACCCATTGAATCAGATTCTAATAATGTGTCTTCATAAATAATGAATGAAACTTTCATCTTATCAAGTATAAGCTATGCTTTTTGTTAAGGAGTTGAACTTCAGCCATCTTTCTGATTTGTGAATAATAGGGAATATATCACAAATCTTGGTAAAAAACACAAGGAGCACAGGCCTTCGAAAAAACGTTGTAAAGCTGTATCAAAACATACATTTCTAAAAACTGTGCCCATTGTGTTTTTTACCAAGATCTGTGATATATTCAACACAGTTAGTCACTTTACTTCCAGTAGGGAATATATTTCAATTTGTAAACCAATTCTACTATATGACCAGAAAATTGATTATTCCAAAAAGTTTTCAATTTCATCATACTTATATGTAACATATATGGCTCATTATATGCACCATTCAGCATGTGCATCATTCAACATGTGCGTTCAGCATCTCAGGCTGTGAGTGCATACTATACGTGTAATTAAAGCTGTGTCTGGATACCTGGCCACCAGGGCTATTGCCACCTCTGTGAATATTATTGAACTGAAATATTGACATGCAACTGAGACATGTGGTCTCTAAAAATGTTTTTTTGATTTTAAATAAAAGTTTCTAATAAATTTATCAACGTAAAATTTAACCTAGATATATAGTGGAACCTTACAAAGTGTCCACCTAGATAAGGTAACCACTTTTCATAAAAGAGAATTAACTGGTAGAGACAATTTTATACGAAATATGTGAAGCATGACAATATCTTAATAGTTACAAAATTGGCGTAATAGTGAAACCACCGTGCACTTCATGTAAAGAATTATTTCTATGATGAATCAAACTATCCTAAAGTGCATGCTTAAAGTGACCACATTTGAGACTGGATTGCAATTGTCACCACAGGCAGGTTGTTACTATGCACAACAACAGACTTTGGTATAGACATGGCTAAGTTCCTACAAGTTCTCTCAAATAGCTGCCTTATTCAGATGATCACTTTACCAGATTCCACTATATGCCTTCTGTGTATTATCCTCGAAATTGAAATAAAGTTTGTGTATTTTAGTAAATATGTAGTAGCAGCATAAGGAAAAGGTCGGTAGACCATAAGCATTTTTTTAACGAATGAAAGCTTAAAATTTACATTATTTATCACAAGTTGGAATTATTTCTTTTGCTCAGTTTGTCATACATTCTGTTAAGTAAGAATGCGATGAAAATAATCATATCCAGAAATAAAATTTTTTGTTTATAAATTATATTTCTAAATCAAATTCTCGTGCACATTGAAAATTAAAACATGGGAAGTCATTCTGAGAAAAGACTGGAATAAAAAAAAAAGAAAGTATTGGCTGGCATTTTTAACCAATCAGTATTTTTCATAAGATCACAGAGGGAGAAGCTACAGGGAAAATATATTCAAGAAGACCAAAGGTAGAAGAAGGGTTGTAGAAAGAACATTCCTGGCAACCTGAAAGACTGCACATCCTCAGTTACTGGCTAAAGCAAAAAATGGGTGGCAGCCACCTTTATTGCCATGGTCACATGGATGCACGCACATACTGCATACCCGTTAGAACTGCCCCTGCATGTGATTTTTGCACATAGGCATCAGTCATAAGCGTATAGTTATATGGGCCCGAGCCCCCCAGTAATCTGAAATAAACTGTGATTTTACATATAGTGTAGTGTGTAAACGTACATAAAAGGTGCTTGGGCCCCTCCAATAATTTTGAGAACTCTACGGTTATACATGCAGTGATTATGCTGTGTAATTAATAGTAAAAATCGTGCCTTTTGCTATCAAGCTGCTTTCTAATTAAACTATATTTGAGTGATTCCATGACATTAAACCTATTCCAAGTGCAGTCTTTGGATATAAAACTCATACGAATCAAATAATTGAAGAGTTAAGCAGCCTTATAGCCATACTATGGCGTAATGGTAATGTGTTCATCTTGTGTGCCATTAACCCGAGTTCAATTTTGAAGGTCTATAGAATGCATTCCATCTTTTCTGCCCACTGTAGTCTGGGGTTTGGATTCCTAGGTAATTCATCAAGGTTCAGATGCTTTAGAAAATGCAAGATCCTGACCTTGCACCACAAAACATAAAAGGAATTTTCATTGGTCTGTAAAGATCTGAATAAATTATGCCTATTCGTAAATGCTCTTTAGTTTGAAAGTTGCATTGAATCAGCTGTCCCATTTCAAATTACTGTTTTATCTGTCTTTGAGCACAAAACTTTGAATACCTAATATTCATGGTCTTAGCTATGCTTACGTTATGAAACACAAACAGTTCTTCTTTAAATTATTTTGTCGGTACACAAATATAATTGTAAATAGCTAATCAAAAGCTAATGGTAACATGCCAATTTTTCTTCCCTTATAACAATGTAAAACATATTGATATTTTTTGTTGTAATTATAGAGATTATCAGATAAAGTGTACGTTACATAAATGTTGGAATCTTCTTGTTCCTCTATGAAAATACCACACATAATATTGTAAAAAATGTAGATTATTAATGAGTATAATTATATTGATAGATTTTATGTCATAATTAAAGTGAGTAGTTGTGTTTTCGTTTAACATTTTTATGTTGATGTTTACTAAGAATTGCTTGTTAACTGATTAATAAAAGCATTTTATGTTTTTGTACTTGTGTCTCTCATTTATGTTTGCTACGTAAAATTTCTAATAAGTCGAACCTGACATACACAATACTTAAGTGGGTCTTTCATTACTCTCCTATGTTTGTACACAGTTACTCATTCACACAAGGTGTGGGACCAGCTCTAGAAATTATTTCATCGAAATGTTATGGCTGCACTTTAGAATCAAATATATTCAACCATTATATTCTACATGCTATTATATAAAAGTTTGCTGGGGCTCAGTGCCCATCTCTCTCCTCTAGGACTTCAGTTTTATGAGGAACCCGGACTTTGTTCAGATTCCTTGTAAGACTGAAAGTCTTTACACGTAATAAATCCCCAGATTAGGTTCATGGGATTTGATTATGAGGAATCACGACTTCATTTATCGAGATTCCAATTCCCGGCGAGAACAGACTTGTATGCACATCAGGGTCGGCTTTCTGCCGGCAGAAACTACTTTTTGCCATGCCAGTGGCAGAAACTGGTTATAACCGGTTTTAACTGGCAGAAAGTGGTAGAAACTAATAAAAGTACTGAAAACAGTATTGTATTATTTAGTAAATGAAAGATTACAAATATATACATGTTTCCCCACACTTTTGTCCTGATGAAATTCATGGACTTTCCAAGGACTTCACATTTTCAGTCGCAATATACATAATTAAAAATGCGAGACATTATAAGCATAATATTGAATTAGTGTTTAATTATGTTGCTCCTTTTCAACTTGGCACACTGCCAACAAGGGCTACCTCTTTTTTGCATCCTTTGTATGAGCTGCATTGAGTGGGTGGGGGAGGAAAAGGCATGTAGGAACACTACTAGATTTTTTTCCAAAAATAAGGCAAAATGCCCTTTATATACATTATAGAGTTTTTCTGGATATTCCGCCGCGTCTGTTTATTAAAAACACTTAACGTTTCACTCCGTGCTATGCGGAACATCCTCAGAAATAATAGCCGACCAAGTTTCCCTCTGCAAAATGCAAGACTTTCGCTTGGTTGCTTGGCAGAAAATGAGTGAGTAAAAAATATGAGACGTATTTTATAGTACCCTTTCCTCTGGCTACCCCTGATTCGATGATTTCCGGATTATGTGCTATGATTGATCGTTGGACGAAGATCGTCGCGCTCATTGGTCTAGAGGGTGGCGAGTTTAGATTGGTTGAAAGAGGTCCGAATTTTTTGTGAATTTTTAGGCAGGAATTCCAAATTGATGGAACATTAACAGAGTCTTCTCTATTAAAATTAATAGAAAAGTTTTTAATAGCCAAGTTTTCCATGCGTAAGCGTGGCCACAATGCACCAGTTTTTGCGATAACCAAGGTGTTATGAAAAAAAATTTGATATATTAATAAAATACGTCTCATGTTTTTAATCACTCATTTTCTGCCAAGCGAAAGTCGTGCATTTTGCAGAGGGAAACTTGGTCGGCTGTTGCTTCTCTCTACCTATAATGCTATTTCATACGGCTATAGCGAACCTCTAGACGTATGAAAATAGAATATAAAGAACTTTATCAATGTTTGCGATTAAAAAAAAAAAACATTTTCGGGAGATGGCAATAGCAGAAAGTTCATAAGGGGGGTTATATGCTCATTGGAGGGGCAGGGGGTTACAGAGCTACAACTCACATATTCCTATGTTAAATATACAAAATAT
>QLNU02014176.1:9996866-10007799 GCA_006491805.2 Dysdera silvatica
TTTGTAAATAAATCAGTACTTACCTGAATCATCACAGAGATCGAACTGGGGGGAGATCCCCTGCTCATCACTTCGTGACTCATGCCGTTTTGATCATATTCGATGTGTGCTGTCTAAATCAGTATATGTTGAATCAGTATCTTCATGCACAGTACATTTAAATAAAATAAAAAGCCTCAAATAGCGTCAGCAAAAATGCAACACAATGCTAATATAAGAATACTTGGTGAAATTTTCACCAAAATTACCAACTATCTTGATATCTAGGTGACGCTGGAGCATACATATAGACATTAAATATGCTTACGCATATAAATATCATTTAATATTATCACATCATCGACTATGATGAGAATTGTTTGACTTTAATAAATATCAATGTTAGTCTCGCCTACAGGATGTTTGCTTCTTTGACTTATCGCTTTGGTTTAAAAAGTAGTCCAAGTACTGCCCCATTAATTGTGAAACTTTATATTTGCTCACAGAAGGGAATCTGGTTGAAGCCTGTAACACAATAAGAACGAGCACTTGCCTTGTTATTAAAGGGTTGTGGGTTTAGTCTCCGCCAGGCGACGGAAAATTCTGTTCTTCGCGAGTAAGTTATAATTTTTATTAGTTTAAAAACTTTATGAAATGTATTTTTCAGAAAATAATGAGGAATCTGTTAAGAGTGTTAAAGGCACAGCACTGTTTGCGAACCAAAAAGAATGTCAATATACAATTGAAGAAGTTTTGCCAGACATCAAAAGTGCTCTTGGTTTATCCCATTTATCAATCATGAAGTCAACTGAACGGTGAGATATTCTTTGTATTATAAAGAGCCCATGCAATTATCCTTAAGAATTTTCTTTTCATTCTTTTGTTATAATAATTATACAGTAATTGACGTGTGTGTGCTTGTAATGAGTGAAATTATGGGCTTAATTACTATAATTAAATTCTGATGTCGTTTGAAGTCTGGATTTATTTATGCTTTATGAATTGTATGTTAGTAATTCAATTCCTTGTCAACTTTTCTAAAAACACATCTTTTTCCACTGTCATTCAATTGCAATTCAATATTGCGATTAACATATCCTGCAATGTATAGTAGTACCTGGTAAAGTGACCACCTGGAAGAGGTGACCACTTTTTATAAGAGAGAACTGGTAGGGACTTAGTCATATCTATACCAAAGTTTGTTTTGTATAGTGACCACCTGTCTATGATGACCATTGCAGTCCAGTCCCAAAGGTGGTCACTTTAGACAGGTTCTACTATACTTTGTTTTTTAATTGTCGAAGATCTTTTAGTTTAAAAAAACAAACTTTTTTAAACTTAATGCTTTAGTATGCATACTTGTTTGTAGTACCAACAGGTCAGGGAATTTTGCCAGCAAAGTCAGGGGAAAAACTGTAATTATATGCTTTATGAAAGAAATGCTTAAATTTTGTAATAGAAATGATATGGATGGGACGTAGGTTTTTCATTAGCACTCGGCGGTTTATCCTGTACTTAGTGGAGTACCCTAAAAAAAAAGAAAGGACTGGGGAAATAGCTCCCACTTTGGTTACTTACCCTTTGTTAAGTAGCATTGTCGTCATTGTTTATTTTACGTTTTATGGTAGAATGACAGCCTGTGTTAGAACCTACAGTTTGCTGAGGAGTCTGAATCAGTGTCTCCTACTGAAGCAAGTCACAGATCTGTAGAAAAAAATAGCAAGCGATAGGTACCTACTAGAGCCAATGATTATTCATTTGGTTGCTGAACATGTTATCCCTACACCACCATAGGTGCTCGCCTTATTGTTTGTGACCTTGAATTCATTCTTTATGTTCTCATAAAGATCACACTGCTCACTGTAGTCCAGGGTTTGGTTCCCTAGGCTTTAAGAGGTTCAGATTCCTCGGAAAACTGTAGGTCCCAGCACAGCATGACCACTGTAGTCCTTGAGCCATGAAACCACAAAACAAATCATTCATTTTGCAAATGAAATGAAAATTTCCAAGCTCTCTCCCCCTGTGTGTCTTCTGAATATTCTCCACAAAGTACAAAAGGAAGCAGTAACAAAAAGCTTAATAGCACATTTTGCCACATTTCTATTTTGATCACTGTAATTGGGCCCTAATAGAAAGTTTTCATTAAAATAAACTTTTTGATTAAAAAAATCCACAATTTTAAAAAAAAAAAATGAAGCCAAGTTTTTGTGTTATTCTGTGATTGACATCCAGTAGAAGTAAAAGTTTTAACGATTTTAAATAGTTTCAATATGTGAATGTATGACATGCTTTGATTATCCATACAGGTATACAAGTGGGCTTGTTTTAATGTCCATGTGTGAAAAAACATCAGCTAAAATAAAGAAGTCACTCAATTTTGCTCGAAACCAGAAAATACCATATCTGTTAAACAGGTAGAAATATTTTATAATGATTATACTTCGGAATTGTGTTTATTTTAGTTATAATTGCATTTAGTTAATAATTTTTAGTCCTTCGATTCGCCACATTTAATTACAAACACAACAAACAGAAAAGTGCTCATTTACACAAACATTGATCAGGTCTATTATTCCCGTCTATGAATCTTTTTTAAACTTTAGAAAAAAATACTGCTGAATTCTCTCAGATTCTGGGAAGCACTGGACAGATCTATAGAAGAAATTCCATATTACGACCTTCCTTAGCCAAGTTTAAGGATCTATATTTAAGATAGCAACTGTGTTAAGAACTGGGGGTAAGTAAGCATTCCCACGGCTGCAAATTACTGTTAGCAAAGGATGTATATTTCATTTCTTTTAATAACAATTATATATCTCAGATTACTGCTATCTATATTGAAAATTATAGTAAAATTGCACATATAAAAAGGCACAAATTTTATGTCTAAAATTTTTGCTAATTTCTATTACATGTACAGTATTCCATGCAAGTTTTTCTTATTTTTAATCTGTCTTCAAAACATTTATTTCTTGCACAATGTCATTTTCCTGCTGTATGCAGGGACGTCTCGAAGTTACCTGCAGCCGGAGGGCAAAATATTCTGTGCCGCCCTCTCCAGGGTACGAGAGATACTTGGAGCCAAAACTAAAAAACAGTCAGGGCAGGTTTGTGATTTGAGCTGAGTGAAAATTAATAGAGAGAGAGAAGCATTCTTATTATAAATCAAACATTTATTATTATTTATTAATAGCAATCTGATAACATCAGAATATCAATTGCAATAAATAAAAATATTTGTTGACATAATTAATGAAAATAATAATATTTGTTACTTTTTAACAATCAAAATCAATTTTTTTTTAAATTTTGTTATCACAAATTCTTTACAATATCATTTATACATATGTCAGTATCATTTTCAATACTTATTGTATCTAGATTTGGCAACCTTTCTTGTGCCATACTTGCTCTTAAGTAAGTTTTAATAAGTATCAATTTCAAAAATGATCTTTCGTCCTCAGCAACAGTGGCAGGTAATATTAAAAGTAAATGCGTAACACGATCGATAAAGTTGTTTTTAAACAAATATTTTGAAACATCGTCTGAAGATGTGGTAGATTTTAGATACATCAGCAAAATTTCTCATTCAGTAAGTCGTTTCCATTTATGTCTGAATGATTAATTCTAAAATCTGTTAATTTATTTTGCAAATCTACGCAGTATTTTCACTTATCATCTGAATTTAAGTTCCTTAAAACAGTGGTCGCCAACCAGTGGTCTGTGGACCAAAGTGGTCCGCAGCAAAATCTGGACATTATGTGCATTTTTAATGTTTTATTAATAATAAAACAAAAATAATATTCTAAGAAATTCTCATATTCTGAATGACAATTTTTGCTTTTATATTGTACTAAATTCACGAAATGTGCTTGATTGGATCCTAAACGTTTAAGCACTAATTTCTAACTTTCTGTTAAAATAATTAATTGTAAATTTTTGTATCTATAGACTGTACTTGAGATAATTTCACAAGTCCGCAATGAAATTTTTTTCTTCGAAGTTAAGGGTGTTCCTTATGTATTTTTGGATGCTGATTTCAGGAAAAATACTTAAAAAATTCTATCACGTACAGTTTTGACACAAATCGAGAATTTCTGTCTGGTTGCCTACCTACTAGGTGTGCTACTATAAAAATGTGTCAAAGCAATATTTTTGCTTAGAAGGAGGTATTTTACTTCACGATCGATAAATTAAAACATAGAAAGTAAAAAAATGGGTACTTACGTATTATCCTGTCGACCATTTACGATTTTTTTATCATGACTTTACGACGTTTCGTTGTCTAAAAAATCGTAAGTTTACGATCCTTGATTATTTGCGAGACGCCATTTTGTTTGTTTGTTGACATTTTGCAGAATGAGTGCTGTTTCATGCCTGAACCCTGTTTTTTTTTGTTTTTAATAATTTTAGATGGATTATACTCTTCGGTAATTACCAAATGATGAGCATTCTGCGATTTTGTTTTTACAGGAAAAATGAATTCTCCTTTCATCGTTTACTAATTCAGGCAGCACACATCGAATGTGATCGGAATGGCCAGGAGTCGTGAAGCGACAAGTGGGGGGGAGGGGATCTAGGGGGTTTCCCACCAGTTTGGTCCCTTTGATTCAGGTAAGTGTACTAATTGCATGAAAAATACTAATTGCAATATGATATTGATTCAGCCTTTTATGATTCAGGCAACATACATCGAATGTGATCGGAATGGTCGCAAAGCGATGAGAATGGATGTCCTCTCATCATTTTTCTTATGTAAAATTTTGAAGATATATAATAAAAAATATCATAAATAAATTTTTTAACGATAACTCAGAAAACATCCTACACTAACATTAACTAATGATTCTGCAAAATGTCAACAAGCAAACAAAATGGCATCTTGCAAATAATTAAGGATCGTAAACTTACGATTTTTTAGACAACAAAAACATTATAAAGTTACGATAAAAAAATCGTAATTTGTCGACGGGATAATACGTAAGTACTGAAAAATGTTATCAAAAAGTCAAAACGTAAGTGATATTACAAATCAAAGAACGTTTAAAAGAATAATTCAACGTAATAAACTCCAAGTAATTTGGAGCATTTCAATCTCTAATGGATAGAAAAACAATGCAAAACTTAAGGTAAAAGATTGGAGACTCTTCATTGGCTCATCACAAAAAAGTTTGAAAGCTGTCCTTCTTTACAACTGCAACAGATATGCCTCCATACCGGTTGACCTCTCTGTTCATCTGAAAGAGAGGTAACAGAATTTAGCTTTGATGACCAACTTAACTACAAGGAATACCAATGGACCATCTGTGGCGATGTGAAAGTGATCTCTATGATCCTTGGTTAATAGGATGGCTAGACTAAGTTTCCTCTGTTTCCTCTGCAAATGGGATATTTATGCTAAAACTAAGCACCAGAGTCAGACGGTGTGGCCAGGACACTAAAGGGTGGGGAAAAGAATGTGCACTTCAAATCTTTGGTAGACCCAAAAAAAAAAGTATCTCTGCTTCCACTTCACGTCAAACGTGGCATCATGAAGCAATTTGTAAAAGCTCTGTCAACAGATGGTGATAATTTCAGATACCTGGCAAGTATGTTTCCAGGGCTGTCAGAAGCGAAGCTGAAAGAAAGGATATTTGTCCATCCTGACATTCAAAAACTCATAACAGGCAAAATCTTTAAAACCAAAATGGAAAACATTGAGAGGTCAGCTTGAAAATCCTTTAAAGAAGTTGTAAAGAAGTTTCTTGGCAAGCAGAAAGACCCTGACTTCAAGAACGTCGTAGGAAACATGCTTGAAAACTTCAAAACCTTAGGCTGCTCTATGAGCCAGAAAATCTAGGCTCTGTAAGTGAAAAGTAAGGAGAGAGATTCCCCCAGGACATAAAGGAAATGGAATGGAGGTATCAGAGCCGGTGGAACGTCAACATAATAGCAGATTACTGCTGGATGCTAACTAGGGAGGAGGCGCAAGCAGCGCACAGGAGAAAGGGTTCTAAACAGAGCTTCGAGGGGAAGGAAAAGAGACATTATAATGATTTTTAAGTTTGTGGTGGCTATGACAAATATGACAAAGTAATAAAATGTAAAATAAATCTTATTTTTAAGTTTCTTCATAAATGAAGTTTTTAACACTGCTAGATCTTCTGTGATTTTCTCAGCCTTCATCCTTCCTCACTGTATGGGAAAACCTTACGTGGTAGAAGGAAAAGCTTTTCATGAAAGTGGAAAACCTCTCACTTGTCGTAGTGCGGTTACCAGGAGAAACCCTGTACTTATCTTTTTTAAAAATTGTATTAATGATCATCCGCGAGATCTAAAATTATGAATTTAGTGTCCGGAGGTCCAAGGTTGGCGGCCGCTACCTTAAAGTGTCAAACTGTGTAAAAGGAGAATTCACCGTTGGGATCACTTAGCAATTCAAGCCTTCCCTCTGATATGGCGGTTTCTAATAAAAAGTAAAGTTGACTTTAAAGTGCATTTCTGGATTTGTGGCATCGTTCTTACCTTCATAATCAAAAATGCCCTCCTTTTTCCTGGGTCGGCACAGTACCACTTGCTTGGAAACTAATCTGACAATCTAATTCTTCAGCAATAACTTTTGATTCATTGAGCATTTCTGTATAAGTGAAACCACTCTACGTTAAGGGTTTTTTTTTTACTACTTCTAACAATTTAACAGCCTCTGGAAGGATCACAGTGAGTTGCTAGAAAACTTTATTCACAATATTATTTTTAATAAAATATTACACCAAATGACTAATGAACAAAACAAATGTGTAAGATTTTATTTTTGAAATCAAAGGAATTTGCCAAGTTTTTGTATCATTGCTCTTATTTGAATCATTATAAATAAAAAACAAGACGACACAAATTTTTTCCAAATTAAAACGAGAGTTTTCACGGCGTGAATTCTTTTTACCCATCGCGTATCGGAAAGTGGCTTTAGAGTTAAAGTGAGAAATTCTTTCTTTAATATGTGCCACCGTGACGTTGACACCAAAAAAAAATACATATATTTTTTAGATAATAGCAAAAAAAATTGGCAACTTCCAATGAATTTTTTGCAACGTCATTCACAACTAAATTAAGACTATCTGCTGCACGAGGTACACAAAATGCTCTAGGATTATATCTAAAATAAAAAATAGTAATAGCTAAATTTTTTTTCTAAGCCTATCCTTTTACCTTTCATGTTAACGCCATTGTCATAACTTTGAACGCACATGCCATTAATATCCATATTTAAGTTCTTTAAAAATACAATAAAAACTCCCTTAGTCCTTGTCCTGCTGTGTCAGTAACCGAACAAAATCCAAGAAAATGCTCCTGTATCTTAACGATTTTCGTTAAGGTGTTCAAATAAACAAATCTAAAAACTACTGTAATTTGCTCCTGAGGATTTATGTTTGGAATACAATCTGAAATAATAGAATAATGTTTAGAATCTTTTAGAATATTAAGTATAAATCGTGTAATTTTTTCGCCTAGTAGAATGATTAGTTCATTTTGAATGTTATGACCTAGGTAATGAGGCACATGGCGGTGTTGGACTTTTTCAATGCGATTAATGCGATTTCAAATTTTGAAATACTTTCTGTTAATTTTAAAAAAATTTTGTTATCTTTTTGAAACAACTTTTCCATATGCCCTCTAAAAACTAAATTTTGTCTAGCGAAAAACTGAATGACGTATATAATTCTTTCCATAACTGTCATCCACCTCTTCTTTTCACCATCCATTTGGGCCTAATTTATGGAATCTACAGCTTTCAATTCCTCTTTATTTTGTTTTAACTCCACACGGTGTCTCGCACTTTGAAAATATGCTGCACAGTTTTTCATGTAATTCTACATTTCTAGATAAATGAAGCCAATCTTTATAACCTATTTTATCATTAAACGCATTCATAGAGGTGTGAAGGGCAAAATCTCTGCATATAAAGGTAATTCACGTCAAGGCCTTAGCCAGGATTTAATTTCGGGGGGTTCAAAAATTTTTACAGCATGTATCGATACAATCACAGCATGCAAGGCCGTAGCCAAGTCCCATTAAAAATTTAGTTTCAGGGGGACCGATCTCTAAGCTCCCCCCCCCACCTAGATACAGCTTGATTCATGATGTGTAACACATTCACGTGTTACCAATACTGAAATGCAAAGATCATTAACAACATGCTAAAAGCCACTAGATTTTTACTGCTTTTTGTGTTTTTTAACACATTTTTAATAATGTCTCATTTTTTTTTTAATTTCTGAAAATTTCGGCGAAAATTTCCGAAATCTGTCAGTCTTGCTAGATTTCGAAATTTTCGAATTTGAAAAAATCAGTTATGTAACCAAAACTTGATTGCCGCCCGGGTGCCATGCACCCCCCACTTAAGACACCCCTGGCTGTATGTCGTGAATTACTGAAAACAATCAAAATTTGATTGCATAAAGGAATATATAGTTATGACAGAAAAAAAGGAATGAATGTTACATTAAAATGAAATTCTCATAAAATTTAAAGTTTTTTTGCTTTTTTTTTTTAAATAAATTTCCAATTTTTCCAAAACAACATGGACCCCCCTCCCCCCGTTTTTTCCCCAAAATTTCTAGTTTTTTTCCTGAGGCTTCCCATCACTACTCTGGAGGTACTTTGAATATAGATTAGTTTACTTGAATTTTGTGAAATTTTATTCCCAAAGGGGTCTAGAATGTTTTCGTAACAAATTTTAATATAATTCTATTAAAATCCAAATTCTAAATACGACTCCTGAATACCCATATGTGAGTTAGTCAATAAAATAAATTGTGGTACATATATGGATTAAAGTTATCCACAATCAGTAATGCCTCATTAATAGTTATCTCTTGTCTGTTTAGTGTGGTAACTGTAGGATATCCTGTTGAATTAATGAAAAAGGAAATGGTAGGAGTTCAACGAAATGCATATGAAGACGTTGAAGGAAAAATGGTAAATACCAGTTCATAGTTGATAATAAATATCTAAAATCCCCAGTGTTTTTTAAAATGCTGATTTCTTAAAAAAAATTTAAATACCTATTTTTCTTGATGCATATTTATTTAAATTTTTACGCGTATTTAATAATAAATACGCGTAAATAAATGCAAATATCGGTAAAAAAGTCGGAAAAATTCGTCTTCTGTTGACGGCGCATGCGTGGCGTGACGGGGAATTTTAGCTCCAGCTATGACGTAGAGTGATGCCCCTGCGCAACGAAATCGCGCATCTGTATTTGTAGTTGTTGGGGAAGGCAAGAAAGAATGCGCTACACCGTTAAGGTTTTGGTCAAGCACGTGACTCTTTATAGGGAAGCCACGTGTTAGACGTATCTGGTATTTCTTTGCTCTGGAAAGAAAGTTTTGTTTTTAGGTGTTTTTGAAAACAACGTTAACGATGTCGACTGTTAATAAAAGGTACTACCAAACGTTTAAAGCCAAATATATGAAGATGTTTAATTTTATTCAAAAATCAAGACTGGGGCCAAAATATGCTTTCTGCATGTGTTACAGTAAAGACATAAGCATTACTCACGGTGGTAAACGCGATATTACTTTGCATTCTGAGACCGTTGAACATAAGGAGGTGTTCAAGGCTGTAGAGTCTAATCATAGTATCAAGCCTTCATTTTTTGCATTTAACGATACCTCCATGATTAAAGCTGAATGTTTATTTACATTGTTTTTCATTGAACATAATTTGCCAATGAATTGCAGCAATCAGGTAAACAATATGGATCTACAAAGACCAAAATCCCTACAATTTTGAAATAAATAAATGTCCGCAAAGGAATCCTCATCATTTGTTGAAAATTTAAGGTGCTATCTATTTCCAATTGCAACTGATGGAAGCAACGATGTTGATTCAAAGCTGTATCCAATAGTGGTAACTTTCTTCGATACTTTATGTGAAAAAATTGTGAATTGTCTTTTATCTGTGCCATCTTTGAAAGAAGATGCTACTGGGTTAAATATTGGAAATCTTCTGGTAAGTGCTTTACAATCTGAAAACTTTCCAATTTCTAATTGTGTTGCCTTTAGCTGTGATAATGCACCTGTTATGATAGGAAAAAAAGCAGGTGTAGCAGCAGTGTTAAAGAATCATCACCAAAATATTGAAATTATGGGCTGTTCCTGCCACCTTATTAACTTAGCAGCTGAAAAGAGTGCTGCATGTTTGCCATTTAAAATCGATGAAATTTTGGTAGACATTTACTATTACTTACAAAAGAGTTCGAAAAGAAAAGATAGGTTGAAAATTCTTCAAGAATTTCATGAGACTGATATAAAAAAGGTACTAAAACACGTTAGCACTCGTTGGTTGTCTGTTGGAAAGTGCTTAGAGCGTATAATCCAGCAGTGGCAACCTTTGATCAGTTTTTTTAAGGAAGAGGCCATGAAAAGGAATCAAATCACCCCACTTTCTTTCTTTACTATTCCCTCTATCAAAGTTTTGGTTGAAAATGCAGATAAAGTGAAAGAACGTAACAGCAAAAAAGCATCACAGAAATTAAAAAGGAAAGCTCAAAATTATGTGGATATTTCTAAGAAACAAAAAACTGAAAACTCCATGTCTCGTGAAGAAAGGTTGTTTTATTTTCTGTCGGAAGATATCAATAAGGCTTTCTGTTTATTTTTATCTTATACTGTGCCTGTATTTGAAAAAGCAAATGCTCAACTTCAGTCTGCGGAACCACATATTCATATACTAAAATCTCTTCTCTTAAAATTGTACGGAGAAATGCTAGTGAAATTTGAAAAATGAAGCATCATAAACTCATATAGTGATATTTTGAAAGTCCACTATCATGAGAGGAGTAATCATAAAGATGATGTTATCTTAATTGGAAATGGAACACTGAAAGTAATCCTAGATTTTAACATCGATGATAAAAATGAATTTTATGGAAACGTCAGAAGCTATTTCATAGCAGCATGTGACTACATGCGCA
>QLNU02014176.1:10007899-10019572 GCA_006491805.2 Dysdera silvatica
TCGTGGGTTATGAGGTTGTTGTATTCTTCCACATGCTATATACCTTCTTTCTGCAGTATCATTGACAACTGTAAGGTTTCTAACTACTGTAAGGCCAAGTTGATAATCATTAAGAGAATTCCAAATCGCAGGATTGTGAGCAATAAAATTGGACGATATTCTTATTTTATCCGCTTAAAAAAGGTAGATGTGCTTTTTTTTAACACAAAGTTATGTAATTCTTTATGTGTAAATTATTTCCTGAAAATGAAAATTTAAGCATTTGGAATCATAATTATTTGATTTTTTTTATCTTTAAATGCTTTAGCCATCATCACTTTTTGTTCGAAAGGAATTGGATTATTAAAAAATCCTGACGCCACTGTTTCTTCAGTAAGAAACAATGTAAATGACCAGAAAATTTTATTGTTGCTTGGGAAATCTTTTCAGATATTTCAATGTAAAAATAAAGGTCCTTTAAAAACACAAAATCCTGGGATGGTGCTTTGCAGGCTGAAGGGTCATTGTGCCAAGCTTTTTATGCATATCTTTGCAATAAATAACAAATATCTTTCAATCCTTGCAATTCCTGCTAAGTCAAATGAAATTCATTTTGAAAAACAAATACTTTCAAACAATAAGCAGCTTTTGCTATCCATCTGGTATGATGAAAAGCACCAGATAATCAAAATTTAATTGCTTTTGCTTCGTGTCCACCTAAAAATATTATAACTAATTTCAAGAGTTCTTTATAGCCATCTCTTGTCTGTTGTATAGCAACTTGGGTCTCTGACAAAATGAAGTGTAATCCCTATGTCTTTACTGATGCTGTTCATAACAAATTTATCAGCAATTCCAACAATATATGTAGGAACATCTATGTATTGTCCCAGACTTGTTGAAAACATTTAAATAATTTTGCTTCAGGTCCAGGCAACAGCAGTGTAGACTTTAAAACCAATTCATATGTATGGTATCTGCAAGGTAAGTTTGAAAGATCTTTTTCCAGTTTTCATTCTAACAAAATGCAAGCACCTTTTATTCTTCCAGTATTTGATGCAGTGGTGTCACAGCACAAAGCTTTAACTGTTTCCAAATGTTGATTTTCGTCAAGCAAGTTATAAATAAATAGCTGCTGCCATGTTGTCCTCACTGAAAGAAACCAATTGAGCGACTCCCAAAAGGTGCTCTTGTCCGTTAGCAGAAATAATTACTAGAAGCCTGTCAACCTTCTCATTTCTAGTAATTGCTGGAGACGGCTTTCCATTCCAATGAGCGATTTCAAACTGTGACTGTAATGTCGGATGTTTAATTCTTACTACTAAAGTACGCTTGGCATGACGCTTTTGACAGCATGGACTTATTAAGGTTTGATTTATAATTAGATCTTCAGTGTTATGTCCCAAAACTTCTGCAGTAGCCATTAAAATGTGTACAGAGTCTCTGTCATTTACCTTGCATTTATCAAGAGCTACTACCAACTTGGTGTTAATGAAATTAATGTTTCAGTTCTTTGGATGAACCTAGCTGATTTATAGAACAAAATCCATTCCTTATGTAGGGCTTCCAGTTTAGCAATGCAGTGTTGAGGTTCTTTAAATGGTATTCGTGCTTTTTGTCCAAAAATTAGTTTAAGAGACTACTAGATGAGCACTTTCATGGAGACTTAATTTTGTGCATTTCATATTATAAAATAACACTTGAAGTAAAGTACAGGGTACCAGGGAGGAAATTTACATACAAAAGGTTAAACACTGGTAAAATAGCAATGAAAAGATCACCCAAGCTTTCGGACGTGTCAGCAGCAGTCCTTCATCAATTATTCCTGATGAAGTACTGCTGACCGTCTGAAAGCTTCGTGGAAAATTTTCATTACTTACCAGTGTTTAACTTTTTGTATGTAAATACTTGAAGTATTAGTTTATCGAAGGTAATTTGCTGCCTAATATTTGAATTGTTTCTCTTCCAGCCAAATATATGTTAGTGTGAAGTTTACCTTTTAGTGCCATTTTTAACAAACCATGTGCTACCACTTTGTGTTAAAGATGGCACAATACTGGCTATGACTAAGTGCCATGGTCTGTGCTCCTGACGACTGGGACTCTTGACAATGCTTGCACTGCACCCCTTACTATGATCCCAATGTGCTTGATGGTTATTTTAAATTATGTGTTAGCATATATTTGATATTATTTAGTTTATTAACATGCATAAAATGTTATTTAAATTTGTAGAAAAATATTAATTTTTATATAAATGGTGACATTCAGGGCTTCTGGGGCACCAGTTAGAATTATGCAAATGGCCCAAATTTTTTCTGGCGTTAGTTTTAAACCAGTTGTAAAAAACTTAGGAGGTGAGATCTTAAAAAAAAAAGAGGTTCAAAATAAGAATCACCCTAATATACATTAATATAATAGCTGTAATTAATATATAATGGCACAGAAGAACCCTTGTTGTCTTGGCACCATAAAAATACAACCAACTAATAATAATGTATAATTTTATGTTTAATATGTTTTCTTTACTTGAAGAAGGTTGGAAAACACTGCCATAGGTAGTGCCAGATTAAGATTTTTATGCACTCTAGGCTAGGAAGATAATATCTTCCCAGCCTAAAATATAGTGTATCCCTAAATATTGCGGTTCTCGCGATATTTAGTGAATAAATTGTGATGCTTTTTACCCTCGACTTAGAATTCAAGTTAAGCCATTAAAACATCACATAAATGCTATCATGTTCCTAAGGCAAAGATGATCAGGCACAAATAACACATATCATTTGGCACTTCAATACATTTATTAAGAGTATTTCAAGTTATACACAGGTTAAGGTTTCGTTCTTGAATAAACTCAAGGTTAAGTCCACATCTGTTTTTCAATGAACCAGAGGTCAACAGTGCAACCTCCCACTTAGCATAGGTGCTTAAGCAATTGTAAATATACTTAGAACTTCAATAAGATAAATAACCGAACATATGTAAACTTGAATTTTAAGTATTATTCAAAGTTTCCTAACCTGGGCTCAGCAGCCCATCGCTTATTCTTGTAACACGAGAACGTCCTTTTAAGCTACCGATAACATCTGACGCATAGTCAATTCAATTTTCTTTCTCAATAACAGGCCTTTAACTCTATGAAATTGCACTTTAAATATGCCTAGGTTCAGCAGACTGTTTACAACACCCCTATCTATTTCTTTTAAAACGCCCTCACTCAATAATAATAATAAAACTTTAAATCCAATTAACTATATCAATTCAACAGTTATTAAATTACAACGCTACTGTTATTAAGTTACAGCACTACCATTATTAAATTTCAACACTACTATTAATAAAAACTCATGGCTTATAATAAACACTAAAAAACACTCCCAAAGCAACCATTAGGATCCTTTAGTTAATTTACTATATTCTATTTCTAATACTGGATAGTTCCCAAACACTAGAGTTAATTTCAATAAATAATTATAAATTACTTATGATTAGCAACGACGTCGTAAAAAGTTCTTGAGTCCAGTAAGCAAGTGCACTGTCCCCCTGGAACACATAATTCAGTCAGCCGAAGTACAGACATCCACCAAGTGTAGGAAAACAAGCTAGAAGTCCAAAGGTCCCAAAACTTCAAACTGGAAAACAGTAAATGCCTTGTCAAAAACAGTTTCACCGAAAACATTTACAAGGATGATTTAACACAGGTTATCAAATTCCCTATTCGCTCCTTGACCTCTTGAACAACAATTTGCTAGCAGGATACCTTAAACCATGTGAAATTTACATAATCTTTCTGATGGGCTTACAAATAACTCCATAACTCACAGAGCCACAGTCGGCGTCGAAGTTATCAAACTCCAAAAAAGCCTTGGCTGCCTTGGTTAGCCTGGCTGTCCGTTTGAAGTCGGTTGGGTCAGGTTTAAATCCCTTCGAGTCCATCGAACCTCCTTTGAGCACACCATAGGCACACCTTGGTCCTTCAAGCCTCTCAAATACTGAACCAGGGCCTGAATGTCAAAATTCTCTAGGCTCCCTTAGGCTCTGCAATAAACAACATTTTTATACGCTTTTGCTACATCACTATCTGATGAGCACAAAATACCCTCTAATCTCATTTACATATTATTCAGTTAGGCTTCAAAATTCCCAGCTGGATTGGTATTTTACTTGTTGTGTTAAATTAGCATTACAAAACCGAATGTTTTTCTATGAAATTTATTATCTACAATATCCAGGTTTATCAATAATAGAAATGCCAGGGATACTTATAAATGAACAAGACTAACATAACGCTTAAACTTAAACAACACTAGGTTCTTTCAAGACCTCCACATGGCCCCAAAATCTTGGAAGGCCTGGGTGACACAGATTCAGGCTTCCTAAAAAACTGTAGGTCCTAACACAATACAAATCTTGGCTGTTCTGGCATCATGAAAACACCAATGAAGAAATCAGTATTGCAACTGTTTACTTATCTTTTGCTAATGAAACGAAGTTACACATTGGAAAATTTTTAGCCATGACATGATTCCAAGTATATTTACGAAATCTTCAAGTCACACTTTTTTTTTCACTTGGTCATCAGTGTTCAGTTCTTCACTTTTTACCAATCAACAAATAATGAGAGAGAAACACTATTCCACACACTATGTGTATGTATAATAATCAAATAACACAATTATTAAGCCATATGGTTTAAATTCGAATAATTTTGGTTGTTTGGTATATGCCAATGTAGATATGACAGTCTTAAAAGGTGTGTTTTTTTTTGTGTGTGTACCTCCTGCTTTTTTATATTCAGTTAACACTGCAAAATAAACAACCATTGATTCATACAGAATTTACATCCTACCCGGGTTTTCATAACAATAGATATCAATGTTTTTCTAGGGTGAAATCGTCAGTCTCGTGCCCAAAGTATCTGCAGTTTAATGAGGAATCTTGGACAGCCAATTCCATTATGGAAATCGAACCTGGCACTACAGGGCTGTGGAAAAAAGCTTCCAACACTTTACAGTACCTTAAAAATTAAGCACAGATTTAATGCACCCTGCAGTGGCGCAGTGTGGTAACATGTTCGCCTAGTGCGCCGCTAATCTGGGTTCGACTCCCAGCAGTGCAAAAAGAACGCTTACTCAGAGATCTCATAAAGATCGCACTGCTCACTGTAGTCCGGGGTTTGGTTCCCTAGGCCTTAAGAGGTTCGGATTCCTCGGAAAACTGTAGGTCCAGAGGTTCAGATTCCTCGGAAAATTGTAGGTCCAAGCGTTCGGATTCCTCGGAAAACAGTAGGTCCAAGAGGTTCGGATTCCTCTGAAAACTGCAGGTCCGAGAGGTTCGTATTCCTCGGAAAATTGTAGGTCCAGAGGTTTGGATTCCTCGGAAAACAGTTGGTCGCTGCACAGCATGACCACTGTAGACCTTGAGCCGTAAAACCACAAACAAAAACAGATTTTCTGCAATACAAAAGAATATATTTTTTCTATGCATTGTAGTTTTTTGTATTAAGAGCATGCAGAATTTCAATTAACATTATGACCTGGAGAAAACTTATTTCTACCAGATTTTAAATTTCCACGTACACTTAATAATAAATATTATTTTTATTGTTAGGGGTTTACATTTAGTATGTTGTATTAATTGTCACCATATAGGCGAGAGCAAAGTTACATAATATATATATAATTCCAAAAATAAGTCACTAGATAAATGCGTGTAAGGTATTATTACCCTCCGCAGGGATAACACAATTGCCAAATATGGTCAACACAAGAAAGCCTCCGGGGCGAGATTTTTGTGAGTTTTCGTGGGGGAATTTATTATACAATAATTTTTGCCACCCACATATTAATTACAGCTCAAACTAGAGAGCTCTGGTCTGAGCTATAATCTCTATGTAAAATAATAATAAAATCATAATATAATAATAATATAATAATAAAATCATGTTTTAAATGAGAAGGTTCTCATATTCAGAAATTATTCATTACTAAGAAACCTATATAGTTCTAATAAATTCTTTCTTTTTTTTTATCATATACACATCATCAGCTTGTTTGAAATGGAATAACCTCTGCTATCCTTTCACCATAAAACGTCAACTAACCAGAAACCAGACCCTCCAATATACAATAGTATAGGCGAAATACACTGTGTAAATAATTTAGATAAAAAATATTGACAGATAGTTACAGTTGTAGCTAAGTTGTTAAAAATTGTTTCGGCGGAAAATGATCCACCATTCATCAGAGCGAAACACAGTCTGTCTGTGTTGTCGTCGATAACAACACAGAAAGACTACTTTATTCTGATGATAGTGGACCATTTTCCCATCGAAACCATTATTAACAACTCATTTTAGCTACAACTATGACTATATGTGAATTTTTCATCTAAACCTGCAATATGTATTGGGTAAAATCAGAAAGTCTCGTAAAAACAAACCATATTCATTCTTTCTTATCAAAAATTTACATGAAATATTAATGGAATTTTTTACAATTCCTTAAAATACCGAGAATTTATCTTTATGATAGGAATTACTGTTTTCGTACTTCCAAGAATTTATTTCAATAACTAACGCTCTACTTTAGTATGATACTGGATATTAAAAATCTGTTGTATTTTTTTTATTTTTTATTTACGAAAAATGTGGTAAATTGTTGTGTGCTTCCAATCTAACAACCTTATGCGTTTGTAATTTTATGCTGAATTTTTTAAGTAATTTGTTTGAAATGTACCATTTACAATTTATTTTAGTTTTATAAATATGTATTTGTTTTATATTACAGTAAATTTTCATTTCATTCGTGTATACGCATCAACTCATGCAGCTTGTATTCTTGGTGATCAAATGCATGGATCAAGAATGAAAACAGTTTTTGGCATACCCGTTAAACTTGATTCTCGAAATGCTACTGCGTTTAGTGTTCAGGTAAATTGTTGGTCCTGTTATTTATTTGCGTATAGAATAGCCATATCGTAGCAGTCAGTGGTTGTATTACCATCATATTACTTATATATAAATGTTTTGATGAAAATAAACAAAGGTATATGTTTATGGCAAATGTATCTTTTGAAAATTGCCGGTGGAATTCTCAAACACAGCCAAACTTCATTAATTGAAAGCTTAAGGAGCCGTAAAATGATTTGAATTTATCTGAGAATTCAAATTAGAAAAGTTCTAATATGGGCACTAAAAATAATCCCTAAATGTCAACTCAATCAAAGAAAAAATATGTACAACCTCGCCTTGTTTGGTGCAGAATGACCCTTGCTGTCCTTGCACCATAAAAACACAACCAACCAAAAATAAATATTTTATTCAAAGAAACATATGCACTTATGTATTTATAATCTTTTTAACAAATTTGTTTGTTTTTTTATAGTTAATTCTTTGCATATTTGTAAGCTCTTCTATATCGTTGGGGTCACAAAAAATACAGTCACTTATGTTCTGCTGATTTTCAAAAAACCATCTGAACCTTTTTATATGCTCCATGGCCTGCATAGATGTTGAAATTTACATTTTTGGAAGTTCTATTTCTTCACCTGCAGATACAATGTCTGACTTATTATAACTAACACCTGACAAGAGTTTGGCGTTCGCAAAGTTCCTGCAACTTACAAGTTCTCGCCGATATTTAAAAATCCTCATAATAAATATCTGCATTATGTTTTTATGCCTTTCCAGTTTTCTACGTTGGTCATGTTCTCTTTATCTTTATTTTGCTTTTTATCTTTCACATGACAGAAATCTGCTGTTTGAAAGCAGTTTGTGATAATTTTTTCTGACTTTTGTGTAACTGGTTTTGTTCTAAGCTTCTTTATGTAGCTTTCCCTTGGTTAAATGAAGACGGAATGAACAGTGGGCATAAATCAACAGCTTCCAAAGAACTCTGTTTGAGAATTTCCATCAGTGATAAACCTGGTGAGGGGGGGCGGGGTTGTGTCCTTTGACATTTTTCAAGAAAGAAAAAATTCGATTTACAGGCAATTTTTTAACGTTATTTACCAGACCGCTGAAAAATTTGAATTAAAGACTTTCTGATTATTCAAGCTCAACACTATGTATAAATTCGAAAATCATATATACAGTGGAACCTAGTAAACCGACCACCTGGATAAAGTGACCACTTTTTATGAGAGAACTGGTAGGGGCTTAGTCACGCCTATACTAAAGTCTGTCAGGCATAGTGATCACCTATCTGTGGTGACCATTGCAGTCCAGTCGCAAGAGTCTCCCCTTTAGGCAGGTTCTACTGTATATACAGGGTGTCCCAGAATGGATGTACCACCCTTAATAACTTAAGTTCTTCTCAATGGAAAAAGTTCAGTTGTATCTCATTTTATAGATTTTTAAATGCACTATTTTTCTATATCATGAATTCTGTAGAATCATAGAAAATGTAAAACACACTTTTTCTCTCTTATTTCAAAGTATGCCCTATATGTTGTTCTACATATGAAAAAAGCTTATCTAATTGTGGTGCTAACAAGACAAATAGATTTCCTGAGGTAAATAAAATATTTCCATAAATACCAAAGTTTAATATCAGTTCAGTTGTGTTCACAAAAAATCCTTTTGTCCCATTAAAGCCATAAATCGTAGTGTGGTGCCTTCGCCTCAGGATACTGCCACTGGCAGAGTATGAAATTGTGATGCCTTTTTCTTTTTTTTTTCTTTTCTTTTCTTTCTTTCTTGTATTATTGACTTCTGAAGGAAACACAGTTTTTTAGTGATGATAGCCAAAATATTTCATAATGTAATTGTTAGTAGTCCTCAAGTGATTTGACGCATATCTTAAAACTTCAGCTTATAATATCTCCAGTTCTGTTCACATCAGAAAATTCATTTTGGTCTTGAACCACAATTAGATAAACCTTTTTTTTTCTTCTGTAAATATTTTCGTAGGATACAATTTCAAATAAGATAGAAAAAGGTGTATTCTATATTCTTTTAATACACCATCCGTATTTCTATAGGATTATTCATAGTATAGAAATATAGCATACTCAAAATTCTGAAAAAATATATATAAACAAATTTTTGCCATTGAGAACTGAAGTTATTAAGATTTGTGCAGCCATTCTGTGATACCCTCTCTATGAAAAAAGTATGAGATCACCAAGACACAAGCTTGGGACCTTTCTATTATGTATGTCTATTTTCTTCAATAAATTAACGTGGTAGAACCTGCCTGAAATAACCACCTTTGGGACGACTGCAATGGACACCATAGACATATGATCACTATACACGATAGACTTTGATATAGGCATGATTGTGTCCTTACCAATAGTTCTTATAAAAAGTGGTCAGTTTACCAAAGTGGTCACTTAACCAGGTTCTAGTGTATATTCTGCATTTATGATATCCTGCTGCAGTTTGTTCGGCATCCATATGATATACGAATTGTGTGTCTATATAAACCTTAATGAAAGAGAAGTTGAGCATAGATCATAGAACAGTTGGTAGAGAAAGGTTTTGAAATAGTAGTGGAGGCTAACCGTTTCTTTACTAATCCATAGTTTAAGGTTTGATTTGTTCAGCAACATGTGTTTAAATTCCGCGGAAAACTATAACCTCTGGCCCATCATGATCAACTATCTGTCAATTGACATGGTTATGAATCCTATCATGGATGGACTATCCTTTAAGGTGGGCCGAAAAAAACAAAATTGTCACGCATCGAAACGTAATAGTTGCGGAAAGCTTGCGTACTCATACCGGAAACATGTATAAAAAATTTCAGTCCAAGTCTTCTATTTCAAATCTATGCGTAAAGTTTTGACATTATAGCCCAAAATATGGGAATGTTGGTTTGTGAGACAAGTTGGCCGTTATTTCCAGGGTCGTTACCTTTAAAGCCTTAATCGCTCATATGATCAAGGTTAAATATCCCCTAACTTCCCCATACCAATTATTTTGTGGAATGGGGCAGTACATGGACTGCTTTTTAAACCAAACTGTGAAGAGATCGGTATTAAATTCATCGAAAATCCCATTGCATCAGCTATAGTTATACAAATCAAACACTACGCAGATTAAATTAAGAAACAATTTATATTAACATTCTTTAGGCTTAGTAATATGAACGCCGATGTTATGGCACAGTTAAATGGTCAAACGTTCGTAAAGAAAGGAATGTTTTTTGCGTCTGGTTCGGCACAATCCCACAACCTTCTACTATCCGGGCAGATGCTCTTACCAGCTAAGTTATAGATGATAAACACTCAATCGCTTACGAACGTATTTAAAGCGTAAAAAATTTCTTTTCTTTATGAACGTTTCACCATCTAACCATGCCACAACATCGGTGTTACTATTACTACGCCGAAAAGACGTTGATAAAAATTGTTTCTAAATTTAATCTGCGTAGTGTTCGACTTGTATAAATATATCTGCTGCAACGAGCTTTTCGGTTAATTTAATACCGATCTCTTCGCAAGTGGGTTTAAATTTAAAAAGCAGTCCATGCACTGCCACATTCCACGAAATAACTGGTTTTGAAAAATAAGCTTTAAATACGTTCTTAAAGGATTGAGTGTTGGTCGTCTGTAGCTAAGTTAGCACGAATATTGTGTATATTAACAGTGCAATTTCCAGCAAAGACAAGAAATATTTCTATGGCATATCCCGAGCAGTAGATTCTGGTCATTATATTCCCGATCTCAGTATTACAGACTCTGGTCATGTCCACAAAGCTTGCTAGCTAACCACTGCCAACAAAATACTCTGACTGTATATTTCTGCCTTCAGGAAGTTTCAGGACTATGGTGACCTATACACTTACAGTTTATGCCCCAATGTCGTTTTCAATTCACATGAAAAATGACATCAAGGATGGGTCTAGGCATCTCTTTGAAGCCATCTGCCTCTCAAGGTATTTACCTTTTAAACACCGTACCGTTGTTGATGATTCAATATCTTACAATGTTGTGTGGATTTTTTTTTTGCCTTCGCTGAAAACATCAGACCATTTTGACCAGACATGCGTAAAGACGCACGTCTGGTCAAGGAAATGGTCTTGTTGAGACAACTTTACAATCGCGGTCAGGGTCTGCAGGTAACTCACCTTATGTTGTACGCTACTATATTGTCCCAGCTTTGAACTCAAAGCAAACCACTACTGGGAAATGATTGACTGGTCTCATCCAAGTGTACTAATTATTTCACCACCAGTGCTGAGAAGAATATCTAATGATGAACTTTCAAAGAAGCTCTTGGGCACAGACACGACACACAAATGGTACTTCACCAAGATTCTGCCACACAGTGGGTGAAAAGGACCTTTAAGATGGTAACGGAGGCTTTGGCGAAAGTGTATGGCTCTGAATCAAGCAACCACTACATCAGGGCAACTCTTGCATCTAGACAAAAAACTACCGGATTTTGACTGTAAAGCTCAATATGTGAGCACTCTGACCAATAGTGACACATCTGAGTACTCCCTGAAGTATATCCTAATGGTTGGGTGGGATAGATAGGGCTCGGGTGGAAGCCGTATTGCAGCCACCTTTATGCGGTGGGTTCTGGCTCACATAGCAAGTCAACTAAGAGTTACACAAACTCCACTGTGTTCAAAATGGAGCTTCGAACCACGTCATTACGTTATAATGTTTTGTCGCACCGAAATTTTCTGATCAAATACATCACACACGAAAAAATAACACAACTTTTCTCACAAACTAACAT
>QLNU02014176.1:10033695-10066815 GCA_006491805.2 Dysdera silvatica
CACACACCCTCAGTACTATTAGTATAGAGTCTATTAGCCAAGCTAAGGTGCATTAATTGTTTTAGGTTCATCCAACATCAAAGCTATATATGCACATTTAATGTTTTCATCTATTTGAAAAATATATGTTGGCTGTACATAGTTGAAGAAATAATTTTTCTCGGAGCTTTTGTTCTTTGGAAACATGTGTTTTAAAATCTAGGAATTTAATATAATCTTGAAGGTAATGCCAACATTCTTGAAGATTGCAAATAGAGGCAGCCATTTATCTTGAATACTTAAAATTTTTTATGTCCCATTCCATTTTGTGTTACTGTAGAACTTCGTTTAACTTTCACTTTTTATCAAATAATTAATCAGTGTCTGCTAAATTAGAGGGGATGTCAAATTTCGGGTTCACACCGGGCACCATATGAGCGAGATACGTCTGTGAATTGCACAAATTTATTTTTAAAATTTCCTTTATTTTATAATTCAAAATATTTCATCAACACCTCTGTTGGGAGTATGAGCAGTTTCCAATCCTAGCGAACATAGCCCTTCTTATTAGAGTCAGTAATTTAAAAAGTACTTATTAATCTACATTTAATCCTTTTAAGTTATAATATGTAATGAAAACAATGGCGCTATTTTACTATATGGTATGGGAGCTACAACTTTGTTTTGGTGAGTGTTTCCTTCTACACGTTTTTTTCTACTTGAATGTTTTTGTATGACATGCTGTTTTATTACGTACTATGTATTAGAGTGAAAATTATTTTATTTTGATGAGCAGTTCTACATTTTTGCATTAGCGTTATTGTGCCCTCTTTACATTTTATTAGGGATATATCAATAAAGATTCCAGAGAATGTAAACTGCCGTAATTATTTACTGTATAAAGTTTTCCTTTTATTGTACATTTTTGAGACATGGGAATAAATAAAAAATAACGTACTTAAAAAATACATTTTTAATAATAGCATATTTTTTCGTTAGACCCAATTTCATAAAATTTAGCCTATTTGTATCTGCAGTATTAGGGACACAGTAAGTGTTTATTCTGTATTTTGTTTTTCGGTGACATGCTGCTTTATTATGTAGTTTGTATTTTCAAGTAAAATTATTTTGGAAAGAATTGCTATTCATGAATACCTGATACTTTATTTTTATCATGCAGTGTATTAAAAATCTGACTTGTGTCAAAAGTTATTAGAAATTATGTATTATACATTGTGTAGTTATATCATCAGTTTATTGTAAATTCATGTGTTAATTTCATTAACATTCCATTAAAGTCTTTCCAAACAGGTGTCAAGCCTTCTAATTAATTCTTTATTTTATAATTAATTATAATAAAAATAATTAAATTATTAATTAGTTGATTTAAATTCTATATAATTCTATTTTATTAACCATTAAAATAAAGTCTGCTTTTATATGCATTTTGCAATTTAGCTTTCAGTGTAAACTATCAATTCATTATCAGTTATTAATCATGCCTGAGAAATCATTTCATCCAATAAACCGTCTTCAGTGTAAATAAAAGAGTAGAAAAAGGTATGTAAGATTTAAATTTTAGTTTAAAAACTTGTTACGAAAGTTTGTCATATCACGATATCATCGTCGTTGGAAAATAAAATACGATAACTTTTTGAGCAAAAAGCAATATATTTCTGTATGTAATCAGAAACTGGGCTATTAATTGGCATTTATAGTCTGTTAAATTGAGAATATTAACCCAGGTAGCAGGCGCCCTCTGTCGGAGAAAAACTGCTTGAGAGAATCGCCACTGCGAAAATTTGGGGACAGGTTTTCTATGGCGTTGGGCTCACGTGAGCGGGCCTGTAGTAATCTAGTTGGCTGTGATATAATTATCAGCATGTCATTTATTGAACCAGTACTGCATCAACTCTTTATCACAACTGAAAGGGGCAGTTGGCTCATCTATTTTGCACACTGAGCTAAATTACAACTGGATCAAAGAATATAGATATGATGTGTATGTCCTCTATGTAGAGTTGTAGAAAACCCGGGAACACATTTGGACATATTGGAAACTTCCTTGATTGTGTCGAATCGACCAATTGGAAGAAAAACACGGACGGGACTACCTCCCTTATTCTAGCTATCTTGGTTTCTATAATCAAAGTGCCCAAAATTCCCGGGTTTTTTACCACTTTAACTAGAAAACAGAGCATGTTTATGCGGATTTCAGTTGTCAGATGAGGATACTTGATGTGATTCATAGTGGAAATGCGCCTATCATCGATCTTGATGGCAATGTTACGACTTAGGTGAATGTTTCTATAGTGGGAGAATGACCGGATTGTTTACCTAACTCGCTTACGAAGTGTATCCTTTCGCAGCAAAAAACAGGTTTAAGGTGCCTCTGGGCTGTTGAATAGAGTGTCCGCAATCCAGTCAAAGGACATAGAAGTAGAGAAGAAAAAAACCCGGGAATTTTGGGCACATTGGAAACTTTGGGCATAGAAACCAAGATAGCTAGAATAAAGGAGGTAGTCCCGTCCGCACCTTTCTTCCTATTGGTTGATTGTGTCGAATCGACCAATAGGAAGAAAGGTAAGGACGGGACTACCTCCTGTATTCTAGCTATCTTGGTTTCTTCCCATCAAAGTTTCCAATGTGTCCAAAATTCCAAGGTTATTTACAGCTCTATTTCTAGCAGATAAAAACGATTGTGTCGAATCGACCAATAAAAAGAAAGGCGCGGACGGGACTACCTCCTTTATTCTAGCTATTTTCATTTCTATATTCAAAGTTTCCAATGTGCCCAAAATTCCCGGGTTTTTTACGTTTCTGCCTTATGTTCTTTAACTGGATTGCGAACTCCCTATTCAACAGCTCAGAGGCACCTGAAACCAGTTTTTTGATGCCGAAAGGTACACTTCGTAAGCGAGTTAGGTAAACAATCCGTGAACAAACATTGCAACTTAATCCCAGTAATACTACTTGCTGTTAAGAATTTACATTTAATTTACAGATACAATATTTCACAACTAGTGTGTGCATAGGCGTAACTAAGGGGTTAAATATAGCGTAAACTGGGGGTGGGGAGGAACAAAAACCCAAAATTGTAAAGGTATGATTTTGCCTCCTTTCTAAAAAAAACTGGGAGCAAGTGCCCCCGCTATATTACGCTTATGACTGTGTTTGTTTTGGATTAGCTTTTCTTATATATATGTGTGCTTTTTAATTCGAAGATTATAAGTTCGACTTTTATATACTACACATATGCCGTAGAATTTTTTTATCACTTTTCAAACTAATTAATTTTTGAAGATTCATTTAACTAGAGCAGGCACTAATGATCGTTATTATAAATTTGTGGAAAAATACAAAAAATAAACGTTGAATATCGGCCGGTTAACTGAGTATACATACCACATATATATATGCCGTAGAATTTTTTTATCACTTTCTAAATTAATTCATCTTTGAAAATTGATTTAACTAGAGCAGACGCTACGAATCATTAATTTATAAATTTGTAGAAAAACACAAAAATTAGCGTTGAATATCGGCCTGTTAACGGAATATATAGTTCTCAACTAAAATCCAAATTATTCTTACTTCTTAACACAATTTGAAAATAAAAGACATTTTCACTAAATGTCCTGCGTTATTTCTTTGCTTTACATTAACTTAAAATGAAATAGTTCCTTTATTTTTTATCCTTAAAAGTATCCGTTAACATCACAAGTCCCATTGAAGCTGGTTGTTTGCCTAACGCAGTGATTCTCAACCTTTTTAAAGCTGCCACCCCACTAAGGAGCCAAAAAATTTGTAATCCCCCTATTGCAATGAAATTTTGTATATTTAACATAGGAATATGTGAGTTGTAGCTCTGTAAACCCCCATTGAGCCTATAACTCCCTCATAAAGTTTCTGCGTATGCCTCTCCCCCCGATTTTTTTTTTTTTCAGTCGCAGACATTGATAAAGTTCATTGTATTTTATTTTAATACGTCTGGAGGTTCGCTATATCCGTATAAAATAGCGTTATAGGTAGAGGAAATTGGACGGGATCTAAAAGTTCGTTATAAGCGGGATTTGACTGTACATTGTTAAATATCATTACACCTTTTTTTTTGTGTGTGTGAGTTAATACTTTTTGTTATGTTAAAAAGTAGTCAATTCATTAAAAACAAGCAGGTTGCCGTCGTCCGGACAACAGGACGTCCGGTAATCAGGTGGGGAAGAGGGGGTGGGGTAAAAGCAGAGGAACGTGGTGACAGCCATCTTGGTAATGTAAGACATTACTACCCTTCACAGAGATAAAACAAAAAAGTCATTGTATAAGATCTTGGTAATGATAAACCGCAAAAACCTCTCCCTCTCCTGCCTCCCGCTAGCTTCACACCCCACCTAATAACATTTACCCACGAACCACGGCGCCGTGCTCCCTCCCGTCAGTTCAATATTCGAAGGCCAAATGAGCCAAGTATTCAGGGGTGAAAACAGCTGACGCATGCGCTGTGCTGGTTGGGATCGGAGAAGAATCCTGATGGCAAAGGGCTTGTAATTGTCGAGTTCTTCAAGGTCATCCTATCTAGAATAACGTTTTCCCAACTGCGAAATAAGACTTTGTTTTTGCTTCGGTCGGAGTCTCATTGTATTTCCCGACATCTTCAAGATAAAACATGTTGAATGTCACTTTGTGTCAATACACATTATTGCTGGTACAAATGGTGTAAATTTGATAATCGATTTAATGAATTTGTTTGGGAGTTTTAAAATTAAGTTTGAATGACAAAACATGGTCATCATCCAAAACGTGCCCACCGACCCCCTGCCGCCCCCGTTGAGAACCAATGACCTAACGCGTATAAATAAAGGAGTGATGTGGTCCTTCGAAACCGGCACGGTCAGCCTGCACTTGAGATATTATATAGCTCAGTACTTGTATCGTGCACACGGCCTAAGATCTTAATCCGATAGGTTGGCAACAGTGCTGCTTCCCAAACATTTGTTTCACGTAGTTTAAAAAGTTGTTTTGGTCATGGAATACCGTGAACGGAAATACGGAGTTAGTGATGCTGGACCGACCAGCAAAAGATGCATGTATAAATACAAAAAATATTGGGAGAAAAAAGAAGAATTTCGAGGCTGGCTTTGTCGTAGTGCAAACGGTGAAGGGTATGCGCATTGTAAAGCTTGTGATGTTGATTTATTGATCAGGAATAATGGAAAAACCCGCCTTAAATTACATGGAAAAAGTCGGCTGCATAAGGAATATGTGAAAGAGGGGAAAGGCGCTCTATCAGATGCCAATGTAGTAAGTAAGGCTATACTACACGTGTGCCCCTATGCGATTTGTCGCCAAGGCGTGGCAACCTCCTCGGATTACGTCATCACGCCCTCGCTTCCCGGCCGCCATGTTTTTTTAAGGAGTAATTACCTGTTATACTGAGTTTACTACCTATTATACTCTTTTCAGATTTTTTTAACAAAAAAAAAAAACTTCTGTCTTTAAGCATTGATTTTTTATGGCTTTTGGAATCATTTCCTCCACTTCGTCTTTGTGACGCCGCCTCCACATATACTCTGCGTAGTATGAGTCAAACAGCTTTTCAGTGCCGACATTGCGATGCTCCACGTTCCTTCCATACCTCCTTTCCTTTCTTCCCCCTCTCCATATCTTCTACAAAATACGAGTCCAACAGCTTTTCATCGTCGACATTGCGATACTCCACATTCCACTCATCTCCCCCTCCATATCTGTAACCTCTTCTTCCCATGCCTCCTCAAACTTCTTCCTCCTATACCCTTCTCCATTACAAACATACTATCAATTCCAATCTTCTACAAAAATAAACACATTTAAATGGTCGCTCATCTTATCATTAAAACTCGCAAGCTGGCACGAATGGATGCTATGATACTACAACTACCACGCACATTTTTAACGCTTCACAAAACTTTCCCTCCATTTTAAGAGTATAGCTTCCACTTGCAGGGCAGAGAAATATTTATTTTCTTTCGAACGTTTCACCATCTAATCACGCCATAACATCGGCGCTGGTATCACTACGCCAATAAACGTTGATTGACATTGTTGTTTAATTTAATCTGCGTAGTGTTCGATTTATATAAATACATATGCTGCAACGGGCATTTCGATCAATTTAATACCAGTCTCTTTGCAATTTGGTTTAAATAGTAGTCTATGTACTACACCATTCTGCGAAATAACTGGCAACAATATATATACGTTCGTAAAGAGATTATATATTGTCCTTCGTAGCTCAGTGGGTAGAGCCTCCGCCCGGCAAGTGGAAGGTCGTGGGTTCAGGTCCCACCGAAGGCAGAAATATTTATTTTCTTTCGAACGTTTCACCATCTAATCACGCCATACCATCGGCGTTGGTATCACTACGCCAATAAACGTTGATTGATTGACATTGTTGTTTGATTTAATCTGCGTAGTGTTCGATTTATATAAATAAAGCATTGTTCAAATACTTTTTTTCCGCCACTGTATGTTCATTTTCTTTATTTAAAAAGCTTTTATATTTTTACTTGAGTAATCTATGATTATTATTATAATATTTATAATTTTGGTTTAGATAATAGAAATTTATTTTGGAAGTTCATCATTGTTATGTTAATATCATTGTTGCCTGGGCATGTATTTAATTTTTATGTATTATTATTTGTATTTTGCGGGATGCCATGTGGTGAAGGAAGTATGTGTGTGTGGGGGGGTGATGCAGATAAAGAAAGTTTAATATGCAATTTGGGAAAACCTTGGCAGTTTTGGCTTCGTCAGATGTAAAAGTCTTTTCCAAATGCTGCCCCGGCAGAATGCACATAATATATGTGTGGTTTTTTTCCCTTGCATTTTATTTTCTTTTTGTATATCTCATTTTACATAATTTAATTTTATATATTTTCCTTTGTATTTTTCACTTTGTATGCATTCTGCTCAAAATAAAGTTTACCTAAAGGTTAATAAATAATATAAGTAGGGAATAAACAAAAATACACCTGCTCTTAAAAATTATAGAAATAATCTGAAAATTTTTCTTTAATTAAAAAAATAGGTAGCTGGAAACAGGCAGGGTCTTGCACCTGCTGTTTAGGCAAAAGCTACGGGTGTAGCTTTAAGGGGGAACTGGTTTACATGCTTATCAGTTGTTTTCTTACTCTTATCAGCTCATATTGTGTCTTGTTCTGTTGCAGTCATTTGATATTTACAGTGCCTGAAACTCAAGAAGAAAATATTATTTTAGTGCGAAAACTGAATTAAAGTTTGAACTGAAAATGAATAAGGGAGGTAGACCACTGCTACGACTTCCATTTTGTGACATGATGGATTAGCCCGGATTGTTTAGAAATGTATAAAAAAGGACTTTCCTATGTTTTTAGAAGCTTTTGTTAAAGATGTAAGTACAGTACAGATAAATCCCATACTTGCATTGTCATCAAAGGCACGTCTGCCTCCTTCCCGGATTATGACATCATGATTTGTTTTTTCGAACATTTCCATTTCCGGCCATCATGATTATTTACAAATGAACTACCCATTTGTATTATACCAATGACTACCTATTTATTATACCTTTCAGTAACTTAATTAGACACAATATCGGTATCGAGACAAGGAATTTTTTGTTTCTGATTAAAACAATAACAACAGAGGTGGCGTGGCCCCCCTCCCCACATTGATGGACCGTGAAATGGCATCCTGTACTCTTTCAGTTACCAAGACATGATACTGAGACTTCCATGAGTTGTTTATTGCAATTCACCAAACACTACCACTAGGAAACGCAGACAATAACAAAAGGGTTAAAAGGACTCTACAACACAATTACCGTGCATATTGTCAAAATTGAAAAAATTATTATATATATTATTGAAAAATCACATGATGTGCATGCGCACTTAGACCACATTAAAAAAATGTATATATATATATATCTGGCCAACTTTAAGAGTTATAGGTGAAGTTTTGATGCATGGTGGAGTGAGATTGTTCTGCAGTGTCTCCCAGAATACGGTAAATGTTAGTGACTTTTTTTAAATGTCGTCATTACGTCTGGGGATACATCTTGTGATCTCGTCATTTTGGAAAAGCACATTATTTAGTTAATGAAGGGGTCTTTTAATGTAATAGTAATAACCACTTCCATTTTAGCAATTTTATTTTTATTTTTTTGTTTACATGCATTTTTTCTTTCCTTGATTTTGGTTTTCTGCTACTTTTTTTAATACAATTTTTTTCTCTAATACCATAGTTTTAATTAAAAGAATAAATAACCACAGCACTCCTGAGCTCTAGCAAGGGGCCTGTCTATTGATGGACTGCAAAGCATGTTCTGTGTCACAATAGCGATACCCTACATACGACCTTCGTGAAAGTACTAGGCCTAAAAAAGTCTGAAAAACACAATGGCAGATGTTGCTGATGCCACCAATCTTTCTCATTTGCATAATCAAGTGTTCCACAGTAAAAAAATAAAAAAAAAATTCAGGGTTAACGGAGTGTCCATATCGCAAATAACAAAATTGGGATGGTTGAATGTGAGCAAATCAGAGGCTAATTACGCAAAAGAAATATTTTATATAAGAATTACATTTTTTTATTTGATGAAAGATTATTTTGTAATGGTTGTTGTCAATTTATTCTGCTTATTTCATTTTCTGGTACTTTTCCGTTAGTGCCATACCACTCACAATTTTTTTCTTAGTCGCTGTATTTGATCATAATTGTTTGTATTTAATCGCAAGTTTACGATCCTTGATTATTTGCGAGACGCCATTTTGTTTGTTTGTTGACATTTTGCAGAATGAGTGCTGTTTCATGCCTGAACCCTGTTTTTTTTTGTTTTTAATAATTTTAGATGGATTATACTCTTCGGTAATTACCAAATGATGAGCATTCTGCGATTTTGTTTTTACAGGAAAAATGAATTCTCCTTTCATCGTTTACTAATTCAGGCAATGCACATCGAATGTAATGGAAATGGTCACAAGTCGCAAAGCGACGAGGGGTGGTGGGTCTGGGAGGTCTCCCCCTCCAGTTCGGTTCCTGTGATTCAGGTAAGTGTACTAATTGCATGAAAAATACTAATTGCAATACAATATTGATTCAGCCTTTTACTTATTCAAGCAGCATACATCGAATGTGATCGGAACAGTCGCGAAGCGATGAGAGGGCCTCCTTCCGTCGTTTTTCTTATGGAAATTTTGAATATATATATATAATAAAAAAAATCATAAATTTTTTAACGGTTATTCAGAAAACATCCCTCACTAACATTAACTAATGGTTTTTTCATCAGCAAAACCATCATAAAAATGCGTCCTCAAAAAAAATTGCAAGTTGGGTCTTTCTAACGTAAAAATCGTAAGTGGCATGGCACTAACGGAAAAGTACACATTTTTTTACTGTTCTTCTATACCAAAAATAGCTTTTTCAAAATGGCGGAATTGCAATGCAGTTGCTGTACTTTACAGAATTGTGGCAGGGTTGCCATAGTTGGCAGAGTTCTGCAAAAGTTGGTGAACTTACCGTATTTTGTACTAGACCTTGGTTTTGGTTTCCATGGTAGGTAGTTTTATTTCTCCAGTTTGTTCCTAAGCTATTTTATTTCCCAATTTACCTATCATTCTAAAGAAAATAACAAACATTTTTTATTACCATTCAATGATTTACTTTTCAACAGCCATTGATTCAAGACTTACTCAGGGTGGTGTTGGGTTTCTCGAATGTTATCAGTTAGCAGGGTCATGTTATCCATTAGCAGGGCCAGATTTTATTGCATAGGTAGGGACACTGCAGGACAATCTCACCCTGCCAAGCACCAAATAACATCGCCAAAACTCCTCCTATACTCATGGTCTAAGATTTTTTTTTGGGACGTGGTTGAAGTATGCATGCACGTCATGTGATTTTTTAGAGCCTAGACAATGTGCATGGTAGTTGCGTTGTCTATGTTTCCTGGTGGTAGTGTTTTGTGAATTGCAATAAACAACTCATGAATGTCTTGATATCATAAAAATATGTCTTGATATTATAAAAAAATGTCTAAAAAATCTCTCTGTCAAAATATAAATGAAATTATCATGAAATATCTTGATAACGGAATAACCGAAAGGATACAGGGCACCGTTACATGGTCTATCAATGTTGGTGGGAGGCCTCAGCATCTCTTTGGTTATTGTTTCAATTGTTCAGGGTCAATAAAAAACTCGTCTTGGTACCGGTATTGTCTAATTAAGTAACCAAAAGGTATAAATAGGTAGTCATTGGCATAATTCAAATAGGTAGTCATTTGTAAACAATCATGGCAACCGGAAATGTGAGAATCCAAAAAGTGTGAATCCATCATGGCAGCATTCCTGAAAGTTGGTTGTGTAGGGAAGATTGTTTCAACAGTTTCCAAAAACATCTACTAATTAATTCATTGAGTCCTTTTTAATACATGAAAATTTCGGGCTGGCAGAATGTGAATATGGGGCCATCCAGGAAGGAAGTTAGTGACAACGGTGTGGATTTATTATGCAGTTATGTCTCATCCATGTACATTAATATTTTGAGTACGCAAATATGTAAGAATTAAAATAAGAAATTTAAAAAATATATAATCGGACCTCCCCATCCCACGATTTCTTACAACTCATAAAATGAAGCCCAATTTGGCAGAAAAATTCCAAAACTAAAAATTCTGGCTAGAATTGACAGAGATGGGAACTGGGTCTGTAATTCGCCTAGAAAAACTGAGAATAGATTCATTATATAGTAGAGTCTTGATAATTTGAGCTAAACATGACTGAAACCACCTTGGATTGATGAAAACTCTGATTTTCCAGAAAATAATAAAAATTTATAAGATGTTATTTCACTTTAACAAGGACATTCTTGGGCTATTGGCCATCCTGGTGCAGAAATAATATCTCGCCATCTTTTTTAACTTTATATTTTATTTAGAATTTGAATTGTGAAGTGTTTACTTAGTGAAAATGCATAATGCGTCACTGCATGTATTAATCTGTTGCTAGCCTTCTTGCTGTAAGGTGATGTTAACCAAACTTTGGTTAGAAAAACTGCTAAGCAATTTGCCGAAAAGCTCCAAATAAAATTGGAAAGGTGGTAACGCAAGATCGAATGGAATGGTATGGTCAGGGAAGTGTCATCATGCAGCCCTCCACATCGGAGGTGAAATGTACCCTTACTGCAAACACAGAGCCACTTATTTATAGTCAAAACTGCTAGAAACATTGCATACTCAAGTCAAGGAAACAAAACACGCCGACACATAGTAAAGATACTTCTCATCCGATTACAGTTGCCTGTAACTGCAACTAACATGCTTCAAAGATGTATTGTGCTGCTGAAAAAAAAATTACTATGCAAGTACACTGCTATGTTTTATAATATGTGAATTTGAATTGTCAATTCCGGTGTATGCTGTAAATTGTGAAAGGAGATTTAGTGAAATGAATATAAGAGCATATATTCATCATAGGCTCCATGTCATCAATGTAAGCCACTTGAACATATCAATCACTGGGCCAGAGAGGAAGGAATTTGCTTTTAAGGTTGCATATCTTGCATGGTGTATGCACCAGCATCAAGCAATCAAGTCAAAGTATGAAAATAATTACATTCTTTGTGTGCAGTTAATTGTTTCTGAATAAAATGTCTTGAAAACAACTTTTTGGACTTGGCTACAACTTTTCCAATTCGTCTAGAAATTTTAGGTACAAGTTAGCCGAAAAGCTACAAAAATATTTTTAGCAGGTTACTCCCTGTGTCGCTGTTACCAAAATTTTCCAACATCGCCAAAAGTGGATGGCAATGAGTGTGACGATCTTCTGGCATGTTGGAAAAGTTGTTTCTAGAGATTTTTTGATATAGTAATTTTCATGAATCAGCGAATGCCTTGTGGGAGGTGCCATCCTCCCTCCGCTTACGAAAAACATTAGATAAACTGGGCACCAGACAACGTTGAATCAGAAATGCCTACAATAGTAAAAATAAAAAATGTGGGTACATACTAATGTAAACCAGTGTCAGCTAGGAGAGGTGGAAATATTGATTTGAAAGCAAATTGAAAACCAAAAACTATTTTTTTTTGGTTTCGCCTTGGCTGATGCAATTTGAGACAAATGTTACATAACAGAGTTAAATCCTTTAAGTTTTTTTGCTGGCAAAAAACCTTACAGAGTTAAACAGTAGCTTTTTAGGTTACTTAATGCAGACTTGAGCTAAGAGTGGCCCAAATAACATGATTAAAAAGTAGTAATTCTGCTGGTTAAAAGCTACAGAAGATAAATCAATGAAATATATTTTATTCATTTAAGAAAGAACTGAATATTAATGTTCATTGTGTACTTCCTATGTTGCTACATGAAAAACAGGATTTATACCTATGCCCCAAATTCACTTGAACTGAAATCTGTATTAAGATACGAAAGTAAAGCTACTGATTTTGATGTGCTAAATTAATGCAGGATGCAAAAGCTTTGCAATTATTATGCATTAAATTTAAACCCTTTCTTAAATGAGTAAAATTAATTTCATTTCATTGTCTTTTTTGTAGTTTTTCAATAGTAGACTTGTACTTATTGTTATTTCGGACACACTGTACATGACCATATCTGTATCTTCTAAAATACATCGAATTGATAAATTTCATGCGCATTTTTATGTTCAGCACCTTCGGATTAGTCAAGCTTGGCTATTCAAATTTTAATGCCTTTTTATGTGTTGTCCAGTGAAATTGATGAGGATTTGATCTCGAAAAGTCAGGGAAGTTTGAGACGAAATTTGACCAGACACCATGTAAATAACCAGCTTATATTTAAATCTTGCTAGAATGTGTGTGCATGCTTTCAAAAATATGTGGACTAGAATAACCCTTGCTGTCCTTATGCCATAGAAATACAACCAACCAATTAAAAAATCTGTTGAACTTACTCAAACTCACTTAAGTAGTATCTTGAAATATTTTATTCATATTTATAGGAATTGGAAAGCAGTTCTGAATCAATATCTTCCAGTGAAAACTCTGAAGATTCTAGTATTTCTATACATGCCAGTGATGTGGATGCTGGATCTGGAATAGAATCGGTAAACCCTGAACAGCAAAATGGAGACGGTGACTTTACCTTTGTCTATCAACCAAAAAATCATGAACGACAAAGTTCGAATCCAACCGTAGAAGCACTTAGAAAGGTTGCAACTGCCTTACAACAAGTTGCAGGTGCCATTCAAACAATTGCAGACTGGCTGCCACATCAAAATTCATGAGGTAAATGCTCAGTTCATTTTATTTATTTTTTTCAATGGGGTGAAAGTGTTGACAGTATTAAAAAAATACAAATATTCTTACATATTTTAATATGAGTTTGTTTTTTTAAAAAAACTTTTTTCAAGTACATAAATTTTTCATTTTCTTCCTGATATTGTCTCTCAATGCTAAATCCAGCCTATGGTGAAGGAAGGGCCACCCAGAGATGCTTTTGAACCCGGGACAGAATTGGGAATATAGGAGTATAAAAGGTTTTATATATTTACTATGTGTAAAAGGGTATAAAAAGGTATAAAACTGTAATTAAATTCTATAATTGCCATCTATAGAGTTTAAAGCTTTATGGTAACTAGGCTCTTTTTAAAACTAAAAAAAAAATTTTTTTTGCAAAGGCTGCTAATATCATCCTGCACCAAATAAGATAAGTTTATTACCAGCCAAGAGATGGGGGGGTAATTTAGAAATAAAAAAATGACAATAATTTTTAAAAAAATCAACAAATTATACAAGAAAATAAAACTCCCTTTTCATGTGTTATATGCATGCTGTCAACTTTCTGAGGAGGCTTTTAATAATCATTTAGCATGCACACACACACAAAGTAATTGTCGTCGTGAAATTTAGTTTTCATGAAAACTAAAACAATTTTTTGTACTTCTGTAACAGGTTATAGTATATATGTTTTAGCAAAGTTATGTTTAGACTGACATGAAAGAGTTATAGTGACAATTCTAAATTTAGGCTTTTTATGAAATCAAATATGTGTTATCATAAAAAAAAATTTTTTTTTTATTAAGTAGCTGACCCTCTACTGGCTATTTTTCTATAAATGGAAGTCTTGTTGCTTGTTTTGCAGAAATCAACCTTCTTTAAGTGAAAAATTTTTTTTGACGTACTTGAGAGTGTAAGAATGTGTTTGTCTTTTCAGTAAGGAGTAAATTTTTAAGTTTTTTTTTTTAGTTAAAAAGGACTTTTAAACCTTGAATAATTATCAAACTTTTGATTACAAGATCTCCTTTTGTGGACAACTAATTGGGGAATATTTTAAAGGAAAAAAACATTTCCTCTAAAGGAGGGACATTATAAAAACATAAATTTTGATGGAAAAACTACAAGTAAGAATTTACAATGATGTCTGAAGGCAAAATAAGTATTTTCTTATTTATATTTCTTCTCTACGATAAAGGTGACTTATCTTTGTTTATTCAACTTTATTTTGTAAAAATTCTTTAACCGTCCCCTCCAAAAAATAATCATGGCCACGGCCTTAGTATTTTATAGTGCTTTATTTTAGGATATATTTTCTTATGGCAAGTGCCTAAATTTTACTTTTTAGCCCAAGCTTTAATTTATATTTAAGTTAATAAACATTTAAATGTAAGGTGTTCTATAACAAAATACTGAATTAAAGAATTAGGATCTATAATTAAATTGTAGGATTATAGATGCTGCGATGTTTTGTGTGAATTGTAATTTGCTCTTCTCTGCTCGTTCAATTTGTAAATATATTGTGTAGTAATGGTAAATGTGAGCATTTTTATAATTCTCATTACTGTTGGTTTTTTCGTAAGTACATTGTGCATTCATATTTCATTATAGAACTATCATCAAGTGATATATTTGAGCTGCTGCCAATACTGTTAGATTCAGAAAACAGTTAACCTCTTCCATCTGTGACGCATCTACGAAATCTAATTTGCGCCCTAGTTTTGTTAATAAGTAAAGTGTGTATATATGTTCTTTACTACCACATTATTTCGTATATATTTATAATTATGGAAAATCAATACTGACAAACAAGTTGAAATTATGTTATTGATTCTGATTTAAATAAATATTTTTATAAAAGCTGTGAGACTGTACACATTTCTAAATACAATAGATTCGTGTTTTTACAAAATCATGGGGACTGTAAGAAAAGTTAGTAAAATCGAAAGTTTGTAAATGGGAATTGCTTTAAAAAAAAAAAAATGCCATTTGCACTATATTTGTTACATAGGGAGTGCTCAAGTATTATGTAAGAACCTTTGTTCGGTGGGGGTTGCTGCTGCTGTGCTTATTTTCCTATAATAGCTAATGTTAATTTTTGCTTTTGTTAATTTTATGTAATAAAATGATCTCATATATCATAATCATCTATAATTCAAAAACATTTTAATGTATTGCATTTGAGATTTCAGAAAGATTAAAATGTCTAAGAACATAAATGTGTAGAGTCAATTCAAAAAATGTTTTGTTCAATTTTTGAGGTCATGACTAATATGATTTTGTGTATCTTTGCCTGTCAGTACTAAAGTACCACTTGTCAATGGCATCATCTGGATTAAAGTTTTAAATATCTGGTCCATTTATAGATATTGTTAGGTCACCCATAGTGTTTGTTGCTAATGCATTCCTATATGCAGTTTTAATTCTGTTCAATGAACTAAAACCTCTCTCACACATGCAACTGTGCAAGGGGGCAAAATAGCAAACAATGTAGTTCGCCACAAGGAGCAAAGTTGTAAATCTATCAGGATTTTCATTAATTCATTTCATTTCTTTGTCCATTTTTTTAATGCATTTAGCCATGGGTGACTCTGTGGGTGCAGCTTTTGCCTTAAGTTGCTCAACTGTAGCTTTATGAACTCTGCTTTTATCAGAAATGCAAAGTTTCCCTTTTAAAAGACGCACTAAATCCTTTGATCCATTTCCAAGCAACTTTCTGCAATACTTACAACTCACTGTGTTAGACACTTCGTCAAACAATATCCAATCAAAATCTTTTACCCATGAAGAATCAAACTTTTTTTTTTTTTTACTTTTTACATTGGAAATGTCTTTGTCTTCCAATTTATGTTTCAAATTAGACGAAATGCCGATGTGCATAACTTCGTTGTCATTTGAAACGGCTATTTCCGAATTACTGTTCTCAACAAGATCCTTGCTTACTGCATCATTACGAATAATTGAAATTATACCAGGTTCTGATAAGAAAATCAGAGTAGTTGTAGTTAAAACTACAACTGGACAATACAAGCGACCGATTTCGAAAATTTGTGTTTTACCTTTAAAAAATGAGTAGTATGTTGATTTTTGTACATATTGTCTAACTTTGCATTCTGTTTTTGGAGTACGAGTTTTATGTAATTAACTTCCATTTAAATTTATTGAAATATTATTTAAATGGCGGCCGGGATGTTGCTACCATGCATAGCAGTTACAAAAGGTACAGATATATGCATAAAATTGGACCAATCACTGCTTTCATAGCATTACAGAGAGGAAAGAAAAGCAGCCTCTGCAAGGGACAAGCGAAGTAGCCAACCAGAAGTGCGATCATTCTGTTTGTCTAGAGCAGTATGTCAAATGGACGTTTTCTGTTAATTCTGCCACTGACATAAGGTCAGTCAATGTTGCAATTGATTCTTCATATACCAGAATACGATTAAAGCAACATTCCTACTCCTTTTTTTTTTTACAAATATCTTGTAATTTCTGAAAATCAGTTGTTAGTAAGTGTACCCTAGTTTTTCTGTCACCAAAACGAAAAATTTAGCTACCAACCAAACAATATAATATTACTCCATATCAACGGATTTTAAAAATCAAGACATTATATAATAGCCAGTTTTCTCCTATATAAAAGTACTACTGAGATAAACACCACAAAATTTTTTTTTCTGATTTTGAGCATAAATAATAACATACCATGTCAAAATATTCAAAATTGTGTAAAATTTTTCTGAATTTTCCAAATAAACTGAATTTACTTCAAGACTAATAATGGTACAGATTTGGAAAAAAAAATTTGTTTTATCGAGAGCATACTGTCATTTATGAATCTGTGGTCAAAATAAAACATCTAAAATTATTACTTACTAAAAACTATAATAAGGGGTACTGCGAAATTGGGTATGTTTGTGCCATAGCCTGTGAGATGGGGCATATGGTCCATGTAGAAAGATAAGAAATCGGGTTGTTGAGAGCAGCCTACGAGTCACAAAGAATGGTAGTGGCCTCAGTTTCAAAATGGACCCAGTTTGTGACCTCCCAGAGATTGTGGAGTTTTGCCTCTGTTGATGAGAAGCAGAGAGGAAGATGAAAGCAAACTGTGAGACTCTGCTTTGGAATAGTGAAAGCAGTACTGCCGATGCACTTGTTGATGTCAAAAGAACCATCAGTGTATATACGATAGCCTGGAAAAAAGAGAGCTGAGCAATGGCATCACCTGTTGTCAACAGGAGTGTCTCTTCACTGACCATGCCTTTCTTAGGAATACCTGGAGAGATGGAGGTTGAGCAACCACAGAAGAACAATGGTATGCAATGCATAGAACAAAATTTGCAAGAGCTGAACATAATTCCGACAGAAGGGAGGACAGTTCAAGTTGTCTGCACCATTATGAAGGTGGACATCTATTTGGTGTTTCGGAGTGAGAAAGGTCATCCTGAAAAAGAGCAAACAAAACTTTTTTTTTTTGCTGCTGAGAAATGGGGAGAAGGGAGGCCAAGAGTGTGTGCTTTGGTACATAGGAGCACAAGCAGAGAACCTTGGATTGAATCTTTTCAAGTTGAGCTAGAAGTGAACTGCTGGTGAAAGCAAGTGAAGACAAGCCATGGAGGATCTTTGAGAATATATTGGTTTATTCAACTAAATTTTGTATACATTTTCGTGAGGTACATATCATAATCGATTTTAGAAAACATGGAAGAAATCTTTAGATTTTATGTTCAAGATTTGGGTTAGAATTGGAAAAGAATATAAAGCCGAAGCTTGTTACGGGATTCTCTTCCGAAAAGGTTTTACAATTCCGTTGAGGTTTGTTATTTTCTTAAATATCCGAAATTTAAAATAGTCTATAGTTCTGTATCTGATTTAAAAAGCATTTCCATGAGCCGACGATTAGAATATATTAAAATTAATGCCATATGTACAATATTTGGGCTTAATTTGAGAAAACGGTGATATAAAAGTGGATAAGGTTTATATATTAAAGTGAAATAGTAGGTGGAATAAAATTATGAATTCAATTCGTTTTTCAGAAGTCGATACAGTGAGATCTCTAGGGTGTGTCGAATGATTTGGATTAATTTTTTATCTAATTTTTCAGAGTTAGTTACAATTTTAAGAGCGTTACTATTGAAAACTATATTACAATGAACACACGTTGTAGAATTGATACACTCCAGAAGAGTACTGCAAGAGAAGAAAGAGGGTGGGGGACAGAATTATCCAACAAGTATCACAGTATTTCTTTGGGAAAAACGCAATTTCAAATTATTTCATTTAGCATGTATAAAAGAATTTGATTTGTACATTATTATTGAACCAATTAATTTGTGGAGGAAAATCCAAAGAGCCCAATTACAATTATTTAAGTTCAGGCAAGGTTTATTTTAGAGTCTCTTTTTGATTGTTCTCAAACGAACGATCGGAGAGTGCTTGTTCTTGAGCTCACGAATGTACAATCGAAGACATCTGGTTGACAGGAGGTTAAGAAATCGCTAAATAACCACATAACCTTTGGTCCGTTCTTTTTATGGGACCACCCAGGCCCACTGTTATACCCCTCAAACATAACGCAGAAATGAAAGTGTTAAAAAGCACTACACAATGTTACAGAAAGACAAATTTAGAATTTATTTATCTTTTTAAAATATAATGAAAAATATACAAATGATAAAAATCTTCAATGAAAATAATATATTGCAAAAACAAGTAGAAGTCGAGAAACTGAAGTTCGATGAATATGGAGATTCTGAAAGAAAAGAAAAAAAAAATAATTTATATATACATTGCATACATTAAGACATTCAACAATAATCTATTCTGGGGTGAGGAATCTTTTAATGTTGGCAGGATACATTAAGTAGACTGTAATCTAAGAAAACTACACTTTAATTATACAAATAATTATTAAGAAAACTACACTTTAATTATGTCAGTCAATCAAGGAAATTATTTTGCTAAATCACTTTACTTGTCATTATTTTAACACATTCGACCTGACCGACACGGATCTGCATCATGCATGAATCTCCCTCCAGCTGGTTCGGCCGAAGGAAACTAGTGTAATCTGTTTTCTGATGAAATCAGAATCCTCGTTTCGAGGGCTCGGGTCGAATGTGTATTAATAATATGTTTAATGTGTGTGTTAATAATATAATGTAAAAATGTTCATTTTAAAAATACAATAAAAAAATATGAACAACATGTACAAATAATAAGACTGGGAAAGGATAAGTTCCGTAAAATTTGGATTTGTTCAAAAGGCCACACTTAACGACCTAGAAAGTTACACCCAGATGGCCTTAAAGCCATAGCTTCCACGCCCTTGATTTAGATTTTTAGCTGGGTTTCCATAAAGTTTATCCTGGGCAATTCATTTCGGTATTTCAACCCAACCTGTTTTCTTATTTCATCCACCTATTTAGCGTGAAGATGTTTTCTACGTCCTTCGATGGACTTTCAGGATTCAGTTGCGAATTTAAGTCATCCACCGTTTGTCAGTTTTTCTAATAATATGTTCAGCCCTTTGCAATTTTGCCTTTTTTATTTTAATAATGATATCCTTTACCCTTGTTTGCTTTGTTTTCTCACACAAGCAGACCCGTCCTTAGCTGATGTAGGACCCAGGGCAAAACACATTCTGGAGGCCCATACATATATGAGTAAGAAAAAAAATGGAATAATGTATGAACACTAGATGGCACGAAATGCACGACCCGAAGCAAAAATATTTTTGGGGAAATTTTCAATATTACAAAAATTAAAAATTTGAGAATTACGCTTTGCAGGACCCCAAGAAGTGTGGGGCATGGGTCCTGCTCTCCCCTGCTTAAGGACAGTCCTGCACCCAAGTGTTTCTTTTTCGATCTCTCCTAGTTATTCCAAGAGCTCGTGAACTTATTTATGCTTCTTTGGGTTGTTCGTAATTTTTGTATTTATTTTTTTTACCCAATTTCACATTTCTGATTCATAAGAGAAGGTTAGTAATACACACTTGAAGATCTGTTTTTATGAAAATTATTGTATAACAAATTCTCTCACGTAAACTTACAAAAAACTTGCCTTGGCGCAGGCACGTAGCCAGGATTTTGGTAAGGGGGGGGGGTCCATTAAAAAATTATAATTTTAAGTTAATATAATTAACACAATATGATTATTTAAATATAATTAATTTTACTTCTTCAAGTGAAATATTCTTAACACTTAGGATTCATGACTAGCAAGGGAGTGCGGAGAAGAATGGCCCATGGGGCTATAGAGCCCCCCACTAACTAAACAAATGCAAAAATGAACATTGAAAAGTACAATATAGCGGTTCACGCCCCAAAAAATCCTTAATAAGATACTGCATACGCCACTAATAGAGAAAGTAAATGCTTCTAATTTCATCATGAACACAAGTAACAGCTTGTTGGTTGCTTTGAATAATAAATGGGAAAAACATTTTTGTATGAATTTAATTAGAAATTATGCCATTTGTGCCCGTTACACATGTTTGGAAGTCATAAAAAAAATAAAATTACAATATCAACCTTCTTTTCTCCATTCGTGCCATAACGCTTAATGCGTCATCTTCTTTAAAAGATATAATATATGGACATCAGTGCTAAGCCAGTTAATCGTTCATTACCCATCCTGTTCCTTAAATAAGATTTTATTCTCTTGAGAGCTGAGAATCTCTTAACTTCGCAAGTAAAGACTGGTAAGGATACTGAGACACTGAGTAGATGTTAATTTGGATATAAGTTCTTATTACAAGCTTCTATTATAAGCATAATTCGAGATGGTAAGGCAGATTTCTTCGTAGATTAGATTTCCATTTTTCTCACCACAAGATGCACTTTTCTTGTGTGTTCACAGTAAACTTTCAGTCTTTTTGATTATTTCTACATTATTCGGTGTATAGTTTTTCGGAAACAACATCTCGATGGCAGATAAATCTCTATTTTGATTGAATCTTTGTTCAAGACTTGCAATGAAGAGAGGCTTATCCAGGATTCATAAACTGGGGGGGTCATAAATCTAGAGGGGGTGTAAAATCTAGTGGGTGTGTATAAATCGCTGGTATTGAGTCCATCGACAGGTGGTAAAAACTGACCTTCTATAATACTCCTTGGGAGAATTATGTGGGCAGTTATCCCGTTTGTCTCGGGACATCAATATGAGTTTCGAAAACAGTTTTACCAACAGCTACAGCTTTCTGAAAGATCTTATGAAACTCATTCTTACCTTTATCGCCAGTGTGAAGATTCTTTAATATTTGCAGAATATCTTCACTGAACTTGCCGCAGAAGCTAGTTCGTGCTAAAGATCTTGGAAGTATACTGAAAGTGATAATGTGAGGCTAAAAATGTAGTTACAAACAAGCATAGATACAATAAAGCTTCCTTTCTCCATGGCGAATGGAAGTTGTGACACAGTGCTTGAAAATGACCAGTTATTTTCTGCAAGCTCTTGAAAACTTAACTATTGCAGCAAGAAGCTCAACGTAAGTATTTACAGTGACCCGACGCTCAACAAACCTTGTTCTACAAAACCCCCACCCCAATCTCGATTTTGTTTTTATTCTGGTAATATCTTAGAAACGTTTTCTTCTAAAAGGTTCCCTGCTTGCGTCTAAATAATTGAATTGCCTCATTTAAAACTCCAAAGCTGTTTGAGATTAAAGGCACATTAAGAGACTCAGTGAGAACTAAATTTAGATGATGACTTTCGCAGTGAACATATATCGCTTTTGGATAACATTTTAAAATTTTTATTTGAACACCACTTTTGCATCCGCTCATTGTAGAAGCTCCATCATATCCCTGATCAGTTAATTTGTCTAGATAAAGCTAATGCTTAAGTCATTGTAAGTACCCAAAAATTTTCCAGCCACATTCTCTGCAGATAAATCTGTTAATGGAAAAAGGTTACAAATTCTTCCCTCAGTGAAGGATGGTTTTCGTTATATATCTGATACATATTGAAAACTGTTCCTGGGCAGAAACATCAAGAGTTTCGTCTCCAATAATAGAGAAACACACTACATTGTTGACATTTTTAACTATTTCTTCCTGAATTAGCTGTCCACAAATGCCCATAATTTCATTTTCATTTTTCTGGACTGAAGCAAGATGCATTTTTGGAACCATGAAGTATGTGTTTTTGCAAAAAGCCCAGTACATAATAACGACACCCACAAGATTTTTGTAGCAGGAGAGAATGAGGCAATAGCCCTAGTTCTTGTCCAGTCACTATTGAAGCGAGCTTACAGACCAACCACGATCGTCGTAACAATCGGAGCTCTGCTATTTCGGCAACCATGATTGATTTGTGAGCTTCTCATGGAACGTTTGCTTCAATAGCGACCGGACCAGATTTGGGCCCGATGATAATTCGGACAACAAATAAATATGTAAATGACTATGTAGAAATATATTACCGGTCATTTCCAGTTTTAACGATTTAACCACAGATTTAACGATCTCAATTATATCCAACAAAAGAAGGGGGTGAAGTAAAAAGAACGGCGGGTAAAGGAAATAAAATTTTCGAAAACGGATTCACTTCATTATTATTTCTCATGCTCTTTTTTTTTTCCTGAAGGGGGGTCTGGACTCCCCCAACATTGGCTACATACTTGTCCGGTGACTTTGTATGTTGATCATTATTTGGCAAAATGATTTCTGTTATTTGTAGGTTCATTTCAAGTTAAACTTTCTACTTCTAATTGAAAGTTCCTATATCATGGCCTGGAGTTCACAAGGATCTATCGAATAAATAACAATACCATGAGCAAAACACAGCTTATTTAAATAATGACCTATTTATCTTAATTCACTTGTTGTTCTAGTTTATTGAAGATGTGGCAGAAGGAAGTGTGTGATCTGGTACAGTAATCCCACAAGTTACATAAGTTATACATTCTGTAAACCTTCACGAACTTGAATTTTACATAAGTCGAATTTGTGAATTGCTGAAGTGTAACTTCGTAAGAAACTATAATATTAATTATTATTACTATCTATATGTTTTTTGTTATTTTTATTTAATTATTTATAACTGTATCCTTCACTATCGAAATAAGTTGATCCCGAGCTATTGTAGATATAATTAACCATCTTCATACATACAAATCATTTTCGACTTTTCATCTGAAGTAATTGCAGAATTTTTTTTTTTAGATTTATTACCACCACATTCCGTTTTATGATTTGAGTCCATTTTAAGAGTGAATAAATAACGAATATTAACGGTGATAAACAACTAACCATGCAAAGCATGGACTACTAATGCCAGCGACCTAATATTACATACTAGACTTTGCAATTACAAATATTGTTGGAATATAAGAAGTATAGGGAAAAGAGGGGATTGTTTATGGAATCCTTATTTCTAATTGGTAGGTTTCAGTTTGAATGTTGCGGCTTTTAGGCTCTTACCCAAAACTCACTGCCTGTTACCGCATCACTTCCTGTTACTATTCGTCACATTTGCTGTGAGCTGTAATACTTACATGGCAGTGGTTATAATTTTGTAATTTTCGAGATTTATTACACAGCTACGAATTCATGTAACTTGCATATTATGTAAGTAGAAGGTGGGGATACTGTACATGGCACATCTAGGAATATATCTTTTGACAGGGTTGCAAGAACTTTATTTTCAAACTAATGCCAAGGTTTAAGCCACCATGAGAAATGTGTTGAGTATACTGTGAGCCCTGAAATCTTTAAAGCAGGGTTTGTGAGTTTTATGGGATAAGGACAGCAAGGGTCATTTTGTGCCGGGACCTACAATTTTTTGAAGAATCCAAACCTCTTGAGGCCAAAAGAACCAACTCTTCGACTAAAGCAGTGTTTGAAAAGTTAGTGAAACATTGAAGGGAACAATGTTAATGGGTGGAACAATGCAGCTAGCCTGAAATGTATAATTTTCATGTCTCAAAGTAGTCTCACTGATGCTTACATATTCAATGACCCTCGAATATCATGCATAGTCATGTTTTATTTAATGTAAATACAGTGAAATTTACCTATAACGACAACCATGGGACAGGAAAAATGTATCATTATAGCCAAGGTTGAATATTGATACATTCTATATATCTGTTAGGAGCGGGAGAAAACGTTGTTAAAGACATATTTCACTGTATTAAAAATCCTTGTAAAAATATTTAATACAATAAAAGAGAAGAATTTACAAAGCTCACATAGCTGAAGACACAAGGACAACAAATCTTTGTGTTTCTTTACAAATTTTACTTTTATTGATTTTGAAGAGAAGCATGTCACTTAAATCCAAGTACTTAATGTGTTTTATGAAGCCATGGTCAACATTAGAAAAAAGACAAAAATATGTACAGAAAAAACTATTTTAAAATAATTGATCTTACATTCATTGAAAAGCATTCGCAAACATACTTGCATTTATATCAACTGATAATATTTCCAAAATTAAATCAAGGAATTTACCTCAAGAGCCTTGATCTGGCAGAAAGTCTACAATTCCTGAAATGGCATCAGCAACTCGTTGTAAAGCATTTGCAACCCTATCGAGTGCTTCCAGCGTTGATTTTGAACCCTTTGACTCAGATTCTTCTGGTTGACAGCTAACAGTGTAAGGTTTATGTGTTTTAGGGCCTGGTGATTCTAATCCAAGTCTACTGAATACATATTCATGATCGCCATTGTCCATGGGGTCATTCGCAGTTAAAGAATCTTCACCTGGACGTTTATCCGAAGGAGACAAATGGAATTGTGTGTCCTATGAATATAAATAAAATTCATATTTCACGGTAAAATTTCATAATGCCATCTCCAGTGAGATTAGGCAAAACTGCAGTTATAGGGCTTGTTCATCACCAAATTTGAATCACTGTCAACAGATCGTAAATAAACTGCACAGCATAATAGCAGCGAAAATAACAAAAAAAAAAAGTTTACAGTCAAAAGTACAATACAGGACCAGTGATGTAAAATACCTGGGTATTTACCCAAATCGGACACTTTAGTGTGTATTTAAAGTTTTTCATTAGGTTTAACTACTTATTTACCCACAAACAGTTCATTGATGACTAAACTGAATAGTATCAAAGTAATTAAAATGAAAAATATAAGTAGATAGAAATTTAACTCATTATCTTAAAAAGTCAGTATTATAAGGTGATTCATTGAATAGTTTCTGAATCTAAACCCTTACATGATTTTAAAAAAAGTATTCATACAGCAATACAAGTAGAAAAACACAATAATCACCTTTTATATAGAATGGACATTTCCCATTTGTGTACAATTTGTTTATAAGGAAGGGAAACAATAATACCTTTATGAAAAATCATTATTTTAAATCAAAACAGTTTTCTTTATTTATTAATTTAGAATATTAATAGCACATATATGTATACAGCATAACTCCTCAATATTTTATCGTTGGTAATGTTCTATTTATCTGAATCAGCAAATAATTTAGACTCTTCATAATCAGAATCACAAGATCCTGGTTCATCTTCAGGTTCTTCTGTTTCTGAATCTGAATCTCTACTTTTTCGTTCCCATCTCAGCTTCTAACTTGCTAGACTCCCTGGATGAAGTGCTTCCACGGGGCTCGTCTAACCTTAGTTTTGGAAAAGGTTTTTGCATTTAGAATTATCAATTATATGCCAAATAGGCTAATTGAACCATTTTTTCTGATTTCAAATGATTTTTTCTCTTTATCGTAGATCCTACTGAATATGCTAAATGTTCTTTCAGTGGTGACTGATATTATTTGTGCACTTAAGAACCTAATGACGACTTCCACCAATTCATTTGTCTCTCTTAAACCTCTATATTATACGGCTCCTGATGTCAATTCCTTTCCAGAGTCCATCTTTGTCTCTGCAACAGTCCAAACCTGTTCTTAATTGTATATTATTCAGCTCCTATATGTTGTCCTACATCACAAATAGAACTTATTGCATCAATTAATCGAATAGGACTTAATTTTCAAGCTAATGAAGCCAGGTTCAAGGGATCTGAAGCTAAATGAATATGTCCTAAGCCAAACTCTTTCCTTTCTGTAAATCTCTTTAGTATAGATTGTTCTTCAGCTTTTTGCAATGGGGATACTGGCAACTGTTCATTTAATAAAGCCTGAAAGCTTTCAAATTTAGAAAATACTGAATGTATTTGTGGCTCCTTTGACTGAACTCCATTAAGTAAATCCACTATTGGGTGCAGAATGGCGACCATTTTTTCTATATGAACCCAAAACACAACATTATCAAGAAGTTTTTCTTTAGCTCCATAGATAAGTTTGCTTCCGCACTCACAGTCAGGGTTTTAAGTACAACTTTGTTTATGAGCAAACTTTGGAAGCAGAACAAATGGCTACCACATCCTGTTTTTCACAGAAACCTCAAAGATATAGTAGCTTGTTGCTCTTTTCCAATTTTATTGAATAATGTTTGCAGAAGATGACTTTATTTAACTGTTTTCACAACATTGATTGTACTTGTCAGGAATAATTTGATGGATTGGCATCTTAAAATATCAGAGCACAGCGAATGCAAACGATGAGTTAAGACAATCCAAGGGCACAATGTGAGGAAATTGGTATGTTACAGACCTAAACGCCACTCTCATATTTGAAGCATTGTCTCCAATAACCGTAAAGAACTTCTGAGAAATGTGTTTTCCATAACAATTGATATTTGTTGAGACAAATAGGTGGCATTGTGTTTATTTTCTTTTGCCATAACGAAATCAACAAAAAGTGATTCTGGTGTTGGGGTTATGAAATTAATTAATGATTCGTTTCGTAAGTTGGTCCAGCTAAAGTTTCTCAGATTCAGACCATAATGCAGATGAGAAAACTGATCTTGCTGATTGTGTAGAACCTACATAAAGTCATAGGCCTGTTTTCATTACTACTGTAGCTAAATCCAGGTTTATCAGAAATTCAGCTGTTAATGGTTCCCGGGAGTAGATTTCACAACAGTAAGGCCTGAGAGTGTATGTGTTATTTTTTTTAAATCATTAGGACATTTGAAGCACTTCATAATGTGATTTGTCATCTTGTATACATTTGCATATTTATAATGTTTATTACAATACTTGCACATAACTCTTTTATCCAGGGGCCAACAAATTCAAAGTGCCTGGTCAACATGGCATCTGAAAAATTGTATCTAGTGCATGAATTTTAAAATTCAGTTCTAAAAATATTTTTTTAATATTTCAAGTTCCCTTACAGAAATTTTAGCATTATTGTCGCAATGCCGGAATCATAAATGAAATCGTAGACTGCTTCATAACGTTTACAATTGTTGTTGTAAAACTTAATTTTTTTCCTGTTTTTCAAGTAAACATGTTCACAATTAGAATGATTCATGGTTGCAGTTTCTTTATCTTATTTACGATAATGATAGCTGATGCAAAATGTCGAAATTTAATGGCAGCCTATTCGTGGACTTGTATACCAATATCACTTTATATGACAAAATTAAATAAAAGACAAATGGCACTTTAAATAATAATGCTAGATGCCTATTTGTATACCCAACGCTTCCCAAATAGCTTTTTCTGTCTAACTTTTTCATTATTCAAGAAAAGCTATTTGCATGTTTTGCCGTTATCTAAATGCAAACTATACGTTGTGAAGTGCACTCAGCATTACTTCTGAAAACTGTTTCTGCATCTCCCTCAGAGATTTGAAAATTTTACAAACCTTCCAAAAATCTGTACGTCTAAGCTACAGTTTGAAGTTCAGATACTTGTTCAGCAAAATTGATCTTTTCGAAGTCACCATGAGTTCTTAAGCAGTGATCAAAATTCTTGGAATTTTCTTGCATTAATGAAGTTCTTAGCAAGATTTGTATTATTTTTGCTTCTAAAATTTGATCATTTCATGAAAGAACATCTTGATTCAGTTTCTACAAAACCCAATTCTTCGTCCTATTGTCACCACATATACAAAACGAATTAATCAATATGTTGGGAGCAAAGGTGCGACAGTCTGTAATTCAGGCAATTCAGAAAGCAAAATATTACAGTATCATATTTGATACAACCACAGACAATTCGCATGCAGATGTTCCAAATTGTGAGACTTGTTGAAATAAGCATGGCTCTGTGAAAATCCAGGAAGCTTATATTGAGTTCATTCCCATTCATGAAAAAACAGCAGAAGCAATCACAGCTAAAATAACAAAGGAACTAGAAAAGGATGGATTGGTTCAAGATAACAGAAGTCAGTGATACGATAATCAAGCTATAATGACTGGTGTTCAAAAACGCATTTTAGATCTAAATGCATTGGCTATTTTTTTTTTTTTTTCCTTCTAACACTCACTCACTTTCTAAATCTGGTTTGCCTTCATGCAACACATGTGAATGTTCAAGCTGTTAAATTTTTTGGGACAATATAACATCTACTTGTTTATTTTTCATCATCAACTAAATGGTGGGAGCTTAGGGTTCTGATAAAGTTTATCAGTATCACTGCCAAGAGCCATTCTGACACGAGATGGAGCTCAAAAGCTTCTGCAGTGATGGCATTATTTACCCAACTTGTAAATACTTGACGTAATACCAGCACTTAAACTATGTGATTTTTCCACTGGAACAATCGCTTCACGTGGTGATGCTGGTTTAATACTCGTTGGCATCCAAAAATTCGAATTAACAGCTGTCCATATTTCTGCTCAGTGGTACTGTTGACAGAGTTCAGAAATATTTTCAGGCTAAAACTGAAATTCGAAAAAATGAACTATGTACTACTGTCATTTTTCAAGCTGAAGGTATGTGTAGTGAATGGGGTGTTTCGGTGCACAGACAAAAGGAAAAAAAAAAAAACTCCATGCCAGATGAAAATGCATATGATGTAGGATTGAGTGCATAAGAAGGAATGTAACAGTGCCTTAGGACAATTTTAGATAAAATTGTGACTGAAATGGAAGACTGGTTTACACAGTTGTGAGAACTGCAGAATGGCTTTGATATTCTGTGTGCTACTGAACCGTTTGTTAACCAGCTGAACTATGAAATTGGTGAACATCTTGTTAAACTTCATAAGAAATGTGTCGATCTTTCATTCTTTTATCCAAATGACTCGAACTATATGAGGATTATAAGGACAAAATTTCATCTCTCAAAAGAGCAAAACGATTGGAGAAGAATTGGGCTACTCTCCACAGCTTCTCATATACATTTTTTCAATGGAATTGGAAGCCTATAAAACATTGGCCATAGCACTTCAAATTCTATTGACATTGCCTATTTCAGTCGTATCATGTAAACGCTCTTTTAGCAAGATGAAGTTCATTAAATCATCCCTGTGATGAACAATGTCTCAAAAAAGACTTACAAATCTTGCTGTCCATGAAGTTACTTCACCCGTTGATTTTAGTGAGCTAAAAATTTTGATGACAGTAAATCAAGAAGAGTTACATTTGATTTAAGTACTTATGCATTGGTAAAGATTCCCATTATATTACTTTTGTAGTGGATAATTTCAGAGAAAATTTGAAATGTATATTTAATAAATCTCTCATTCCCTAGCAAAACCTGCATGCATTTGAAAATGGCATTTGTGCGGGGGGTGGCAATTACAATTTTTCGATCCATGTGGCAAATTAGCTCTGCCACTGCCTTCTCCCAGTTTCCCCTTCAGCCTGCTAAGAAGCTTTCCACCAATTTGGCTTTAGGGCAAAATTCACAGTCCTTGGCATTTTTTCCTTGCTTCAGAAGCAAATTTGGGCCATAGTACAGAACATGTACCCTAGTGCTTTTTAGTGCTAGGTGTTTCCAATATGCATGGCAAGTGTTCCTCACTTGCTGCCATGTTGTTTATGTCATCTTCACAACATGGGCGTCTCGATTCTGCGAAGTTAAGAAAACTGGTACTAACCTTTGTTGCTGCTCTTCGGATATGGGTGGTTTTTAAACGTTTAAAAACGTGGGAAACATATTTTCTGGTATATTTCTGAACTGGCATCATCATACAAATTTTGCAAAGTAGGAGTCGAACAGTTCCTCAGACACGACTATGGTTTTTCCCTACTTCCTCCCTCCTCCTCCTCTCCCCCCTCACCCTTCCTCCTGTCACCCCCACTTCATTCCAACCAACACCTCCCTTACATGCCTCTTGATCCTTTAACGCTTCACAAAACTCCGTTTTAAGAGTATAGCATCAGTTTTGGAGACGAGTTGGCGACAAAACAGGGGATTCATCTGTAGTGTCACCACATTTTTTATCTACTCAGTGAGACGCGTCGAATGGCGTCTGATTTGTTGTGGAACATAGGTAGACAAAATCTGGTGACAATACTTAGTTCGTTACCCAAAACTCATTCTATTCCCTTGAAAATGCTGCAAAATCCGCTAGATTGCTGTAGCATGTGAGAGTGTGATGTCACGTAGGTGTATACGAAGCCCAAACAAGCTGTGAGTGAGTGTGCCATGTTTTTCTCGGATGCAAGAGGATTTTCTGCGAATCAGTATTTTTCCTATCTCAGTTAAAGCCTAGTGGGGGGGGGGTGCCCCCACATTCCCCGCCACCAAAAATAACCATCAGTAAAGCACGGAGTAGTACTCTCCTGCCGTAGAAAGCAATGGCAGCTAGTCACTGTTTGCCAATTGCCAGATTTTGAGTTCTTGGAAACACTGCACTAGAATCCACTCAAATTGCATTAGTTTTAGGGGAGGGGGAGGGGGTAACGAACCAAATATTTGAGCCCAAAATCCTAATAATATTGGAGATCCTCCTCACAGGATGACCGTGTATGACGTATAACTCGTGACAGTGGTAGTACAGATACTGTCCCACAAGATCAATTTTCCCCTAGAAATGAGAAGGAAAATCGCTGTAATCGGAGTTTTGACATCAGCGATTTCGATGCGTGATGTCACACAGGGTGGAGCATCATACAGTGTTTCTCTGTGGCGGTGGTAAGACTTATGGAAGTATTGAAGTGATTGGGAAGACGTCGGAACATTTCAATATGGATTTTTTTGTTCAATTGCGGTTGAAAGGGAAGAGGAATGTTGTTGGATTGGTTTGTGGGAGAAGGTTTATTTGGTTTGGAGTAGAAGGACCCGATTTGCAAGGTGCGCTAGGCCTAACGTGGATGACGGAATAGTTGAAGAGGTGAAGTTATCCGACAGATAAAAAGGAATAAAAGTTAGTATGCCGTTTTTATTTTGTTCGCTGCACTGAGAAAAAGGAGCAGGGGGAGGGGAAAGCCAACAGGGGGAAAGGTTAAGAGGCAAAGGGGGTGGAGGTAGAGGGGTAGGCAGAGACGGCCAAAAAAACAGGGGTTGGGAGGGGGAGGATAAAGAATATGAGGTTAGAGGGGTATGGGTGAAGGAGTTAAAGAGAGCAAAAAGAGCGGTAGGAGTGAAGAAGAGGGAGAGGGTAGGGGTGAAGGCTGGGAGTAGGAGGGAAAGGGGCAGAGCCTGTAATGTGACGTAAGCAACATGGCGGCAAGCCAGGACAAAGTTGCCATGCGTGTTGGAAACACTTCCCACTAAAAACGAAATGGGACAGTATCTGTACTAGCGCCGAAGTCCGCCAATGAACCTACTCCAAAGCAGTTCATATGCTAATTAACATAAACTCTGGGACGTTTATGGCTAGCAACATAGTAATTTAATTATATGTAATTAAATGTGCTTTTGTGCGAATGTTGTACACCGTTACACTGAAAATCCAATTATCAGATTGTTTAAAATTTAACGTATATGAAATCGTATCCTTGATTTCGAACAATCAGAATCCTATCAACATTACGAAAGCGCGAAAATACTTACGAGGATATTGTTTTTGAAGATTTTTGGCGGTTATTTGAACTTCGTTAAGTTGTTTCTCTCTTTTGAGATTTCAGTTAATATTGATGATGATGATGATGATTTATACAGAAGAGGTGGTTTAAACAAAATATGTTCTTTGATTATATTATGGGAAACGAAAAGCCAATCTGGACTCCCTGAAAGCTGAAGTATCAATTACAACCATTGAAAAGCAACAACTCTCACGCTTAACCATTCTTCTCACAAAAATGATATACTTTGCGCCATTTCATAAAATACACGCACGCTTCCACTCGCACAGACTCGACACTAACAACTACGCAAAGTTCTGCAGAAAATTCAGCTACTGTCAAATATCAAATCAAACGTGTGTGTGTGCGCACATGTGTAGATTTTCGAAAAGTTGGCCGAGCCACCAACACTGTATTTCCAGAACACCGGTATGGTATAAAGACCTGCCTGTCGATATGAAGCAAAAGTAGAAAAGTTCGTAGAAGCACGGCCAACTGGATTACTAATCTAGTAATCCAGTTGGCGGTGGTAGAAATGAGGCTGTTCTCTATAGAATCTTGTGACTTGTAGTCTTGGTGTAGAAAGAGAGTTCAGAAAAGCCGATAAGCGTTATTAAGAAAGAAGTGAAGTGAAGTGTGTTTTGAGCTTTTGGTACGGTTATTTAACTTTGTGTTTATATTTTATTGTTTTGAAATATCTTTTTTTGTATTTGAAGTTATTAAAAAAGGGTAATCGGTTTCCAAAGAAAAAATAATCACATTCTTAATATATTATTTAGTAATTCATTAATAGTTAATTATTAATTCATACCTAGTTTATTAATATTGGAGAATGCATGTGGAAATATATAATCATAATTATCACCGTAGAGTTCTCAAAATTATTGGAGGGGCCTAAGCGCATTTTATGTACGTTTGTACGTTACAGTATTTGTAAAATCGCAAATTATTGCAGATTATTGGGGTGGACTTGGGCTGCACGGGCCCATATAACTTTACATCTATAATCGTAATTAAATATAAAAACAAGTTTTTAAGTATTAGTTGTAAGATGGCCATGAGTTTCGATGTCCAGTATAAA
>QLNU02014176.1:10078931-10089625 GCA_006491805.2 Dysdera silvatica
AAAATATAATTAAGAGAAAGAAAATAAAAAAATAATTATTTCTAAATTTAATAGTAACTCTTAGAAAAGGACCTATCGAAGTAACCAAAGATGTACTTTCGACGCGATTACGTACGACTTCTACTCTTCATTAACCAATTCATATTCTTAGTCAATTTAACAAGATTCATAAAAAAACTTCTGGAAAAAAAAAGGATTTAAATTTTCGACGAGAGCCTCACTTAACTCAACGAAGAGCCGCATTTGCCCACCCCTGTACTACATAATATGAAATACTATATGATATTCTGGTGCAATACCATATGACAAGTAAGCTTCATAAAATAGGGATGTAAAACATGCTTAGTTTAAAGCTTAAAGACAAACATAAATTTTTACAACTTGACCTGAAAAATACGTGGAACCGCTAACGTTTATCGCAGTAGTCCGTGGTTGAAAATCTGCAAACCTAGTAACAGTGCTTTGTTTACAAATATTCGTCAGCAATCTGGTTTTGCCAAAACAACCAGTGTTATTACGGAAATGAAATGTTGGAGTACAAAATTTTTATAAACCAATAAATTTCGTCACGCGTTTTGGATTCTAACGTGAGAATTTGAATCATCATCGGGGAAGGATGGTGCGTTATTTTCCGAGGGTTGGGTGGGACATATGGGCACAAGGGCGGATAAGTCAAGGGGCAGGGTATTAATAGGTTCGGCAGGGCATGGCACTCTTTTATTTTATTTTAGATGAAACACTATGTGAGGGAATATGGAAAGGGGAGTGAGGTGTTTAAACAAGAGGACATCTAAAGACTGACTCTACAATTTTCCGCATTTAGCTTGTACCGAATCTTATTTGTGGTTTTACGGCTCAAAGACTACAGTGGTCATGCTGCGCCGGGACCTACTGTTTTCCGAGGAATCCGAACCTCTTAAGGCCTAGGGAACCAAACCCCGGACTACGGCAGAGGTTGAAATTAACTTTTTAAATCAGGTGCACAAGTGCACCCAAGTCTTACGACTTACGTGCATAAAATACTAGTTATGTGTACAAGTAACTAACAGAATAGAAAGTAAACCTCAACATTAAAAACGGGTAAAATGTAAGTGAAATAATTATATTTAAGCATGTAAACTACAACAAAATGCAACTTTTCAAAATAATTGAACGTTCGTTTGTAATAAACAAAAAAAAAAAAAAAAAAATTCAAAGCAAATGCAGATACATTGAGAAAATTATATAAAATTATTCCGTAGGTCACTGTTCTTGAAAAAAAAAAGTAAGTAGCCATAGTTTGGAATAGTTAGGTGCACCCAAATTAAAAATTTACATGCATATGTAAAATTCCATGTGCATAATGCACCCGCTAATTTCAAACCCTGGACTATAGCGAGCAGTGCAATCGTTATGAGATCTCTGAGTAAGCGTTCTTTGCCCTATTAGGAGTTGAACCCAGATTAACGGCGTACTAGGCGAACGCGTTACCACACCGTGCCACCGAAGGGTTTGTACCGAGTCAAAAAATTCTGATTAGCATAGCATGATTATTGGTGCCCATTGCTGTAAAGCAACCACCTCGACCATCAATTTTACATACCAAGCATACTCATAACGGCAACATGGATCTCCAAATCAGTTTTCAATCAGGCCCTATCTTTAAAAGTATAACGTAAATTTAAAAACATTGTGGTTTATTTATTCTATCAAAGACTGTCTAAAAACTAATAATTAGAAAAATTGTATTTAAATCTAGATGTAAGGCAGAGAAATTTATTTAACTGTGCTTTGTTTTCACAGAAGTTTGACTTATATTTTGAGCTAGAAATACAAAATAACACTAAGAAACAAAACAAGTTTAATACGTAACAGCTTATTTTTCTTGACTACATGACACAAAATTCTTACAACAGTACGTTCAATAGAAAACAAAACTAGACACTACCAAAAACAAAAAACACTTGAATCACAAACATATCACAAAATTACTAGAAATCTCTAACTGAAAACAGCTGCAGTATAACTGTGAACAAGGGTTTAAAGCATGTGAAGCAAAATTAGAAAAAAGCAGCTTTAACGCTTGCACCGCAGGTGTGATATGAAGAATGATTTTGCTCGTACTTCAGATTCCCATGGAAGACATTCTAAAATCCAGCTCATTATATTAAGCACTGTTATAAAGTAGTACCACATGCTTGTAGTACGATCTTCCTACCTCTCAGCTTTGCCTTGGATATTTAATCTCAAATTCTTTTAAATATTACGGTCATTTTGACAAAATATATTCAGACTGCATGTACTAGAGCGTTTAAGAGAAATTACGCTTATAATCTGCTAGAGACACGATTTTGAACAAAACATGCTTTAAACCTTTATTCGAAATTACATTCCAATTTATTAAGTATTGAATGAAAATAGTTCAAACTTAAAAGTCTGTATCAAATATTAATGTAGTTTAAAAGTTTGTGTTCCTTTTTATAATCAAATACTGTATTAGAAAAATTAATAGGACCCTATGAGTTAATTTTTTACATGAGGTAATACACATACTTAGGGATCTTAAAACCAAAAGTCATAGTATCACAGTAGACATAGAAACATCAACAATTAAAGATAATTCTTTCGGTGGAAAATAAAAAAAAAAGTCAACAAAAACATAAATATACGCTAAAAATTGCCGGCTAAAGATGAACAAAATCTCGTGCATTGCCAAATACAGTAAACTCTCAATTATCCACGGTAATTGGTGGCACACAACCACTATGGAGAATTGGAAAACATTAGAAATACTGAACATTAAACTTTCAAAAAACTGCTATTTATAGCAATAAATAGCACAAATATGTGTACATCATGTAGCAAAACCTGAAGCTGTAAGGGGGGGGAAATGAAGACTTTTTTTGGGCGAATAACGTTTGTCTAGATGTAACAGAAATGACAACAATGCAGTGATAGGGAGAGTTTTCCACATAGTGGTCTATGATGTTGAAAGATGTGCAGACTGTTGTCTATTATGTGAAAATGCAGTTGGTCATCTGTCAGTGAGTCACGATTCGCAATACTTTTGGGTTTCAGAGTTCTTTTCAATTCATATGAATGAACTGTAGTAGTTTCAAATGTCAAGGATTGAAACAGGGTTAAATTTTAATATACAATATTTCTACCTCAATTTCGGCATCATGACTAATCACTATCCCTCATAATGCACAATTGTGTTATTTTCAACGATCGATCATGCTGGGTTTTATTAGCGTGGATAACCATGGGTTTGCTGTATTTTATATCAATGCTAAATGCTACACCCAAAAATGCATCATTCATATAAAATCTAAAAAAATAATAAACCAGTTGAATGGGGGCTTACCACTCTGTGTTTAAAATAATAAAAAAAAAGTCTAAGGTATAAAATCGATAATAAAATTAATAATCACTATCCTTTCCATTTCCTTTATTTACTGTTAATAAATAAACTTCACTGAAATCCAACACCTTGTTTGGGAAGTCTCAATTGTGTCGAGACATGCTTACAATCCTTAAATAGGAATTTTGGATAATTTGCTATTTTATTGTCATTCAGAGTTAAAAGCTCACAATGTCAATCTATACAGGTAACATGATATAAAATTACACAAAACTTGTAAATTTTTAGGGTTTTAAATAGTTTGTGTGTGTGTGTGTGTATATATATATATATTCCTTGAAATTTTACTCAATAAGAACAGAAGCCTTGACAACGAACCTCCATCTGAAAAATCTCATTAAAATTTAAGTCTTTTGCAAGATGACCTTTTTTGTCGGGATTTCCATTTTCAAAATACACGTCTCTTGGTGTTCAACCTGTAAAAAATAAATATACACATTTGATTCCATATGCTATTTATTACATATACTGCGTTTAAATAATTTTAAAAATCATGGTAAAGAAAAATGGTATTCACTAACCACAAACTTGAATTGTAATATTAAAGCACACGCTTCATCGTAATTACCCTATTTGAGGTAAGACACACAGCCCTTGTAAGTGAGGCAATTCTAATGGACAATATGGTGTATAGAAAGCAAAATTAGTACTGGCCAGTCGCCAGCCAGCGATTAAATAAAATATCTGGCAAATAAAAAATTTTATAGCACTGGCCCAAAAAAATTTTTTTTGACCTCAGAACTCAAAAAAATTTGACCATTTTTCATTAACATGTGCACCCCATGGTCACTCTTGATGGTATAACCTAAAAGTAGGTTCAGCTAACTGCAGGTTTACATACAACGGCCACTAGAGGGCGGTTCATAAACAATTTCCGGATTGATGGCCCTGTATATAATTAATGTAATATATTTTTATATTTAATGTGTTTTCCTTACTCTGTTAAAAATGCTTTTATCATACAAATGTGGTTACTGCGAACAGAGGGGGAGGGGTCACAGATTTTTTGGTTACTATAAAAAGGGGTTGCAGCTTAGAAAAGGTTGGGAACCACTGTCCTATACCAAAAAAAGCTCTAGTTGCTTCTGGGTGCTAAAAATTATTGTGTTTATGGAAAAGTACTTGGCATTTTTCTATCCCAATGAAAAGCTAAACTTGTGAAAAGATCGCATTATATAAATTACAAATTTACAGTACCTTATGCAATTGTTTTATCTTTCGTAATTTTTCGATGGTGTTTAGCTCTTTGTGCAGCTCGCTTAAACAACCAGTCGCTCTTTGAATGCGGTCTGTCATAGTCGTTTACACTCTTGGAAGATCGTTTAAAATACCAATTTTCGGAAGTAGTCTCAGGACCGAATGCATCTTTACTTTCTTGGTAACCATTACGTTGTTTCCGAAATTTCTTGGCCATTTGTTTGACTTCTTTCTTGACATAATGCCACTTGTCTTTGAGGTTATTCATGATATTCCAAAATCCTTTCACTGTGGAATCCACTTCAATTTCAGGCATAGGTGTCTCAAGAATGGATTGAGTTTTTTCCTTTACGGAATTGTAATAGTGATTAACCATATTCAGAAGGTATTCCGCATTCTTTTTATTATCTTCCACAATGTTTTGAACAGTTTCTGTGAGGTTTTGAATTTGGAAGGCACTTATTTTTTCTTTAAAATCTTGATGTGCTTCAAGAACGATGTTCTCTATGTTTTCCCGGATTTCCTGCCATGACCAGTTCCCGGTTTCGCTTTGATGGGAAGCATTATGGGCCTCCATGGTGATATTTTGGAGCAATTCATTCCATTTTTTAACTTCTTTAAGCTCATTAACAAGTGAGTTATGTAAATTTAAAATTTCACTTGACAAAACAGAAGCTAAATCATCTAAATATGGTTTAATTTTCTCTGCAGTATTATCCTGCTCTAGAGATGACCGTTTTTGTTTTTCTTCTTCTGATAGCGATTCTTGAGTGATTGTCTTCTCTCTTTCATCAACTTTGCTTGCAGTTGAGCAAGATTCTTGTGATGTGCATGTATGTTGATCCTCTTCCATTTTCTTCTGAAGCTTCAGCTTTTCCATATGCAGTAAGGCCATTTCGGCATCCAAATCCCTCAAAAGCTTATTATAACTGTCCAAATCCTTGGTTTTATAGTGCTCGTTTAAAGGTGGTTGATATGCTGCATCTTTTGCAATGACCAAATCATCTGTCTTAAATGATTCCGTCTTTTCGGAACTTTTTTCTTGATTTGTCTTTTCCATGGACTCTGATGTCATTTTTTCTTTTGGCCATGAACTATGAATGGTTACTTCTGATTCTGAGGCAGGCAGCAACTACACAAGAAAAATAAACCAATTTATATTTCTACACGTGAAACTTAATTCTGAAACAAACAAATATGTGGATAACAGAACAATTGTTTTAGCACCATAAAGATAGGAAATAGCCAACAGTTACATGCTCACAAGCACAGATGTATTTTATTGGGCTATCAGCAGGCACCAAGTACAATAATTTCACTTATAAAAATCACGATTTTTTCAAAAAAAAAAAATGTTACGTTGTAGCTTCCCCTTGCTTGCAGGAACCTTTTCAAATATTGTTCTCAACCATTACTATCTACCATGGGTGTTTGGAAAGCTGTTAGAAGGTGTTGGGTTGGTGACACCTAATATATATATATCATTTACAAAGGGAAACACTTCATGCTTCTAATTGTATTAGGCTTATTAGAATATAGGTATCGTTTAGAATTTTTTATTTCGCCTCTATCTACCGGTCAAAAGAGTTCTAACAGTTCTAAAAGAGAGGATTCAAGAAGAGCTCTAACAGTTCTAAAGAGATTAAAGAGCTCAAGAGGATTCAAAAAAAGGTCTAACGGTGACCCATGTGATTCCCACAGTAATATATTCCGCAGATTGTTGATTGGAAGCGACTCCCCAGTGGGGTATTTGGTGACTAACTGCTACTCATAACGTTCCTAGGTTGGTTGGTTACCCTGGGCCTTCAGAGTTTCTGATTCAGGGCCCTTCAAATGTGCATTTCATTTATACTTCCTTGTAAGAAAAAATAATAGGCCTCTACCCTCCTTCTAACTTTAAATAGGTTTTGGTTATCTATATAAATATATAATACATATTGTACATATATTATTAAACTATAAGGACAATAATATAATGTTATATATAATATTTTATTATAAATATTTAATCTACATTTTATTAAGTATTAATATTATGTTTTAAGCGATTAGTAAATAAGAAGTGGATTTGATAAAATGCATTTATTAAAAATAATACGTTCGTTTTAAAAATATCAGAGGGCCAACGAGGAGTCTAGAAGGTGGCCCCTCGAGCAAAAAAAAGGTTGACAGCCAGCCACTGGTTTCGATAATTAATTATTAAACTATGATTACGTGAACTTAATATCTTTTACTAGTAGTGTGCCTGCCGTATATCCCAGTATTGTAGTTCTATCAGGGCGGTTATCATTTCCTGACTATATGTTGGTTTTATTACTTTCTGTGTTTTACATAAACATGGTTCAGACAACCCCCCGCATTGTCAGCAAAAATAAGCAAATCTCAAATCTCCTGCCCCAAGGATGCTTATGTAATACTTGAATGGCCCCTTCCTTGGGAAATTGTAGGTCTACTGCCCTACAATGGCATAATAGTACTATATTCATTTATCGTGCCAATAACTCTACACCCAGTGGTACCGTAAAACCAGGGTGTCTACCCAAATTTTGTTTCAAACTTCTCTGACTTTTCAAGGTTTTCCAGACCAAATCTTAATGGATTTCAAGTCACTAATCACAGTAAATAGTGCACAAAGCATTCAAATTTGCGTAATCGAAACAAGTTTCAAGACAATAAAATCCACAAAGCCATTTATAACTCAATTACAGTGAATTTATAAATATAAAAATTGTATCAAAAAATTTGCATGATAATTATTTACATTAACATTTTCATTCGGCCCTTTTTGAGTGCATCATAAATGATTTTAACTATATGGTCGCAAAGCTAATGCTTCATCTTTTATTCCATTTAAAGTGTATATGACTATAGACTATTTAAGGGAAAGGAGACTGGTATGATCAAAATCTCTTACAGATTAGAAAATTTAGCTAAAAACACTTTTTTTCAAGTTTTAGTTATATATTTGGGAAACATGTGGGCTTAATAATTTTATATAAATTATATTAGTTTTGGTGCAAAAGGGTAATTTTTGGAAGAAGTTTAGTCAAAAGCATAAGTTTTTCAAAATTTTCAGTATGCAATGTGGTCCAAAAGGTATTGCAGGAAAATTATTTTAATAAGCTATTTATTATAACAATGAATTTCAAATTTCCCTGACTTACGCCTTTGTATTTCAACTTTTCGTGACTTTTCCAAGTCAGAAAAAAATTCCGAGACTTTTCCAGATCCATAGACAAAGTGGTAAAATGCGTACCCCCCATGTTTTTAACCATCATAGTCTGGGGTTTGGTTCCTTTGGGAGTAGTTTGAATTTGTCGAAAAAATGTAGGTTCCAGAACAACTTTATCTTTGCACCACAAAAACACAAACAAATGAGTTCTAACATTAACTAGTATGGTAATGTAGAAATCAGTTTCATTTATAACAAGGATAAAAGACATAGCACTTGGTGTCCTGGCAATGGGCTAATTTTACATGACTGGGATAAACAAAAACTCCAAAAGTAACCGAAACTTTAAGTACTTGATACAGCATAAAAATTTTAAATTATACTTCTTAACGTTACACTAAATATTTCTCACCTTTAAGAATTGTAGCTGGCTTATAATTACGTCTAGTAAAAGCTCATCATGACTATCCTCAAACGAAACGTAAAAAGGGTCTTCGGAGTCATATAGTCCAGTAATCAAAAGCTTTTCGACTTCTGGGTCCAGAAATCTTTGAATTGTGTTACTGTACTTTTTGACATTGTGTGCACACATCTAAAACAGGTAATATTAAACAATAACATCTCACGAAAATGCACTGCAATATGACTCACTTTAATAATAATTAAACTATTCTTAAGTGGCAGAAATAAACCTGACACTAAGTATAATCCATTACCAATTTTTTTAAACTTAAATAATGGTCATCTGTCTTGGCTACGGGACTTGCAGACCGAATATATTAGAATTTTACAAAATAATTATGTGGTGATTAAAGATGTAAACAAATAAATTACCTACCAGTTTTTGTATCTCCTATCTTACAAATGCCTTTATTTTGTGTTTTTACATCTATAGACTGTATGGCAAGTTACTTGGGATGGGATTGCAGCCTTTATCTACCCAGCTATATTTCGAAATAATTGTAGCCATTTCAATACTAAGTAATTTTTGAAAAACACATAAAAATGCTTATTTTGATGGTTGTCATGTACCATGGATGCCAATATGGGAGAAGAGGGGGCTCGAGCCCCTCCTAGCCGTTTAAAAATTTGATTTGCCCGAACCTGCTATGCATTTACTTTCAAAAGTTTTACAGTCACATTTTAAAATAAGGTACTTTTTAGCTCATTACGAATTGTCAAGCAATATAAATTATTTTTGTAGCGTTTTGGTATCTTGTACATTCACTAAAATTCTCGATAGCTTTGAGAAGGAGGTAATAATTTTTCTCAGCCCCTCCCCCCCCCATCCCCTAGAAGTACTTGTATGGATGCCAATGTCATGTAGCTGTTCTCTCATTAATCAAATTTCCCGTTCTTTATCTTAAAAAATACCACTTTGCATGTAACCATGACAAAATAATTAGCAAGAATATGAAAATTTGTATTAAATGGCATTTACTACTAAAAACTTCTTGTAATTACACTGAAAGATGCTAATGATCATATTTATATTTTATGGTGAAAGGACATCTAAGATCATACTGCATCAGGACATGGATATACAGTTTTCTGAGATATTTGAACCTCTATTGTCTTGGAAACTAAACATCAGAATAAAGTTTGGTAGAAAATGGAAGCAAGTGCACTATATACCTGCATGATTTTCCATATGCTAGACAAGCGATTATATTTATATGAACCACTACACAGTATTGTTAAATCAAATAAATATTAATGTGGCAGTAAAACATTAGCAAAATTAAACTATAGTCTTACCGGTGAACTCAAAAGCCGCTCATCACCACGTCTCAATCCTTCAAGGTGCTGTTCACCAAAACACTGCACAATAGAATTCTGTATTTGATGTAACGATGCTTCAAGCTGAGTAGCCTCTATAGATAGAGCACATAATATTCTAAAACACCTTTAATAAGAAGGATACTTTGAATTTCTAAACACAGTAAATGGCTAAACATCTTACATTCAATGTATTTTGATGTCACCTGGACTAGCACCCTGACATGAACATTAAACTACGTTACACTTGCATGAGGGTTGGCAAGTTTTTGATGTGTGACAGTTTAACCGGTTTTATCCATGGTTTAAACCATCATGTCAAAAACCCAAACCTTAATGATTATAATGAGTACACCTTATTAATTATTAGTAATCAGAGACCACACAGCTTATATACATGGCAAATTACGATATAGGGTGACCCACGAAAATCTCTCTGAAAGTAAATATTTATATCTCCAGAAGCAGTTGACTTAATAAGCTCATATTTAGGGGATACCTAGATTCACTGATGGATTTTTTTTTATTATTTATTACATAATCACATTATTTGTTTCTTGCCTGTGAAATGGTTCCCCCACTTTCTCCTGAAAATATACCTGAAGTCACCCCTCACGCTACTTCCCCTGTGTATAGCTATGCATGCAGGAGAAGTGTCACCCCTACATGCTACTTCCTCTGCGGAAAAATATGAAAACTGAATTTTATAACTCATTTTTTCTACAATTTTTTTTAATTAAGAGCTTTATATACAGGGTTTGCTTTTTGAACACCAATAGAAGATTTAGGAAAATACTGTCAACAGGCACAGTCCACATAGCCGCCCCCTTCCTGCCTCACAAAGCAAAAAATACCTTTAAAAAAAAATCAAAAAACATGTATATTATATATTCTTAATTCTTTATATGTAAAGGTGATTTTTCACATAGTTATTCACGCAAATATTTTAACCAATAACTTCATACTTTTTTTGGGGTTCTCAATTGTCACTCCCAGTAAGTACTACAGTGCTTCCTTATTATAGCGGCCTCCAAAATACATCGCCAAGGTAGTGGGTAATTCTCGCCAAAATCGCGCGAATAAAAATATGTATTATAATATATACATATATTAGTATAACGATTATATACACATATTAGTATA
>QLNU02014176.1:10099573-10130057 GCA_006491805.2 Dysdera silvatica
CTCACTGATACAGGAAAAATACTGATTTGCAAAAAATCCCCTTGCGTCCGAGGCGGGCTTACTTGCAGCTTATTTGGGCTTTCTACACACCTACGTGACGTCACACTCTCACATGATAGGGCAATCTAGTGGAATTTGCAGGGTTTTCAAGGGAATATGGGCCGTCGAGCCCTAGAGGACGTAAACGGTTCCTGCAGTAACAGACCCTCCCCGCACAACCCCTCCCTTTCCTGCCGTATCAGGAGTCTGAAGGACACCTTTCGAAGTGACATGGTGAACCTCTTGATAAGAGACATTATGGGGCACTTTCGATCAATGTTCGAGGTGCGAAAGTCGCCATACTTTCTTTCCGATTGTCTCCCAAGGGGGGCACAGACCAGGCTGCATCGTTTCAGAATTGGCTGTGCATTCACCAACAAGTACCTCCACCGCATTAGGCAACTCCCGTCGCCTGTGTGTCTCCAGTGTCAGGAAGGTGCTGACGAAACACTGGAACACATTCTTTTGCGGTGTCCGGCCTACGGCTACCTCAGGGAGGAGCTCCTTCTCGCCCGCCGCCGTTTAGGCCTCGCCTCGCCACCAGGTCTGTCCGACCTCCTGGATCCCACCGGATCCCCCCGCCTTCGCGCTGCCTCCGTGGCTGTGCTAAACACCTTCCTTTCCGGTCTTGGCCGGTTCCTGTAGGTTACTCGGCTGGCCCATGGGGGTGTCTCCGGTCCTGCTGCCTGGGCCGTGGCCGTTCCCCGTGACGGTTCCAACGGCTGCTGGTTTCGGTGTGCGTTGAATGACGACTTTACGTGAACGTGCATCTATGAATGCCGTGTTGATCGGCAATCCATCTCCCCCTCAGCCGCCTCGGCGGCTGATTACGCTGTTCAAGCGTCCTGTCTGGGATTACAGCGCCGCCCCCGGCGGCCACCCTTCCCAATGAAACCCTTGCACAATCCTCCTCCTCCTCCTTCAAGGGAATAGAGTGAGTTTTGGGTAACGAACTAAGCATTGTCACCCACCACTTTTCCAATATGCTTATGAGATTTATTTTATTACAAAAATTTAAATACCCGTATGCTGTTAATTATACTGTTTATTTCATAAGACAACATTTCAGTGATCGTTGAAAATCCAGGAAATGCTTTGCTTAGCAAGCTTATTTAATTTTCACTAAGCTTAAATGGGTTAGAGGATATCCATAAATGGTATTACGGTCCAGGAGATAGGAGGAAGGGATGTTGTGCGTGAAACACAATATGATCAGGGAATGGGAAATCTTGTGACAAGGGGTTGGGGAGGTCCCAAAAATATCCTCAGAAAGTACGACATCATTTATGGACACAGCCTCTTATTTCTTCATATTTCTCTTCAATTAAAATACCTTTTTCTAATATCAAATCTAACAAGCTCCATACCAGTGGCCTATCGATGCCAATGCAACCAATACAGTTATATTGAGGCCCTTGGGGGAGGGGGTCTTTGGAAGTCGAAGCTCCTTAGATAGTATAATTGTGGGAAGGGGTGGACAGGGGCTCTCTATCAGCGATTGCATTGGGGCCCAAATTCTATAGCTACGCCACCGTCCCATACTGTAGCCTTAATGCCTTTCCTGCTATTAGACTGTGACATTAGTGTGGCGAAGTAAATACTAACCTAATTTTCATTCTTATAGTTTTTAATTTAATTACAGAGAGTACAAAGGTAACTGAGTTACAGATTGTGGTATGTGTAGTAGCATTCTAACCTTTAGCATATTACAGTTTTCAGGGCAGCATTTATCATCTAAAGAGAATTACTTTAATCTGAGTACCATTTTATATGTAATTCTCTTAACTATCTTGCTTTACAGTGGTTGAAGGACCGGGGACGGATTTAGAGGTCATTTGGGGGGGGATGAGGGGCGACTTGATTTTTGGAAATGATACCTCGTTGGACCTTTGTCTTATATCATCAATGTTAAATTTTCATTTAAGGGGTTGCAATCACCCCCTAAATCCATCCTTGTTAAGGACGTGTACCTCCTTCATCCACTTTCTAGCCTTCTGGTGGTATAGTGATAATCCATACATCCAACATGGCATTAACTCAGTTTCGGTAGCAATAGTAGCATAGAAGGTGTTCCATTTTTCTGACACCTTAGTCTAGGGTTCCGTTCCTTAGGCTACAGAGGCTTGGATTCCTTGGGAAACAGCAGGTATGCGCACAACATAACCTACACCATAAAACATAAACATTACTGACTTTCCTCTATTTAAGATTTTACTTTACCACCCTTTAACTTCTATTTTTATTATTATATTGATATTACTGGCAAGAACAAAAAAAAATAACGAACTGTTTGCTCAAAGCCTTAACTCTGCCATATTTAGTAGAAACAGATCTTATTTGGTATTTTGGTAAAATGTTTGTATGACTTGTTTGAAAATATACTTATAATGAAGATCCTGCTTGGTGCAGCATATCCTCAGCATGGTTATTGTGAAAATTAGGAGTGCTGGAACTAAAATCAATGTTTGAGTAACAGGCGTATGCATTTCATACGTAAAAACATTACAATGAGGGGAGGGGGTGCAGTGTTACCACACCTTATATACATACATACAAAATTATATATATATATTAGGGTGGGCCTTATTTTTTAAATTTGGAATTTCGTTTCTTCCAACTTTTCAAAATGTTCTGTCATGTGAGAAAATCAGTTAATTTTTTTTTTAAAATCGCATTAGAGATAGAGGCCACTACCGAGGTTGAAAGTACTGCTATATTACTCATTACTGTAATCTCATTGCATGAATTTATGTGATAATGTTTTATTGCATCCCGATGGCACTGTAGTATCTCATCAGCTGGCAATGAAGTCACAAACATGTTGCCCTAGGCCAGGGGTTTTCAACCCGCAGCCTTCGGGTGGCTTGCCGACATGGTTTTTGTGATTCTCTGGCTCATGAAAAAATACAAATTGTTTCACACAAAAATAACGCCCAATGCTCTCTCTGAATATTAAATTCATGTGTTTTATTGTGTTCGCATTTTTACATTTTATAATAAATATCTTAAAACGAACTAAAGCAGTGATTCCCAGTAGGCGTCCCGCGGGCCAGATCCGGTCCGCAAACAATAAAAACTTGCCCGGCTACAAAAGACAAAAAACTAAAATTTTTTCTAGAAGAGGTGCTAAAGCTCTTACCTCAATGCTATTTCATTGAATTAAAAAATTTCTAGTGGGAAGTAAGTCCCTAGAGACCCCAATGTCTATATAACATGTAAGATAATTTCATTTTCATTGCTTCTGGCCTGCCAACCGGAAAAAGAATCCAAAGTGGCCTGCGATGAAAACTAATTGAGAACCACTGAACTAAAGTAATACACGGTTTTTCGGGTGGTTTTAAACCACCTTAAAGCAATCGGGTTTTACTTTAGTTTTCTAGCGTATATGGACATTAGGGGTAGTTTGATTTGCAGTGCATCAGTAACAGAAGTGAAGTCTAGGACTTGCATTCTTTTCGAGCAAAAAACAAAAACTGATTTATTATGGTTACCTTGTCACCATATACTTGGAATTGTTCTTGAGGCTGTTATTCTTCATTCGCTCAGAGCGTCTTCAAGCCCAGAAATTTCACTTTTTAAAAAGGTGTGGCCTGCTGTGAACTATAAAAAATATAAAACAGCAACACTAGATGGCAGATGTGCTTCATTTGTTACCAATATAGCCAGTGATGTGATAAGTTGTCCAAAGAAGCAGCTCTAAATCTTTGAACCTCGCAACGATTACAAAGATCTCTTAGAACTCTCAATTTTTTAGGAGAAATTCCTTCAAAAGAAATATAATTTAAAGCTCCTGCTGGATTAGATTGGGCCAGATGGATGGCAAAACTATATACTCTTTCAAGATTAATAAATATCCCTCCGCCCGGCAAGTGGAAGGTCGTGGGTTCAGGTCCCACCGAAGGCAGAAATATTTATTTTCTTTCGAACGTTTCACCATCTAATCACGCCATACCATCGGCGTTGGTATCACTACGCCAATAAACGTTGATTGATTGACATTGTTGTTTGATTTAATCTGCGTAGTGTTCGATTTATATAAATACAAAAGTAACACTTGTTCCAAGTTGTAAAAATTTCAGAAAAAAGTACACAAACCGGAACAAGCAAACTTCGTTGAAGTAAGTTGTTTTGAACATTTATTCGAATTTCATTACTTCTGTACAATTTTCAGGTTTGTGTTCATAACTGATGTAGTCGTTTGGTATTATAAGCCAATTGCGTAGACTATTATTAACCAAAATATATATATTAACTCCATACTGTAAATACTCGTAATATACTCGTCCATACTGTACATACTCGCATACTGTGTAGGTGGTAGCGAGCCCTAAAAATATTTCGATATTCATAAAAAATTAAGTAAAATATTTTTTTTTGATAGATTGAACACATTTATGGGTTGGGAGCACACAAATGTAAAAAAAAATTTTTTTGAGGCCATGTAAGGCCTACCCTAATACATATTATATATTTATACACAACAGGCTTACGATCCATATCAACTTCCCCCTCTCCTCTCCTGCTTATGGCGATTTATGCAGATTTATTATGCAGATTATTTATTTATGCAGATTTCGAGTTCATGCCAGTCAGCGTTGATTTGAATTTTAAATAAAGCACATATATTAGTAAATATATTGTGGTTTAGGTCACATGTTAAGTGGTCAATCTCATGTCATATGACATCATAAGCAATTTTTGCAAAATTGTAAAAAATGAAATCAAGCAAAACTCAAAAACTGAACCAGCCTGTCTACCTATATCTGGTATTACAGTAAAACTTGGGTAATTCAAACATTTTTAATTTAAGCTTTTGGTTTATTTGAATTTTTGTTTTGCCCCCTTGAATTTTAAACCACCTTAAATGCTCCTATGTTTAAATTTACATAATTTTAATTTTTGAATATTTCAAAATTTTTAAATAATCCCTTCAGCTTTGAATTCTCCAGATTCTAAAGTTAGAATCTAGCTAATTCAAAGTTGAAGGTATTATATAAAAAATTTGAAATATTTAAAAATTCAAATTATATAAATTTAAATCCAGTACTGGATAAAATAATACTCGTAGTAGTCCAGTATAAATAGAAATATAAAATAGTAATATAAAATAAAATATTTTAATATATTAAATAATATAAATAACACCATTCTTTACCAAGTGTGGTAACGAAGTGGTAACATACCAAACCAATGGGATTCTGCAACAGTAATTCTTTTGCATAAAAAAGGTGATAAAGAGGATTTGAAAAATTACCGACCAATTAGCTTGTTACCTGCTATTTATAAAATCTTCACAAAAGTGCTAACACATCGCCTAATTCTAAATTTTGATTTGACCAACTCCATTCTTGAAAAATGATATTTGCAGACATACAGGTGTATGCAGGGGTAGGGGGGGTGATGATCAGGGTTGTAATCCTTCATTGTGATGAAGTTTTACATATATGCATATACATATGAATATATGGAGTTATAATTCTGCAACCACATTATTATAAGCTTGTAATCCCATTTATTAACTCCCTTCATACGCCTACATGTAGATATAAGTGCCCCTGAACAGCGACATTTTCAGAGCATGCAGTCAGATAGTGGGGAAGATGTTCATATCAGCATATTTAGAATAGAATTCAATGAGTTCTAAGTTGATTTTTTTTTAATCACTGTTGCACTACAAATCAATAGAAGTGCCCCTAATGCCCATATATGCTAAAAAAGCAAAAGGAAACCACCGTTAAAAGAAGATCGTGTGATACTTTAGTTCTCTAGCATTTTAAAATATTTATTACAAAATGTGAACAGAATAAAATACATCGATTTCAGACACAGAGGGAGCAAGATGCGCTATTTTTGTGTGAAACAATTTGTATTTTTTCATGAGCCGGCAGGTCATTGGTTGAAGACCCCTGTAATACTGGATAACTTTATTTTCAAAATTAACGCACAAATACGAATATTTTTGACAGATCACATTAGCTTGAAAAAAATCTACAATGGAATTATATGTTTCAAATTCATTATTCTGTTTTCTAGTTTGCTTTATGTTTCAAATGAGCTGGTTTTACTTCTCAAGCTTTACGTCCTCAGGCATAGACAATCATATGGAGGTGGGGTTTGAGTTTTCCCTATCTATTGTTTAAAGATTTGATTTGCCCAATCCTGCTATGTGTTTACTTTCAAAAGTACTTTAAACTTAAAATTTTACAGTAACATTTTAAAATATAATGTAGCCTACTTTTTAGCTTATTGCTAATTGTCAAGCAGTATCAATTATTTTTGTAGCATTTTAGTATCTTGTACATCCACTAAAATGTTTGATGGCCTTTGAAGGAGGTAATGATTTTTCTTAGCCCCCCCCCTCCTAAAAATATTCACATGGGTGCCACTGTCCCCAGTCAGGGACATACTGTGTGAAGGTACATAGTTTTCCGAGGAAACAGAACCTCCATCACTTAGGGAATTAAAAACCCAGATGGTAGAAAAGACATCGAGCACTGGTTACCATCTGGAATCAAACCTAAACTATGCACATAGTAGCCAATAAGGTTACTATTTTGCTACTGCAGAGCATTTTCCGATTTATTTTCCCCATTTAAATACATGTGCAACTAATGAGATCTCATTGCAGTGTCATGACATTAATTAGGTGGTTTTAGAATTTTTAATCTAAATGACGTTCTCTGATATCTTTAGTTAATTAGCTAAAGATTTTACTTATGATTATTACTTACGTTTACTTTTTTACATTTTTGTGGTTATTACGCATCAATTTTGACATTAACGGTTTAGCAACCCTTCTCCCTTCCGCATACGTTATCTGGGATTGCTGTTAAATTTGAATTGATTATGATTTTGGTGGTGCTAAGTCGATTTAGTATCAGGACTATTCATAGCTATGCATAAACAGTTCCTTATTATTTACATATATTTGACACGTGAGAAATGTGTTAATATAATGTTAACTTAAAGAAAAATGTAAACGAGGAATGAGTTTTTATTTAGAAATACGTTTAAATAGTGATTATTCACTGAAATACCACTTCAGAAGAACCACTTGCATACCATTTCAATAAGGTAGTTGCACAATTTACTGCACACTCATTAGGAAGGGTAGAAACTTGTGAAGTTTTGTGGTCGTCCGTAGTGCAACCACTGGAAATATTTTGGTTGCCCTAAGTTATTTATTGTACAAAATGAGAAATTTCTTATAATCTCATTACAATGATATAATAAATATTTATTCGTAAAATTGCCATATCCACTTGCATATTATGAGGTGAAAATAGGAATAGAGGATTTGCCCATGATGCAATTCTTTTAATCATCATCTGTTGTACAGCTATGGTCTGTACAATTATCACTCTATGAGACAAGCGAATCTTCTGGCAAAAGAAGTGACTGTTTTCGACTTTTATATAGTTTCTGGTATGGTTTTCTCTGTTTTGCACTTAACCACACGTTAATGACTTCATTTGATTCAAAATCTTCGGTATACTTGTAGATGATAATGCTATTCTTATTGTCTGTTGTAACGAAAACATGCAGTTTGCTTTGCCAATTACCTTTTACCCTTTTCATGACAGAAAAACCTTGTTCACAATCCACACTCTGAGTTGGAAGACTGAGAAGCAAGTCTATTAACAAAGAAAAATTCCTTATAGCATTCATTTACAGAACTTTAATCAGACTTTGAGACATTCTTGTATTTTGTGTGTAAAAAATGTTTAAAATCAATCCATTTGCATACGGTGCCTTCAACAGAACAGATGTTTTCTGACATAACGTCTTTGAATATTGTAATGCATTCGGTAATTTCTCTGTCCCTATATGTTCTTCCAAATTTTCTGGCCCAAATTTTGAAATTCAAAATGTTCATAGAATTTATGATTGAAACATCTTCAAATCTATTTTTCAGTGATTGAAGAAGAGATTTTATTGTTACCGATGAAGCAGCAACATCTTTGTAAGCTTGGAGTTTTATTTTTACATTAGTAGTGTTCTGTCTTCAAAAATATTTCATAAAGTTGATTCCTGGGCTTGATTCTAGTTTTTCCGTGTACATAAGGAATTGTATAGTGTATAATATACTTCAGGGAGGGGCAAATTTGGTAGTTGAAAATCTAATGGTAACTGACTGAGAATAGGCAAAATGTCCATCAGAAAATGCAAGTATAAAATAAAGTTCTTTGATGTAATCACTTCGAAAAACTGTTTTTTACTTCCCTTCGCTTCAGCAGTGTCCACTTATAGAAACCGTTTCAAAGTGTTTAATAAGAGCTGGATATAGCCAATGAACTGCAGTTGCTGTTTCAAGAGAGAAAGTAATCCACCTTTTTCCATCAGCATGCCTGAGTTTCACAAACCTTGTGTTTAATGCACTGCATGCTGTTTTGAGGGTGTTCATATAGAGCATTTTTTGAATAGAAACAGTACATTTCTGAAGGGTTTTTTGGAAACGTTTTATGATATGGATAGGTATTGAGTTTCTTTGTCAAACTGGTAGCAGCAGTACAAAACATGTGTTGAAAATCTGATTATATATTGCATGTTAGTGGTATTTTTGATTTATTATATTATAACTAGCGAGGTTAAAAAGAAAATAATTTTTAGTTGCCCGAGGGGAAACCGATTTTTTGTTTAACTTGCCCTTCTAAAAATTTGATTGCTGGGGCAAGTGGGCAACTGCAAATTTCGACCTTGCTCATTAGAAAATTTTACTTGTGAAATAATCAACACATACTATACATCTTTATAAACAACTGATGGAGTTTGAGAGGGCATGTGTCATATTGGCTGTGTAAGCAGTGTGATAGACTCGTTGAATTTGCTGCTGCATGGACTATTCTGACATGACCATGAGAGGGTGTTGGGAGCAGTGGATGTTGGGATAAGGGTGCATATGATGGAAAGGTTATGGAGGATCATTGGTGAGAGCTTTACTCCTGATTTCAGTATTGAGTGATGCTTCCGTCACTACTGGCATGCTGATCTGTTTATTCATTTCTAATAATGTCAGTCACCACTAATAATGTGATATGAAGGACATCCATAGCACAGTAATATATTTAGGCAGTCCTTCATATTCATGTGTTGCCTTTTATGGCATGTCTACAAGGAGCCATTTTTCAACAAGATAATGCCTGCTCCCATACAGCTAAGGTTTCCTAGAATGTTTACATCATGTTGTCACACTTCTTTGGTCTGCTCAATCACTAGATTGGCTTGCTTGGACCAGACTCATCAACCATTTATGGGACTATATGGGATGACAGTTTCGATCAGCTGTCTACAAGTATGCGGGATCTTGAGCAGCAGTTCTAGCATCCCTGTGTGCGTATCTGCTGCACGATAACATGCAGAAGCTGTATGACTCTATACTTGACCACATTACTGCTTGTATCTAATTAAGAGGAGGCTATACTAGGTAATAAAGGAAACTTTAAATTGTACTTTTTGTTCTGTAATAAACTATCCATTTGCTGTGATATTGTAATCATTTATAACCTTTGCATACATCAGGTAGATTCTATATATAATAGTTTCCATATTTAGATAGCTTCTTTGCTTGGTGGAGAAACAAGAGACAGAGAGGTTGGAAGATGAAACTGTTTTGATAGCTTTCTTCCATCCTTGTTGATGATGGATGTGCAACAAGGGTCACAGTTGACAGCAATATTGTGTAAAGAGCAGCACATAGTTCACTATCCAAAGCTTGTTGTGAAGAATATGATTTCAAGGCACAGCAGATGAGCCAGTAGAAAGCACTTACGTTTTGAGAATATGGATGCACAGAGTGAGTATGAGGTAGTAGGCAAGTTGAATTTCGCTTCTTGTGTAGACACAGATTTTAAAACTTGTACAAGTAACAAGAATCTAAAGAAAAAACAACAACAAAAGAACAGGAAATTAAGGAACTGATTCACGTATGTGTGCAATAGGGATTGAACTGTGCATTCCTTTCTTTCAATAGCAGTTTGTACAAGCAAACAGATGGCCTTAACTCTTTGGACAATCCCAGTTCCTCCTCTCTACTTTCTTATACCTGTTTACATTAAAATCCAAATAATGGATCTGCTCTTTAAAATGTCAGTTCTGGCATGTAAACAACATCCTTACTATCAAGGCCAACCTTTCTCCAGATCTCACACAGACTGTGGATATTTTCAACTCTATAGATTTGCACATACACTTCACATTTGAAGAAGTTAAGTCCAAAATTTCTTCTTTAAACATACAGCTATAAGTTCTGGAACCTATATTTACAAGAAGCCATAGTCTGTTTGCCTTATGCTTGTTTCATACACCCATATTCTCAAAATGCATTCTACTGGTTCGTTTCCCCTGCTTTGAAATTGTCTTCTTCACAATAAGTATTGGACAGTGAACTGTGGTTCTTTTGCAGTATTTATTTCAGATGGGTCTTTTGCCCATCCATCGTCAGTAAACTACCAAGACAGTCTCATCTTCTAGCATCACTGTCTCCCGTTTCTCCACCAACTAAAGATGCTATCTGTATCCCATTTGTGCGTAACATCACTTGCAGAATTTCCTTCATTCTTCAGAAATTTAACTTCCAGACGATTTTTTAATCCTATCGATAAGATTCGTTTCTCTCAGTTAAAAGATACAATTCTGGAAACTGTGGAATGTATAAAATTGAATATGAACACTCCTATATTGGACAAACACATCATGTACTCCACTTCAGGCTTAAAGAATATCAAGTCTGTTCCAGTCTTAAAGAACATCAAGCAAACAAGATTTTTACAAATCAGCCATCGCTAAGCATTCTTGAAAATTCAATTTTTTATTTTTCTTCCTTTTAAAATTCTATTTCCATTTCCTCCTCCCCTTTTAATTTTCTTTTTTCTTTTTAACGATTGTTTTATTTTTCATTTTCTATTTTATTTATTATTTTATTTACATTTTTAATTTTTAAACCAATAGGTGCCCACATATTTGCCCTCTAAGCCGTTCTTTCTTTGTACTCGGTTTTTCTGACGGGCTTCAGGCGAGGCACACTGCTGTAAAATTCTTTATTTCGAACATGGAGGACATTTCCATCGAAACAATTATTTAAGTTTATTAAATTAGAAAAAATTATTAGATACTGATCAAAAGTGAATAATCAAAAGTCAACTTAAAAAATACAAACAAGTAGGCAAGTTGAATTTCGCTTCTTGTGTAGACACAGATTTTAAAACTTGTACAAGTAACAAGAATCTAAAGAAAAAACAACAACAAAAGAACAGGAAATTAAGGAACTGATTCATGTATGTGTGCAATACGGATTGAACTGTGCATGCCTTTCTTTCAATAGCAGTTCGTACAAGCAAACAGATGGCCTTAACTCTTTGGACAATCCCCGTTCCTCCTCTCCAAAGTTCTGTCCCTGTGATTCAATTAAGGGTACTAATTGCATGAAGAATACTTAATTAGTTATTATACGATATATTCATATAGATTTTACGACTACTTTGGCGTTTTATCTCGGTTGCTCTGCGATCGAATTTTGGGGGCCTCTATAATAAGGAAGTACCCTTAATTTTTACAATATCTTGTTATACATAAATATTAATAGCGAACAACAACGTTCGCCAATGACCATTTGTAGGGACATGCTAACGTTTTGGGGGGTGGGGGTGGGTAGAGATCTTTCATGGCCTCAAACTTGTGTCGCCATCTATTGCCAGAAATCCCCAACGGTTATTATAAAACTAATTAGATAAATTAATTGTTAGATGCTAATTGGTAATTAAATAGTTACAATAAAAAAATCACAAAATAACCATTTGTACGATTTACGGTGACAGTACAGAATCTGCCCAAATGCTTTTTTCCTCTTGAAAAGAGTTGTAGATCTACTCGAGACCTTATACGCTCTATGACGTCACACGTACGTTGTCTTCCGAGGTGGTAAGAATATTTTCACGTGATTCACTGTTGTCTTGGCCGTGTTTTGTTCGTTGCAGTGAATTGTATTATGTCTGAACGATTGACGTATTTTTTTGTGGAATTATGGTTGAAAGAGAAAAGAAATGTGCCGGAGTAGGTTATGAAAGAAGGACTAATTTCGTCTGAATATGAGATGCGATCGTGGGCTGGGTCTCGTTTGAATGACACTTTTCAGTGCCGTTACCAAAAATTGAGAATGTTCATAACAGAAGAAGAGCAAAGGAAGGGATGGGGAGGCGGAGAAGGAAGGAGGGGGCAGTAGGAAAGGAAAGAATGAAGTCAGGGAAAACCATAGTTGCGAATGAGAAATTGTTGTTAGACTCCTAATGTGGAGGCGCTAGCACAAAAATAGACCAGAAAATTTGTTTCAGGCGTTTTTAAACGCCACAAAACCCACACACTTCCGGCAAAGAAGAGCGATAAAGGTTAGTACCTCTTTTTTTCTTAACTTCACTGAATCGGGACGTCTGTGTTGTTAACATGACGTAAACAACATGGCAGAAAGTCAGTGTCACTGTTGCCATGCATTTGGAAACACTTCCTACTAAAAAACAATGGTGAACGAATGCTGTACTAGCGCCCGATTTACAATTTTACTGATTTCGCAGAGCACCAGGCTTTAAGATCGATAGTTTCACAAAGACTGAAAAAAAATATACAGGTAAAGAGACGCTAATTTTTTTTAACGATGGAAGCCCCAGAGGGCACTAACCAATAAGCAATATTATTGACGGTATAGTAGCGACATCTATTGACAAGAAATGAAATTAGAATCCAAAGTTAATTTAGCTTTGCTACATTAGTGGCAATGCTTAATGTTATTCTTGAAATTAAAATTTTAATAGTATTCCTCGATAGTGGGGGACGAAAAATCCCGAAACGTTGTTATTTATTTTAATAAAAAACTACTTAAGTTTTCTCTGTTTTCTTCGATTTTGTCAACAAATGTACAGTTAATACTTAATCAAATGCAAATTTAGGTAATTGAGATCTAGTGCAATTCATATTTGAAGGCAAAATTCACTGAAGTAGGTATACCTGTATTTTACAAAAATTTACCTGTCAGGTTTCAAAATACTAGAAAATTCACATATAAAATTATTTCCACGTTTGTGGAAATACTCATCAGTGTGAGCAGTTATTTACAATTATGAAAGGCAGTAAGTCTGCTGTCAGATCCAGAATTACTGACTTTCACACCTTGGGTCATTTTTTAAACTAATCACCTGAGCAAGATTTTTCCCGAAGTGGGAAAGAGCTAGTAGCAGAAAAAGAGACTCCAAGTGTCATGAAGAAAACATTAATTTTATCGTTATTCTTATGCTTTGTTTTTATAGAATAATTTTTCTATTCGGATGAATTTCTCTCCTTTTAAAACTGCTCTACCTTTTCAGTTGAAACTCCCTTTATCTCCTCATTTCACTTTCAATTTTTTAATTAACTGTTCCACATTCTTCTATCCACCACTCATTTTAGAATTTTCTTAACCTAGACCTTTACCACCCCAAATCAACTTTCACTCTTATCAAAACATATAATTTCTTTCTTTCTTCACCCTTCTCCCTTTATCGTTTTCATGCACAAGACCTTTATAACGCATGGAGGTGTATTGCAATTTGCTCTGGTATCCCGTATCCCAAGCATTGGTTTGGTTTTATTTACGGCGCGGTCGGCATCTGGGCTCAGTTGTATATTGTTAAAAACAGATCGGAAGTAATTGCTAAAATAACTTGCACATTGAAATAGACGAAAACGATTGAATTGAATGAACAAATTCCGTGTTATTAGCCATCCCTCCACCTCCCAGATGTCCGGTAAATAAAAAAAAGGAAGCATTTCTAAAATTATAGGCTTGTAATTTTTTTGTGATTTTGATCAGGCTGCATATTAAATTGGTGTAGTCTTTTATCACAGTCATAGTCATCACAACCAGCCAAGTATGATATCAACATCAATAAATCATTTGAGAAGCTTGTGATTATGAGAAGGGTCATAGCGTATGATTTGCATCTAGACCTTTCCTTGGTTTTTATGGGATTGGTGCCTTTATTCTTTAGATTAGGACTTCTAACAATCCAACCCTCTTTTTTGCATCCCCATTCGGCGAGTCCACGTCCTCTAATTTTCAAAGTGAGTAATCGCCTATGCTTAAAAAAGCAACTTAAGAAAATGAAAAGGTTTTCTCTGGTTTTCAAATGGAAGAAAATGGGGACTTTGCCATTTAAGTAAGATTGATGACGTCTTCACATTTCAGCTGAATTAGACTCGACCTTTTCTTTTTAAGATTTAATGTCATCTCCTTTTTTAAAGCCATTACGGTCCTTGCCATAATAATAAATGGCCATAATTTGAGATGAAAGTGTATTTATGAGTGTCGGGTGGCGGTTACGTTTGATCCCTCTTCACTGAGTTTAACACCTCGAGGTAAAAATGCAAAGCAGGGCATCCATAAAGCAAGTATGGTTTTACTTCTCTTTAGTAAACTACATCCGCATGTGGTGTTCATGCAGATCCTGTTTGTGTGCGCGTCGAGTGCATCAATGAAGTTTGATCGAATCAGAGATATGCAAAAAGTTTAGCGAAGGTTCTGTCCACTGTCCTGACCAAGGGTGACAACCCCTCCTCGTAGAAAAAACTTAGTCCGTTGAAAAAAGAAAGTTACAACTGAACGCTGTTGAGCCGTATGGGGGACGATAGCTCCTTTTGCTTGCACTCGAGACTAGTGACGCTAGTGGAGCTGCCTACTTTAGACTTATTTTAAATCAATTTAGATTGCACACACACAGTCCTTAATTTTCCATTTCGATTGTTAATATTGATTTTTAACGTTGAAAATATTTTTACGGAGGTCAATTAGAAAAAGGCGTTACTTTTTTTTCGTCACGTCTTAATAAAGGTAGGAGGCTGTTGTTGCCACTGTATTGTAGTTGTATCAATAATATAATTATTTGTGTTAAAACCAATGAAAAATTATTGTTGTCACTATATTCTGGTGAAATCAATAATAGCCACATGAAGAAATGTTCATTATACTTAATTCCTTTCTTTTTAATTTTGGTTGTCATGGTAATCGAAAGGCACGAAATGCCAGAGGGCGCTTTTTCTCTTTTGTGTATATATTATTCTTTGTATATTGTATTATTTATTATTATTAATTGTATATATTATTTTTGTGTATATAGTATTTACATTTAAGTTTTGACGGGTACGCACGCCGTTTTTCTATTCCGCTTAAATTCGAATGTTATTTTTTATTCACCAATGAATTTATTGGTTTGTTATGCCGGAACCTTGATGTTATGTTATTCTTAAATAAACTATTCAATACAGTCCACTATTTATTCAAGTGAACTCACTTAGCTATTCATCATCATTATTCATCAGAGGCTATAATATAGTTGCTCATTTACAAAGAACTAAAAGAAAGTTATGCTCTGAAAGTATCAATGATTCAAGTACATCTACCGAAAAATCTGTTAAAACACCAGCTCCGCGTATAAAAGAATATTGTGTAACGTCAACCGGACCGAGTGGCTCTGTCTCTTTTTTCATCTATTTTTTTCTTTAAAACTTTACTGAAACTGGGTGAAATTTTATTTAAAAAGTATATATATATATATATAAGTGTTTAGTTGACAGTTTTATATACACTTTGGAAATTTAGAAGTGCAAAAAATGTTTTTTAAAAAAGTGGGACAAAGTTACCTCGGCTCTGGGTGGCTCTGTCTTATGCCTCAAATAATCATCCAATAAGCCGTCAGAAAAAGCCTGGATATAATTCCACCCTCATATTCATGCCCGGGAAGAGCAGTCACGCGCCCCTAAGCAGTTTGGGTAAAAAGGTTACTGACCACCTTTTTACATAATGTAGAAGCAAGTCTTTCAAAGAAGTTGATCACGAGCAAATTTCGCAAAAAAGTATAGAAATCAACTGCAGTGATGCTACCTTCGGTCATTAAAACTTTAAAATTAAACGATTCATATTCAAGTCAATACTGCTAGCTACTGGAATCAGGTTTTATTAAAATATTTCGACGAAATAGACAGGAGTTTATCACCACTTTTATCTTCCCCATTTGGTGGGACAGTCACCCCGGTTGACGGTCCGTTTAAAAAAAACAAAAAAAAAACTACAACAACTTTCAATGTTATTGAATACATTTTCAACGTTCTAATATTCAATAACATCGAAGTTTTTTCTTCTTCTTAAATTCAGATTCCATAATTCCTTTAATTTAGATCCTTGAGATTTGTTGAGAATCTGATAGTTTATATTTGTTCATTTCACAGCATCAAACGACTCTAAAAATTCTTCAGGTCTTTTTGGGGTTCCTGAAGTAATTTGAGAATTTAAAGACAACATAACTTTAGTCACTATTAAAACGTAAGTACAACGTTGAGCACTAAATTTATTTCAAAATGCAATCTTAGCGAATTAATACTAAAGCATAAAATGCGTTTTTACATATGTGTTTGGTGCTTAAACGTATTTCGCTATATAAATAAGGTAAAACGTAATGAGCTTTTGCAAATACTCATTACAACTAAAATTAAAAAGAAAAGAAAAAAGAGAGAGAGATTAAGAGAGGAGAGAAAAGTTAGTTTTGATAATTAATGTTCCAAGAAAGAGGGGCTAGAGAGAAGGCTCACTGAATTTATGTGGCCTTCGAAGCCGATCGTTTTTACGTGTCCCTACCAATAATTTATGCAGCTACTCTTCTTTATTTCTACCAGTTCTGCTATCCCATTTTACAAATGGTTTTAACACCATCTGCCATTTATGGCCCCCTTTCATCTGTTTCTAAAGTCTTTCTATTCTTTTAATTTTTTCTTAATTTCTTTCTATCTCTTATTAAATGATATCTTTCCATTATTTTAATGTAAAAGTACAATAGTTAAATCCGTGGTTTTGCGATTATTGTGCCCAAGTTCTCGAATTCTAATGATATTAAGCTCATCTATATACTTTATAATAGTTATGGATTTACTTAGAATGAAGGCAGGACAAATATATATATATGTGTGTGTGTGTGTGTGTGTAAACGGTGATTTAGAATAGATGTCACCTCAGTTATTTTTTAAACCACTTCAGAGGAAAACTGTGGTCAAATTACGTTGGGATGTTGAATATGTTATTTATTTTGCAAGGGGTTTGCATGTAACAAAAATACATAAATTTTATTTTTTCAACGCGCTCTCGACCAAAAAATTTCCAATTAGAAAAAAATATTGCGGTATATCGAATTGGTCAAATAAAAATGATTCCATGGTTTTCCAGGGTATAGTAATTGAGGTATCATATATACAGTATTTAAAACTCCGAATTTGATTGGCTAGGATGTAGTGGCCATCTACAAATTGAAAACAATGGGATGGCCCTTTAATTAAATTCTGAGTTTGTATGCTGTTCAAAACAAATTTATTTGCTTTTCACTCCTTTTTTCCTTTCAGAAATAGTTTCCGAAGGTTTCGACTATTTCATTAAAAAAATAAACAAATAAATGCTATAAGTGATGAATTTAACTTTTAATAACCCGCGAATATTTTACTTAGAAATACGAATTTTCCTTTATTTGACTAATTAGATTTTGGACGGTAAATTATTTTTTGTGTGTGAGGTATTATTACCGTTATATCTTATATATAAAAAACAAATTTTTCTTTTTGGTTTTACGGCTCAAAGACTACAGTGGTCATGCTGCGCCGGGACCTACTGTTTTCCGAGGAATCCGAACCTCTTAAGGCCTAGGGAACCAAACCCCGGACTACAGTGAGCAGTGCGATCTTTATGAGATCTCTGAGTAAGCGTTCTTTTTGCACTGCTGGGAGTCGAACCCGGATTAGCCGCGCAATAGGAGAACGCGTTACCACACTGCGCCACCGCAGGGCGGAAAAAAACAAAAAAAACCCCCACAATTTATTATCTAATATTACCGCGTCATCGGTTATGATGGGAAAAATTTCCCGTTTTTAATTAGATATTACTGTTATTATAGGGAAATATTTTTCTAATTGGCCACTGGTAGAAAGGGCCGGTACAAAAAAATTAAACTCTGTACTTTTTTATACACAATCCGTTGTAAAGTGACATATTCAGCATCCTTATATATATGAGTATTTTTTTCCCCTCTGCGGTTTTTTCTTCGACCAATGGTTAGAAAGGTAATTGAGGTAACATCTATTCCGAATCACCCTGTATATTAATTCAGAGGTTACATTCAAACCGTTTAGCTTATCTCAGATGACTCATTGTCCGTCTTTTGAACATAGAATTTAAGGCAGTAGCGACGTTTTTATATTCATGACATTCACATGTTTGTTTTTTCACTTATTTTTCTCGTATTGTGCCACCGTGTGCAAAATGTGCTTTTGTATAAGCCAGAGTTGATGACACAGTTTGAAAATTTAGAGAGAAAAAAACAAACAAAACAAATCAGACGTTAAAAACACAAACTACTAACTTTACACCCGGCCCTCAACCAGCATTATCCAATATAAGGTGTGTCCCACCGAAATAAAGCCACCTTGATTGTGTGCCATAACTGGACACGAAACAAACCAATAAGAACGCAGCAAATATATTAAGAAAGTCTATATACAAATACATATTTACAAGGAGTAACTCACTCCCTGCCCCACCTGGGCAGGAAAAAAAATGAACGTGTAAAAAAAGAGGGGAAAAAGTGTCCCGCCGAAATAAAGCCACTACTGTTAATAGCCAATATATCCGCCATGATTATATATGACTTGGAAAACACGATGTGGCATACCATTTACCAATCCCTGGAGGACAGTGGCATCAATATTATCCCAGACTTCAATGATGGCAGCCTTCAATTCTGCCACAGACTGAAACTGTCTGCCATTGGCATATACAGCCCTACTGAGGTTACCCCCACACATTTTCTTGGGAAATAAGATCAAGGGAAAGGGCAGGCCACTCCATGACATGCACCCCATTATGCAAAAAACATTCACAAGAGGGTTTTGCAACGTGAATGGGGGCGTTGTCCTGCTGGAAAATCCAACTTGGGCCACCAATTCTCTCTGCAAATGGCAGTAACTGGATTTCTAGCATTTCTTGGTAATCGGTAGCCTTTATGCGGCCTAAGGGGAAAGCCAGGTTAAGTTTACCACCATAGCCGAAGCCTCCCCACACCATTAATGAGCCTCCACCTTATTATCTTTTGGAGAAGATTTCCTCTTCTTTCCTCATGTCACGCCAACAGAGTGCAAGGCCGTCTGGGCCATACAAATTAATTTTTTTCTCATCTGAGAATATAACACGATGCCACTGGTCTTTCCAGGTTTGATGATATTTGGCCCAATCTACTATCCTTTGCTTGTGGATAGCTTTCAACATGGGCTGCTGTTTCCTTTTTTTATATTGGAAGTTTTTTGTATATTTTACAATCCGTGACAGGGTTGATTTTGTCACAGGGATGTTATCCTCTTTGGCCAATTGTCTGAGGGAAATACCACCTTGTGAAAGACGATGCACAATATCTCTTTCCTGCCTGGAAGTCATTTTTCTGCCTGTACACCTCCTTTTTTTATACCTGTACGCATTGCCCTGATTCACAAAATTGTCTATTACGGTTTTAGATCGTTTGATTTGCTTAGATATTTGTCTGTGTGAAAGACTTTGTTCCTTAAAAGCTGTTAGCTGGCCTTTCTCGAACTCTGATAGCTGGGTTCGTTTTCCCATTGCAATACTGCAGGAGAAATAGAAAATACAACCTTCTGAAGTCAACATTCGACTGGGATAGAACAGGTAAGTTATTTGACAACTTCCTGACGTCATAAACCTGTTTACCTGTAGCAGCTCGAATATTGAGAGTTACCCAAAACACTAATAGGGATGGTGGCTTTATTTCGGCGGGACACATTTTCCTCTCTTTTTTACACGTTCATTTTTCCCCCCGCCCAGATGGAGCAGGGAGTGAGTTACTCCTTGCAAATATGTATTTGTATATAGACTTTCTTAATATATTTGTTTCGTTCTTATTGGTTTGTTTCGTGTCCAGTGCGGCGCTAGTAATCACGGTGGCTTTATTTCGGTGGGACACATATGTCTTCAATTTGCTTAAAATCTCCGATAAGCTTTTTTCCAGATTTAACTTCTTTGAGGTAGCTGATCCTGCGTATTTTACGTCATCACAGTAGTTCATATTGTTTGCTCCCGTATTAGTTCTAATTTTTCTCACTTCGTAATCATCATCAATTCTGTCTTCATAGTTGTTTGTTTTTTATTTATGTTTATTCTTTTTTTTAAATGTTATAATATTTGAGTGATAATTGTTATTTATTCTTTCGTAAATGACCATTAAGGTCTTAAATCTATGCAGTTCAATGAAGTCTAATAGTTTATATTCTTTTTTCAATGCTTCAGTTGATTTGTTTGATTGCTTTTCTATACCTTCTAACACTCTATTAATTATAGTTTGGATTTGGTTTGATTTTATAAAAAGTACCTGTTTTTCCCCGTGTGCAGTTTCCATATGTTAAATGACTGTGCATAAGTGCGTAATATAATTGAATTGCTATATCTTCAGGTATCAGTTTGACAATTCTTGTAACAATGATAGCCTTCCGTGTTTTTCTACAAGTGTTTTCAACATGAGTGTTCCAATTAAGTTTTTCATGAATTGTTAAACCTAGAAGTCCACTCTTTCAATAACACTTCCCTTTAAAGTGATTTTATAATTGTCTCTTATATACAGTTTCTTATTCCTATTTCTGAATATTATATGTTTAGTTTTATTTACATTTATAAAAAGTTGATTATTACAAAACCATTTCTCCAAAATCCCAAGTAAAATATTTGCTTTCTCAAACACTCCAGTGATCTATCGCCCAATAAAATCCTTATGTCGTCCGCGAAGAGATCGACACCCCTGTACAGTGCTCGCTATGCTATATCGTTTTTTAAATCAAGAACAACAAGGGGTCGAGCATTGAGCCCTGCGACACGCCATAATTGTTTAATAACCCCGAGGATATTTTACCAATACAAACTATCTGCTGTCTAGCACTAAGGTAGTTTATGAACAAACCAACTTACCGAGAGCCGTTATTTTCCGAGGGTTTCTGAACATCCTATATATGCAACTTCCCAAATATACATGTGCAATTAAAAATATACGAAAATAAAATTTCATGTCTAATAACAAGAAAACCTCGATAAAATATGATACGAAAGGTGCACATATATGTTTGAGAAATTATACCATAGTTATACTATAGTTATACAAATATATCTGGGGGAAATTGCACATGCATATTTAAGAAGTTGCACATGGGGAGCGATCACATAAGCAATATTTTGGCCATTTTATACCCCCCCCCCTCCCATGGTAAGCAAAAATTAACATTTGCTAACATAGGGAAATAAGCGCAACAGCAACCCCTCCCCCAAAAGGCGGTTACGTAATACTTGAAATCTCCCATATACAGGGTGTCCCAAAAACATTGACCGTAGTTCTAATTCCGTAAATATTGACCCTAGACATATGTATTAAATTGAAAAGTGGCGTAAAAAAAGGTACAGAATTTTATTAAATAGATTAAAAATGTAGAGGATTATTTTTTTAAGAAACCCAAAATTTAAATTTATATATGGTCCCGGTACACAAAAATCCCCAACGAGTCAAATGTTCCCCATACTCCAGTAGGTCAATATACAAAACTTCAGCATTCTAGTGGAAAAAGAATGCGAGATATGAAAACCCCAAATAACGTGAATTAGTAGCATGAATTTTTCTCTTCCCGACGTGTACCTATCGCTCCCTTCAAAACGTGGCAAGTCAGTTATTTTAAGTTTCCATATCTCTGGTTCTTTTCCCACTTGAAAACTGAAATTTTGTATATTGCCCTATTGGAGTATGGGGCACATTTGACTCGTTGGGGATTTTTGTGTACAGGGACTGTATAAAAATTTAAATTTTGTATTTCTTCAAAAAATAATCCTCTGCAATTTTAATCAATTTCATAAAATTCTGCACCTTTTTTTTACGCCGCTTTCCAATTTAACACATATGTCTAGGATCAATATTTAAGAAATTAGAGCTGCGGTCAATGTTTTTGGGGCACTCTGTATATTTGGAAAGTTGCACATGTACGTATATCCGAAAAAAAACCCCTGTAATTGTCAATATTATTATTTATTTGTATTTAATTATATTAATACTGTATTACTTTGTAAAACAATACGTCCGTCGTGTGCTGCAACAGGCGTAATAAACACATTCGTCTGACTGATGAACGTAACTGGGGCTTATTTTTGGGGCAGGGCTTATGTTACGACATCCTGAAAAATCACGCTAGGACTTATTCCCCGATCAGGTCTTATTTTTGGGGAAATACGGCATAATTCAAAAATTTCAGGTTAGTTTGCGTTCTTTTTTCTCAATAGTTATATGGAAAGCGACGACACCATCTGGTTATTGATCACTTTATTTGCGGACTATATTTTTGTAAAGCATTTGATTTCTGTTGTCTGTTCCTAAATTTTTATTTTTGCAGTATGACCTTTGTTATCCGTGTTCCATAAAATTTCAATCATTTTCAGCGCGCCCGAGATCCGGTCTGTGCCAACGTGAAGCGTTTTATTGCTGGACGTGTTGACACGTACGACGAACGGCGGATCGACTGAGGTCGGTTGCCACCGCGATTTAAATCTTCAGACATACCTAGGTGTTTGCGGTAAATTAACTGTTAGGCATATGTTAGTTATGCCTAAATCGTGCGCAATTAATTTTTTTAATGCATTTCGGGTCGAAGCCGTTGAATCTAAAAAAACTGCTATCTCTAAATCGAACTTGTGTAATTAGTTGGTATTAAGGTGGTGTTCTTTAACCCATCATTAAAGGATTAGACAAAAAATGGAGGTAACGGCGATATCATAGTAATTATTATTTATTTATCACATAAATAATGAAGCATTATGCAAGTTTCCCACGCACTTGGAGAATGTTTAATTGTCAGGGAATTGTGAAATGTTCTATTAAATAGTCAGGAAAGCCTTCGTAACGTTATTATAGTTAAATTTTGCGCGAACGTGAAGCTATTTTTCCGGAAACCGAAGTTAATTCAAAACAGAGGCGGATCCATCGCCCCCTTCCTTTGGGGTTAAATGGGAAAAAATAAGACGATGAAAATTATTTTCTGTGTTGTTTACATTTTGATTACGGCCGTAAAAGTCTTGCCTCCGAAGTCTCTACATCCTGGAGAAATGCGATCCAGACGTTTTTTTCACGAATCTTCAAGCTACTCGTCTTTCAAACTACGTTTTCAGTAAGTGTTGCTTCAGCAAAACGTAGTTTTTTATCCTTGAAGCGCCGTCAAACTTGGCTTCGAACGCGGATGACAGAAGAGACTTTTAATGCACACCCACAGAGACATTCATATTGATGTAAATAAAGTGATTGACAAATTTTCAAAGAAACCAAGATGGCTCGACTTTGCACTATAAACTTCAAGTTTTTTAAAAAGTCGCTTATTATAAAAATAGTAAAATAATTACGATGTTTTTGTAGTTTAAATTTAAACTTGTTCTATTAATTACATTGTAAATTATCGTTTTTGGTTATTGTATATGTCTCCTTTACTAGGTTATCCTTCTGTCATACTTGACTATAATATGCCTTAAACCATATAGTTTAATTAAAGAAAAGACCATCTTTAATTCATTGTCGTAAATATTTTGTTGAGTGTAAAAGGAGGCTAGTAACATAACATTTACCTAAACTATTTAACAGCCCAAAACTAAAAATTTCTCCGGTGAGGGCCCCCCCCCCGTAATAACATCCTGGCCCTTGTTTCAAAGTTTGTTTGCAATTGGTCAAGGATTTTTTTTCGCCTATGTGAGTGGAAACCCTGTTCAAGGAGGGTTGTTTAAAATAATTATTTTTCAAATAATTTTTACGATTGATTAGTAACGTGAAACAGTGTGCTAAAACTATAGTAAACCATTTAAACACGACTACCACAGTTAAAATGACTGTAATTTTAACTGTGGTAGTCGTGTTTAAATGGTTGATTATAATTTTTGCGATGTTGTAGATAAAAAGAGGTCTATATACTGGAGTGTGAAAAAGAATCGGGGTGAATTTACGTCAGTTAAAATTACCGTTTTCAATTTGACTGTTTCTCGCTTGATAGTGAATAATGCGTTTTGAAAAGACCCTAGTTCACACAGGCGTTTATCCCAGAAACTGAACAAACATCATTAATCATTAATGATCATCATGGATAATGATTACCCTTTTTCTTACTTGGGAATCTGTGCATGTGTTTGAACAACTTAAGATTAACGAGGAAGATTAGCGAGTGATAAAGTATGGTGCCATCAATTCATGTGAAATTTCCACTTGTATGAAATAAATAAATGATTTCATCTTTTAATTTTGCGTCATCCAATGCCTAGTCCATTAAGGTAAACTGCTCTCGTCTTCGTTATTCTGCTGAGGAAAAAAATAAACGTGTTTGATGCTCCTCATTTTCGTTATTTTTGGAAGTGAAAGTTTAAAGTATATATATAATTACTTGCTGCGTATGTGGTCTCGTGTGCGGTTGGTCGATTAGCGAGACAAGAACGGTAATCTGTTGACATCACTGCATGTTCCCTAAAGACTAATGGTCCTGATAGATGCAAGCAACATATCGTTTGTCTTGGAGATCAAAATATATACTGTCGTAAACTGAAAATCAACTCAATGTATATTAAAGCAGGTTCCATTCATCTTCAGCGAAATATCTACTATGTGTGTGTTCTCTGACAGGCTGCTGCTCTCTCTCTCCCTTGCTCCAGTCCTGCAGGGATTTGAGTTTTAGTTGCAGTTCTGGTCCTTGCGATTTCTTTTCTGAAAGAGGAAAATGTCTAATTTGGGACACTTATAAATGAATTGTGGTTTTTGGTGGGTGTGCTTTTAGCCATCATCTATCTCTGCTTAATGATGATATATCGAGCTTAAAACTTCACAGGACTGACGGGTGTTAGGCTTCCATCTACTAATGAATCCTCTTGAGAAAGTGGCTTGTAGTTAACATATATGTTAAGAATTTTTTTAAAACTTATTGCGGAAGTGTCCTAAGAAACTTCCGTGGTTTTAATGTTAGTACGGTGAGGAAAGGAAGGAATCTCGAACAAGCCAGTATTTTTGAGCAAATATTCAAGTTGTCATTAATCTAATGTTTATTTTTTTAAGCTTTTAGTTTGAGTTTAAATTGTGTGAAGCAAGTAAATGCATTTTTTCAACATTCCAGTAGATTAACATTTTTCCCTCGTGAGAATGCTTCTTAAGTTCCGGAAATGATTAGTAGATAGAGGATGCTTGTTATCCACTGCAAGACCACAATGCCATTGAAGTTTTATGTTTAATTTTTGGGTTTGGTTCTGAAAATATGTAGATGTGACCTTGCGTTTAAGCAAGTCTCCAAATGTTAAGTTGCAAGGCTTGCTAATTTAGTCACATGTGATTTGACCAAGGCGGTGCCTGAATGAAAATGGTGTGTGCATGTTCACCCACACACCACCGTTCTCCTTTTGTTAAACATAAATAATTTGTATTTCTGTTTGGATTTCATGATATGAATTACTCGGTTTTCAGAAACCGACAACCTTTCAATATTACTCCTTGAAAAAGACTACTTCATGTTCAACCGAGAAACTACTCTACCAGTCGTTTAACTGTATAAATAATATATATATGCATTTAAATGATATAAATAATATATATGCATTTAAATGATATAAATAATATATATGCATTTAAATGGCGTATGATTTGACAAATAACTAATTATAATCAGTTACTTGTGACTACGGTAACTTCTTATATAATAATAATTCAATTGTATCATATGCATCAGTGGTGAAATTCGGGTTTGATTCCTGTTGGTACTGACTGTGGTTTTTCAAAGGATCCGTATTCCGAGGTTTGTTTCTATAGGTGACAAAGATTCGGATTTCTCAGAAAACCGTAGGTTTTTGCGCAGAATAATCTGAGTTTGTCCTTAAACATAAACATGTTTTACTTTTCTATTGTACTATTAATTGCTACAATACCAGATTAGGCTGTCCGAAAATGTAGGAACCCCCAAAAAGGACGAAATGCTTAAAACTAAAAATAACTTAAACTCGCCACACAAAGCTTTAAATACACTCATGTCTAAAGTGTATTTTTTTTTTAAATGTCGAAATACAAATATTTAAATGTAAGATTTTATTCATTTTCTCCGTTATTCTAATAATTCCAATTTAATATATTTTTTAAATAATATTTTGACTTCTTTCTTGACCTTGGTTGACAAGCCTTTCGCTGCGCCTGTGTCATTTGACTTGTCAATAGTTATTAATGTAATCCACCGACTTCTCACCCCTTTTATAAAAAAATGGACTTTGATATTGTTAAGTCCATAAGTATGGAATCTCTACAAATGTATTCGCGAAGTAAATCCTGTAAGTTACGTGGTCTTGTCATTTTGTGACGTTAATTTGTTAGCTGTCATCGTAAATAATTCTCCCCGAGTTTAAGGTGCCGCAAATCACCTGTTTGAAACACCTATATGACGCCACAAATCGAAATATGACTGGAAAGACAGTAATCAAGCGAAAAATAAATCTTCAAATCTCACCAGCAGTTTTCAAAATCAGAATACAACGTTCTTCGTTTTTGAATTTCTTTTATTAGTCCCCTATCATTAAGATCAGTTCTGAGGGACCTTGGTGAAAGGGGAGGGAGAGAGGAAGTGAAAAGAATTTATCATTACCGCCTTATGATTAAGATGCCGAAGGTGTAGTCAAAACTCTAAACCATCCAAAGGAAAAAATCATGAATCCTTCCTCTTCTAAAAATGCTTTTTTTCACCCCTTTCAAAGCGGTCTCGAAAATATACTACCAGTTCAAATCTAAGGCACCGGCTTATTTCAAACTTACATTTTTACTTTGTATACGTTTTTCTTTACTTTGTGTGTTTTGTTCGACCCTGTAGTAGATTAGTGGTCATGCATTTGTAGCTTCTGTGGAGATAATTGTGGTTTAGTTTCAGTAGGTATCTGGCGGTCTCTCTTTCACTTTTTAAAAAAATAACTAATTGGTGGGGGTATTTCCTAGCGCCTAGGTAAAAGTGGTTCGTTCCTCAGAAAACCGTAGGCTCTGGTGCAGCATGCTCTTATTTATCCTTGCGCCGTAAAACAAGAATATACTTTGCATACATTTTTCACTGCTTTATGTTTGATGTTTAATTTCAGCAAATAGCCGTCTGTTATGTACAATAATGTTCGGAAGGTTGGTTACCGGAAGCTGGTTCTGTATTTCCCAGTTAGGATTGGGCCTAAGTCATCAAAATGATAAGGAAGAGAGTAGCAGCAAATAGTCGATAAAAGTACCCGTTTCCAAATTAGATTTTTTTTTTTTTTTCGAATTACCAGATTCAAATTAGTTCGCGTTCTTACATTTTTTACGTTAATCGATGGCTTATGCGTGCTTTGCATCGATTTTATTTCGAGATAGTGAAGTAGATATATGATTTACAAAAGTTTTAGTTCGCTTTTCCGAGAATACAGTGTCGCCATTTTTGGTCGACCTCCCTAATATTTCTTTTGCTCAAACAACAACATTTAATTTACTTTCTGCTGAAAAGCCATAAATCAAATCAAATCAATTTTTATTTATTTGTCACAATGGTTGTAGCAACTTTCCATTTCACTTAGAAAATACATATGTATATAATAACACTGTAATTCAAGAAACAAAAAACTACAAATAACCACAATCCATCATGACAGGTTTTTTAGTAAAAATCATACGATTTAACAGGCTGAGGACCCTAACAATGTAATGGCGCAAAATCACCTCTTAGCAAATAATCTAATATTTTTTTTTCTAAATAGATTAATATTATTTATGTCGTTAAGAGTGTTTGGTATTTATTCCGACACCTTATCCCCGAATATTTATTTTTTATAAAATTCAGTTACGTTCGCCGAAACATGCTAATTTATTTTAAGTTTTGAACCTCAGACCTTGCATTATTAAAAGGAGTGAATGAGCCAGTTTTACACTACCTCGATGGCGCTTCTGCCGTGGGCTTTTCTCGCTATCCACTAGCTACGGCCCTGTGTGTGTAACCACAGTAAACATTAGTCACCCCGGTATTCGATAATACTTCCTTTAACATTTTGCGATTTTAAGGGACGCTATTGTATTCCATTTCACTTTTTTTCTCTATTAGGCTGCAACTGTTTTATTTCTGCAGATTTAATAATCTAATTGTCCCGTTCATTTTTTGTTCCTCTACGGCTTTTGTCAGTGTTTGAACAATGCTTCAAGATATGTAATCTATACACATATGTATGAAAATAAAATTCATTTGTATTGTCTTGTATTGAACACATTGTTTGAACAATTGTTGAACAGCGTTTGAACACATTGTTTAAACAGCGTTTGAACACAGTGTTTGAACAAATTGTTTGAACAGTGTTTGAACAAATTGTTTGAACAGCGTTTGAACACATTGTTTGAACAGCGTTTGAACACATTGTTTGAACAGCGTTTGAACACATTGTTTGAACAGTGTTTGAACACATTGTTTGAAAGTTGTTTGAACACATTGTTTGAAAGTTGTTTGAACATGGAAATACTGACCATTTTTTCCATTGAGTCATAACGTATTTTCCATGTTCATTTCTTCCCTACGGTGGTGTACTAGTAACTCGTTCGTCTATCGTAGTGTTAGCCCGTATTTGACCTCGATGGTATTATAGAATCAGGGGCGGACTGGGTCCCCGGGCCAGTCGCGCCGAATGGGTTAGGATTCGCGCCTCTCGAAAATCCAAGGTATGCGCACTTTGAGAGGACTCAGCCCGCCCCTGCGTAGAATAATTTTCGTTTTTTGTTTCCACTGTGGTACACCGGTTCCCTAGGCCAACCGGTGGTCCGCAGAAAAATCTGGACATTATTTGCATTTTTAATGATTTATTAATAATAAAACAAAAATAATATTCTAAGAAATTCTCATATTCTGAATGACAATTTTCGCCTTTATATTGCACTAAATTCACGAAATGTGGTCCGCGGGATTTAAAATTATGAATTTAGTGGTCTGTGAGGTCTGAAAGGTTGGCGACCGCTGCTCTATGCAACAGAGCTTTGTAGGGCTCGGCGCAGCATGACATTATGCTACTGTCCTTGTATCGTAAAATAGAAATAAACCACCTATACTTTTTCATAGCAATTTAGTGGCGCGTGGTTTCTCCTAGAGAGGGAAGCTCTACTTGAACGAACGTTTACAAGAAAATTATTTAGTATTAATCATAAAACCTTGGGCTAACTGAAGTAAAAAAAAAAGGCAAGTGACATGCACTAGCTTTGGATAAAAACATTTAATGGTTTTTCCAGCTTTTCCTGTGCTTGGTGTAGCATCCGTCAAAAAGGGTAAAAAAATTATGTTTTACTTCGTTTGGCCACAAGAGAGTAAATCAATTTCGGCCGGTGGAATTTTTATCCGAACGTAAAAGCGGAGTGTCCGTTAAGAGAGGTTTCACTGTATTAGTATTAATTAGTAAATGTTCCGTTATTGTTAGTAAACCTTGTGTTAGTATTAATTAATGAATCATGTGTTAGTATTAATTAATGAATCATGTGTTAGTATTAATTAATGAATCATGTGTTAGTATTAATGAGTTAATCTTGTGTTAATTCCAATTTTTTTAACAATAATTTTGGATTTTTCATTACTAATATGGCTTGTCCGGGTAATCACGCTGGTTTAACTGGAATAAATTTAAAAATTTACTTTTTTAAATCCGTTGCCCAATTTCTTGCTGGACCAGGAAATTAAACACTCTCGTCCGCGTTATATAACAATTTTGTTACTAGTTCTATATAAAATTTTTCAGAATTCGTTTTTATCTCAATTCCGTGCAATCGCCGAGTCCTATCAGTCGAGTCAGATTAAAAAAACATAGAGAGGTTATGAGATGTTCAAATAATCGAGACAATCGAATAGAGCAATTCGAAATCTCGCATCGTTATTGTACTGTACTGATGCTCTTTTTCCTGAATGAAATGAATTCTAATGTGTTACCTTAATCCTTAAGGTTAACCGCAGGGCAAAGTAAGACGTCCCGCACGTGCGTAGTTTAAATGCATTTTGCTGCCAAATTTCATCCAAAATATTTTCTGGTGATGGCAGTGTTTAAATTATTTAAACATTGAAATTAATCCAAAAAATTGTAATACAAATTAGACAATACTTGGAAAAGAAAATCTAAAATTCCCAAAATTGTTTAAAAATCGTAAAATTCGCTGAATCTCGCGTCGCGATAAATTCATTGCCCTAACCATGACACCAGATAAAGTAGCCTACCAGTCTGCAGAAAATTAAGTGTCAGATGTATATGCCGTTCGCGCAGACCTGACGCCTGATACCGTTACCAGACGGGTTGTTCCATTGCAGTTTAGGGAAGGGCGTCTTGCCGTAACTG
>QLNU02014176.1:10130157-10142274 GCA_006491805.2 Dysdera silvatica
GGAATTAGCCATAATTTCACCACGCTGGCTAGACGGGTTGGTGAATTAGCCCTCCCCTTCCGCCTTTCTATCCGTGCAGCAAATATTAATTTGCCACATAAATAGAAAGCTCAGCCTGCACCACTTGAAGGCGGGGTAGGACACTAGGTTACTGGCCTGGCCGGTTCCACACATCGTCACATACGTTCAGCGTGTGGGTCTCCTTCCAGTTAGATACCAGCAACCCTTTAAGTGTGGTATATAACAAATAATTATTTCAAAATTAACTTGACTCGTCTGGGCAGCAATGTGTAAAGACTTGTTATGTCTGACAAAGCTCATGGTGAGTGTTAATCTTAATCTAGCATTGAGAAAGTAAGTCAATTAATTTGCATTTCGACCTATGCGACATTAATTTCTGAACAATGGAGTGTTGGAAAAAAAAAAAAAAAAAAAAAAAAAGGCGCCAACCTTATCAATGTTTGTTTAATGGAGTTCTAACCAGCAGGGCCGTAGTTAGAGGGTGGTGAGGAAGACTCACGCCAGGGACGTAAAATCGGCTGAAATAATTCGCAAGTGAAAATATGTCCATGACTAGGGGCGCAACCTGGACGGTTCTGTCTGGCGCAGAACCATCTAGCTGCGTTTCTTATAATCAGCGGCATAGGCACACGCAAAAAGTTCATGCGGGGTTATAGGCTTATTTGGGGGAGGTTACAGAGCTACAACTCATATATTTATATGTTAAATATACAAGCTTCCATTGCAATGGGAGGCTTACAACCAGTGGCGTAGGCAGAAAGTTCATAAGGGAGGGGTTATATAGGCTTAATGGGAGGGGTTACGGACTACAATTTATATGTCCCTATGTTAAATATACAAAATTTCAGTGCAGTGGGGTTACAACCCCAAAACTCTCCCCATAGCTGCCTATGATTACAACCCCGGCGTACGTCAGTGACCAGCGGTGTGTGCCAAATCCTTCAGCGACTGAATCACAAAACAAGTCTGCTCGTTCATGACAGATGGGCAAAATCGCTCAATGGTTCGTTCAATGAGCTAGTTGGCGCCCCTAGAGTTGTAACCGTACAATCACAAAACAATTGTAGGGAATTTGGTTCATGACTTGCTTGTGGTGCCATCTTTAGGCGAAGTAGGGCATTAATTCGTGGCATTAGTATAAAAAATACTGGACAGTGTTCCTGCGATATCCCCATGCAATGAGTTAGTTCTAAGATTTTACTGCGCGATAGGAAAAAATCCGGGAATAGTCGATACCTTCTTGATTATATCTTTCCAAGAAAAACTTTCCTATTTTTGAGTAAATATATACCCAACTCCGTTGGTGCTTAGTGGAAGCTCATTTCTTCCTCATCAGTTTTTGAGGGATATTTTAATTCTTGTAAATGCTAATTAAAATAAATAAAAAAATCGGTAAACTTATTTCATCATAAAACTTTCAGCACACTTAAATCAAATCTAATTCCAAATTGTATATATAAACACATACATTTTAGTAGTCAGTATAAAAGGGAAAATAATATTAGTATATTTTACGAAAAAAAACGTGTTATAAAGAACTGTTTCTTCTCTATTTCGCTGTTGAGCAGTGTTTCTCAATAGGCCGGCTGCCGACCAGATCCGGTCCGTGAACAGTAAAAACTGGCCAGGCTACCCAAAAAAATAAGAAACTGAAATTTGTTTCTAGGGGGCTAATTTTTTCGTAGAGAGGACTAAAACTCTCATTTCAATGCTATTTCATTGAATCAGAAATTTTCTAGAGTGGGGGGGGATAAGCCCCACCCCACACTAGTTATGCTAATGTCTATATAATATGTAAGATAATTTCCTTTCCATATCTTTTGGCCTGCCGACGAAAGAAAAAAAAAAGACCCAGGATGATGCGCGATGAAAACTAAATAACAACCACTGTTGTATAGCATTGCATACCGGTACAAATGCCTATTCTAATTCTCTCATAATTTTCAAACTCCTTTCCGGGCCGTGCTTGTGGAAGGGAGTGGGGTGCGACCGCCCAGGGTTTCTAAAAAAAGTGTAGTGTAAGTACCAAGAAATCAGTTTTTAGCAACCTTTATATATACTTTCGATTTGGTCAATTGACCTTTTGTGCGTGACGTCATACTTCCCATAATGCTCATGCAGCTTCTAAATGGTGGTCAAAATAAATACATATGTTATTAGCATAGGCATAGACTTATTTGGGCCTAAGAGGCCCGAGCCCCAATAATTTGAAATAAAATGTAATTTTACATACATATTGTAATGTAAAAATTTACGTATGTGCTTAAGACCCCCCACCCCTAATAATTTCGAAAATTCTGCCTGAATGGTTATTAGTCAAATGCACTAGCATCAGCAGACTATGTACGTTATCGTATTTATTGCAGTGACCATTATGGCCACTGCTGAGACTCCCGATTTCCAACGGTTGGTAATGGTAATTTCGCTGCCTAAAAAGCTAGAAAAATCTAAAAAACTAAAAAACTTTGTAAGTTGTAATAGAAAAATAAAAGTGTCTATATATTCATTGTGTTAGCTTTTTATTAATTCGTTATAATTATAACAATAAATTATAATAATTCGTATTTTAATTGATTGCTATCTCTCATTTTTAATTTAATTTCATTACTTTTTTTTTATCGTTACCTTTAGCATTCAGTGAAGAATTTTATTTTGTAATTCTAAACCATGGCCAGTCTTTTTTTATTGTTGTGTTATGGTAAAACATTTTTTAGGGCCTTTAAAACATGTTCCGCCCAGGGCTGCCACCATCGTAAACGGTCTAATTTTGTGATTCAACTTTTTAGTCATTTAATAGATCCTTAAAATGGATTTTAGAAACCATGGGCTTACATTCGTTTCCTATTCCCCTCGCCCCTTGTGCATTAAGTGTACTTTGTATAACCTCATTGAGAAATTCTTTTGTGTTCACACATAATTAAGCTCTTGTAAGGGTTCTAATTCTAGTACTAGCTGGAATTTGAACCCTTACAAGAGCTTAACCCTTAGAAGCCTTATTTTCAAAATTAAATTTAAAAATGTATTTATTGCAGTAGCCAGATAAATGGAAAAATAATAAAAAAATCACAATACTTATTTTATATATTTATTTCGAAAAAAAAGCAGGTATAAATTTTGATACTTTAGACATTAAGTCCATAAATATGTCGCACTAACTGTTTAAAAGTCCGGTAACAAATTTAAAACTTAAGGCATTTAAGGGTTAACCCTTTATATATATAAATTAAAATATAAGCCATACTAAACTGTAAAACAAAATTTTGTTTTTCGAAGTAATACAAAATGTACATTAAGGTGGAAAGCAATCTTTATTCTTGTATACTTCCATATTAAATCTGATAATGGAAAATGATCAATTGCATAACTACATGTTATAAATTTCATGCTGAATAATATTGAAATAATATCATATTGAACTGCAAAGTCATATAGGAGAGTTTTTTAGCGTTTGCTGTGGTTTCTGCAGGGTCTTAAGCGGGTTATGCTGCAGCATTTACTCGGGACCTACACGTGTGATGTGATATTTCCAATTTGTGTTACTGTCTGTGTATTAAATGTGTACTTCACATGTAAAAACAAACGCGTAAATATAAATGAATAAAGTTAGATTAAAAAACATAATTCTGAAGAAGCAGTGAAATCGTTAAAAAAAAGTTTTTATGAGTTTTCTCCTCATGTTTTGGCAAATGGTGATTTAGATGAGTTTTGTACTGTCAAAAGTGCTTAACCCTAACGATGTTGTGAAAAATGATTAACTTCGATTATCTCTTTTAACAGTGCTGCTACTAGATATACAAAAAGTCATTATTATTATTAACCACAAGTATTATACCGAACTAAGAACATAAAATAATATTTCATGTAAGGTATTATTACCCTTCTCAGGGATAACACAATTGCCAAATAATGGTCAACACACAAAGCCACCGGGGCGAGTTTTTTCTTGGGGGATTTTTATTACTAATAAATTTGACACCCACATTTAAAGCTCATACTAGAGCTTTTTTGATATAGGAGAAAAAGAGATGCCGCTCGTATTCTGGAGTCGGACCAGGGTCCCTCCGTTGAAGGTTGAGCCCGGAGGGCCTTGACAGCTAGACCAACGATGATAGGAACAACGCTCTCTTTCTTCGTATGTAAGGATGTAAGATATTATTACCCTTCTCAGGGCTACCACTCCTAGACACTCCGGGCTAAACGGAGGGACCCTGGTTCGAATCCAGGATGGGGACGGCGTCTCTTTTTCTCCTATACCAAGAAAAAAAAAATCTAGTATGAGCTTTAAACGTGGGTGTCAAATTTATTAGCAAAAATATTTCATTATAAAATATTTTGGTAATAATATATTTTAATATTTCTCATGTTGTAAGTAAACACTGTGTTAAAAATAAAAAAGTGTATTTAATAAAGTACAGTTATGGAATTATTACGATCATTATAATTAAAAAATATTTCCGAGGGGCCATACAAATGCGCGCGGGAGCGGATGGAGCCCAGAAGGGGGTCTCCGAACGAAAAACAGATGAGAACCGTTGCTCTAGTTGACAAAGGTTCGGATCCTTAAGAAAACTGTAGGTCCTATCACAACGTAACCTTAACGATCCTTGCTCCGTGAAACACAATCACCTTGCTGTCCTTGCGCCACAAACATCACAAACACTGCACTATAATGCAATTAAACGAATAAGATGATGATTGAAGATGCAGCGACGTCTATCGTTTTCACTGTAGGTTCGTTGAAGGCTTTTATTTAATTTTAAGCTCTGTGTCCTTTTTCTTACTGCAGTAAAAAAATTTCCAGCACTATGAATGCAAAATCCAGTAAGAAGCTCTTTTCACGTCACTGCGAATATGAGCTCCAACAAAGGTTTCTCATTCAAGCCCGATTTTTCTAGTTCGCTCTCGCATTTCTATTTTTATTAAATTTATTCAACTTGCAAGCGTCTCTTCTAACCAGTTCACGGATTCCTTTATTTTTGTTCATAGGATTCGAATTTCTTTTATTCTTGCACCCGGTTAATTTGATTTTCCTTTTAACCTTTTTTTTTTCTTTCTCCAATTCAGTTTGACGCGATTATTTTTTCCCCATATAAAGGAGATTTCTTTTTGTATATTTCTTTTTTTAAAAAATAAAAAAGCTTTCAAATTTTTAAAAGCACAAAAATTTGAAATTAGGTCATTTTAGGGGCTTTTCATTTTTATTCTGGATGCGTATAAAATTTTATCCACCACTCGCAATGCGGACATATTTTGTCCGTCTTTTATGGCAGTTGAGTAATGTACATTTGCATGTTTTATGGACAGACGTTGCCCAATTTTATCCATTTTAACTGTAGGTTTAGTTTAAATTCATAATATTTATGTTCTGATGTTTATATCTATATGCATGTACGCGTTTTCATATATAGTTTAAGGAAGCTGAAAAGTAGGTATCCCGATATTTATTTAATTTTCTGGGATCTCGTAAATCCCCACATTTTATTCAAATGGAAAAAGATGGGGATATGGTTAACTGCATCATCTAATGGAATGGAAACCCCATTTGGACTCCTTCCCATTCGGAACGGAGAAGGTTCTGGTAATATGGGAACGAATGAAAAACCTTGCCCCAAAACATTTCCGGAATTACATTAGGGTGGGGGTGGGGGGGGGGGGGGGTGCGTAAACCATGGGAGGTAATCTCTTCGGATAGAACGAAAAAATCTGTTGATCGAACCGACTTCGTATGTAATCCAATTACTTTTTTGCAAAACATAGTGTCCTTAAAGTTATTATTTGGCGAAAAAAGGGCGGATTTCGAACGTTTGAGTGACAATATTATACACATATTTATTTAACGTATAGGTATTTATTTATTCAACATACAGTTACTTATTCAACGTACACTGTGCTACACAGTTCCACGGTGACGCAGGCGGCGTCGAATTACCGTACCGTTATTCCGATTTTGATTCCTTAGGACTCGCCTCGTTCTTTTGTGCATCGTACTCTGGAAATATAATTCTCTGTCACCTAGGGCAATGGTTCCCAAGCTTTTTCAAGCCGCGACCCACTTTTATAGTAGCCAAGTAATCCGCGACCCCCTTTTATAGTAACCTCCCCCCACCCTTTTATTCGTCGCCGCCACATTTGCATAATAAAAGCATTTTTAACAGAGTAAAGAAAACACATTAAATATAAATTATGCTATATTAATTACATATACAGTGCAACCTGGTAAATTGATCACCTGAATAAAATGACCACTTTTAATAAGAGAGAACTGGTAAGGACTTAGTCATTGCCTATACGAAAATTTGTCGTGTATAGAGTGACCACTGTTGAAGAAAATCCTAATAAATTTCTTTGAATATTTTTTTATTGTCAAATAAATTTCTTTGAATATTTTTTTATTGTCAAATAAATTTCTTTGAATAATTTTTATTGTCAAATAAAGTTCTTTGAATATTTTTTATTGTTAAATAAATTTCTTCGAATATTTTTTATTGTCAAATAAATTGCTTTGAATATTTTTTATTGTCAAATAAATTGCTTTGAATATTTTTTGTCATATTAATTTCATTGAATATTTTTTTATTGTCAAATACGTTTCTTTCGATTTTTTTATTGTCAAATAAATTTCTTTGAATATTTTTTATTGTCCGATGAATTTCTTTGAATATTTTTTATTGACAAATAAATTTCTTTGAATTTAGCGACCCACAGTTTGCGCACCACTGGCTCAGGGAACTAATTCCGGACTACAGGGTGAAGAACAATGGCAGCCGTTCTACTATTATACCAGAGGTGGGGCACGCGTGAGGTCGATGAGAGCCGCATTCTAATTTATCGTATATTATAAAGAAAAATATAGAGCCAATTATTAAATATTAATATAAATAAAGAGCCACACTATAGTTACATAGTATTAAATATACAAATTTAATTAATATGATTACATATTGTACCAAAGTCTTAAGTGCTATGTAAAATATACATATAAGAAAATATAATTAAGAGAAAGAAAATACAAAATAATTATTTCAAAGTTTAATAATAACTCCAAGAATGACCTATCGATGCAACCGAAGGTCTACTTTTGAAGCGATTACGTACAACTTCTATTCTTCATTAACCGATTCACTTTCTTAGTCAATTAAGATTCGTAAAAAAACTGGGAAAATTTTTTTAATTTTCGACGGGAGCCGCAGTTAACTAAGCGCTGCATGCAGCTCTCAGAGCCGCATTTGCCCACCCCTGTACTATACATATACAATCAGGAGTTAAAATCCCGGATTTCAAAGCACTGAAGTAGTCCGTTACTACGACAAGCCAGTGATCACCCGGAATTTCCGTCCTCAGCAATAAGGGTCGTAAAACTTGGGAAGTTTAGAAACTTCCATTAGGCTCAGCCTTCCGTGTTGAATAATGTGATGCTTCACAAAAGGTAATTAATAAAGTAGTAATACCATCTGGACTCTAATTATGCCGTGTGTGTTTTATTAATCTGTTATTATAATGTTCAAAGCCACGACTGCTATGTTTTTTTGTTTAAATTATGATGTAGATCAAAGCTTCTAGTTTTATTTTTGTCTCTTTATGGTTGTGACTGCCTTTGGGCTAGTTTGTTGTTGTTTCCTATTGCCTATTCCCCCCCCTGCCAATTTCCGTCTGGACGGGAAAATCCAATTGTGGCTTTAGCCTCCAGTTCTTCTTTGATATACTGTGTATGCAATGGACAAATGAACTTGTACTGTTTGCAAAACATCTTGCTATCCTTATTTTCGTCAGCCCATCTTTATGTATTCCGCATGCCTCGTATAATAGGCAATAATTTATTATATGTATGTAGCGGCCTATTAACTTGCTAATTATTGTAATTATTTATTTATCTTTTGTTTTAATTATCTTGCTCAAGCCGAAGGGTTGTAATAGTAGTCGTTGCCTGTAATTGATACCAAACGACTTAAACGATAGTTTGAAAGGCAGCTGTGTAATTTCATAGTGTATTGTTGGATTTTATTTTCTAGTTGGAATATTTTTCCAAATACTGATTGTTTGAGAAAAGAGAGAGAGAGGCAATTAAGTGCAGTGGTAACGCATTCACTTGGCGTGCTGTTAGCCCGTGTTCGACTCTCAACGGTGTCGGAAAAAAAAAAGAATGCTTACCGACCAAATGCTCAGTGTAGTCTCGGGGTTGGTTTTCTAGGCCAAAAGAGATTTAGATTCCTCGGAAAACTGCGCTGTTTGAGCGTCCTGTCTGGGATTACAGTGCCGCCTTCGGCAGCCACCCTTCCCAATCCCCTCTTTTGCAAAAAAACAAACAAACGAAAAAACACCTGAGTTCCGGCGCAGCATGATCTTTGCTGTACTTGTGCTGTAAAATAAACAAAAAGTAAATTAAAAAAATAAATAAAAATATATGTATAAAATAAATATATGCATAAAATAAAAATAAATTCAATAATAAAAAAAAAATGGTTTATTTGCTCGAAATTAAACCCAAGTTCGCACTAGATCAAGATGGGCGTTTGCCAAAACATGTTTATTGGATCTAATTAAAAAACGTGTCTTTTAAGCCCAATTAATCCGTGGACCCAGTCAGTATAGGTAAATTTAATTACAGTGAAACTGCAAACAACCAACAGGTTTAAGTTGTTTGAAATAATTTGAAGTTTTACCTATACAATTAAATTCCCAACCCAATTCTATTGATATTTGGCTACCATGAAAGCGTGAATTAAATAATGGTCATTTCCTTTTTCCAGTGAGAGCACATACTTTTTTTTTTTTTTTGAATGTGCTCATTCACACAAAACCAGTCAACTGATTCCTTTCTTAACACCATTCCCACTGAAATGGAAGTTTTTATTAATTTTGCTCTGATCTAGAATCGATGAAGAACGATGCTTTTTGAACGCAATAATCCTGAGAATATTTTAGAAGTGTATTTCACGATTCTTGAAGTAATTAACTGTACTGAGAAACCAACTTAATGATCTAACAGTGTGAACGGTAGTCCATAAATTGAATTATTTTCTTTCACATTTGGATGTACATAAGTATTATATGGAGTTGTATGAGCAGGTTCATTATGTGGGAGGCACACTTTCTCAGATGGACATGGCTAGATGGGCAAAAGAATATTTAATACGCATTTTAAAAAATTTATGTACCACAATTCTAATTAAAATTAAATGTGAAGTCACTATATTTTCTGTTTATTACTTTCAAAATTGTTTTATCTTGCTTATCACTTTTAAAATAGATCTTAGTAGTTGAATGACGGTTGCTGTATCTAAGACTTTGTGGTATAATCCGTGTAGTGTAAATTTTATTAGTTTAGTAAAGTTTGAGTAAGTTTAGTGTATGTTTTATTTCTGATATTTATGACGTCTTAGAAGCCACTACTAACAAAATACCGATACTGTTGCGTAATCATTGTGTAATGTCATCCTTACGTTCTTTTTCGACAGTGGACATATCTCTCAGAGATAAGAAGAACAATCAGTGCCGGATTAAGGTTTCCATGGCGTATAGACTGGAAGAATACAGTTGGGCATGGACACCCATTTTTGGGGGTGGGAGGGGAGGCTGAGAAAAAATATTACCTCTTTCTCAAAGCTGTCGAGAATTTTAGTGAATGTACAAGATACCAAAACGCTACAAAAATAATTGATACTGCTTGACAATTAGTAATGAGCTAAAAAGTACCTTATTTTAAAATGTGACTGTAAAACTTTTGAAAGTAAATGCATAGCAGGTTCGGGCAAATAAAATTTTTAAATGGCTGGGGCAGGGGCTCGAAGCTCTCTTCTGCCCTCCATATGGGCGCCCATTGAATGGGCCCCTAAAGAATGTAATCTTGGCACTATTCAGTAGTTAATAAATCGTCAGCTTTTCTTTAAAGTTCAGTATTTCAATGTTCAGGTTTATCAGTAATCAAAATTTCTGGGATATTTGTACGAGTAAATAAACGGGATTATAAAAACATATAAACTTCTATAATACCAAGCTTTTGCGGGGCCCCAAACCTGTGGGCGCCCTGTTCCCTGTCCTACTTGGCCTATACGTAAATCCGTCACTATGCATAATAGATTTGAACCATCATATCCTGTGCCATCACGGGTAGTTGCTATTTCACTGACGAGTTGATGACTCTACTGGCTACCAAAATTGTGTGTGAGCGCTTTTAATTTTTTTTTTTTTCTTCTGAAGTATCTAATTCAGTCACATTAGCATATTTCAAAAGAAGATACTGAATAAGCTAAGTCCCAAGCGGTCTTGGAAAGTAAAATAATAATAAGAGATAATGTAGGAACTGAAGTTTTGCAAGTCATGAGACCTCCCTGCAAGAAGCTCACATTAAACCAGAGCCTTGGGGCAAGATGCTTTTTATAAATGTTCAACTGGTTTTACTTTCAGCTTTTTCCTCGGGTGCTTTTTCACTAAAAACAGCGAAGTTCGGAGAATATCCTAAATAGGAAAAAATGGGGAAATCTTGTCATTATAGCTATTTCTAATGAATGACAGTGAAGACGAATCGTGAGAAATTTCGAATTTGAAAGGTAACATTCAATTAATTGCAAAATAAGTAATTTAAAAAATACGCCTTTCTATATTAGATTTCATAATTCATCACAGATTTTGTAATATATATATATAATATACACACACAGAGAAAATCGTTTGTAACGACATCAGTTATAACGGAAAACCGCATATAACGACGGAATTTTTACAAGAAATTTGGTTTGCTATTCTACTCCATACTAAATATATCGGTTATAACGACATCGTATATAACGACGGATCTGTTATAACGATGGCAATTTTGTAGGCTTACGTAGATTTTAAGTAGAGATTTATTATATATTATTTAAGTAGAGATTTGTAGTAGAGTAGATTCGTATCGGATATAACGACGCGACTTGACAGTCATAAAGCAGAACCACGTGGGTTAGTTATTAAAATTTAAAGTTAGTTATCAAAATTTAAGCGTTATTCTAATCTTGTTTATTTACAAATTTTATTGCAAATTTTTATTACGGCTAAATCTGAATGTTAAAGATAATGAACTTAAAAAGTGGTTTATCAATTGAATATCACGAGGGTCATATTCTTAAGGGGCCCGGTCTAATTTTCAGCGTAGAGCCCATAAAACTCTTAAAATGGCACTGTTCTAAAGTTCTTAGCATATGATAAATACAGTGAAAATCGGTTTTAACGACCAAGTGCATATAATGTCGGAGTTTTTGCAAGAAGTTTGGTTTCCTATTCTATTCTTAACTAAATATATATCGGTTATAACGACAGCGATTTTGTCCCAAGTAGGAAAATCTGTATCGGATATAACGACGCGACTTGACAATCATTTATCGGAACAACGTGGATTCGAAACAATGTTGGGATCACACTGTTTCGTTCAAACGAAAGGAGAAGTCAATGTTTTGTTCCATCCAAGTTGACCTCAATTTTTTCTTCAAAACGCTAACACTAAAGGTATATAGCAGGGAGGATGTGGGTGTGTGTGTGCGTGTGTGTGTCCTTTGCAAACGTGAGAACTCTTGCTTCCACGAATTATCAATTACAACACATTCTTTTCCTTTCGCGTAGCAATCAAAACAATATAAGTCTGTGGCGCCAGTTTGTCCCTCTTGCGACCGTTAATAAACCCATAAAGCATCAACATAGCTATGAATAAAATGCAAGTGTAGTTAACCCCAAATGTTTAAGAAGTGTTATGTTCCTGTCCAAATATTTAAGTAATCATCAAAGCAAGCATTATCAGTTGTAGAACAATTGCTCATACTGGGGAAAAAATTCACCGTATTTAAAGCAGTTAGCTATCTTTTGATGGCTGACTCGATCCCACGCTTTAGAAATCATATTCACCGCATCTAGAATATTTATTGTAAAATCAAGCCCAGCCTCAATATTTTGGATCATCTTTAGGATAAACAACTTTCTAAAATTAACTTTTAGTGAGTTTATTACACCTTGGTCCATCGGTTGTAAAACGCTGGTTGTGTTCGCTGGTAAAAATACAAGTTTTATGTGCTGAAGAGATTTCACTGCAGGGTGAGAAGGGCAGTTATCCAGTAAGGGAAGAATTTT
>QLNU02014176.1:10142374-10158404 GCA_006491805.2 Dysdera silvatica
TATGGAGTGCATCGCCGTAAGGTACGGTAGAATTATTAATAAAGGGTTGATGGAGGAATATATCCCCCGTTCTACACCAATGACGGTGTTTTTGTGTGAGATACCGGAATACGTTTATTTTATTGATATCTATTATGTTTTTTAAGTGAGTCATTTACATACGTTTGTTATGAACGTATTGCGGACCAAATTTCGTTCAGTGTTACCAAAAATTTTACCATGCAGTTTTTCTAAGTTGTATATCTAATGATGTATGATGAAGATGATCAAGGACCTTAACTGCCCAATGGCTGATTTCTCAACAACCTTTTTCTATTATTATAAACTTTCAAATAATCTTCGCATTCATGAAATTTCTTCTTGTGGGTGTAGTGCATTTGTCTATGTACTTAGTAATGCGGATTCTAGATGCGCCGAATCGTTCTTTTTTCTCAGAATGCATTCACATTCTTTTGACTCATTTCCATTCAAAGCACTGTTGAACTCGTTTTTAAATGTGTTCCGGATTTTGAGATTCGTTCATTTTTGGAGGCATCGGTCATTTTGAGCTATTCACTATACGGAATGTATTCTTTTAAGTCAGTTTCACCCCCCCATCTCCGGCACCTTTAATATAAATTCTTAAAAAACTTCCATGATTTTGTTCGGAACATAATGACCTTTGATGTCTTTGCGCCATTTAAAAAAAGAATCCCATTACTTTGTACCAATCTGCTTGAAAATTGGTGAGATGGTATGTCGAGTTTCCAATGTTACTTAGAAATTGTGGGGGTTAGTTGTATAAATTTTGGCTTTTAACGTTCATTGCTTGTTAGTCCCATTAAAATAGACAAAATTCATTAGTTTTTTAGATGGTTAAAAACAAGGACAACAGAAGAGGGTAAGGCAACCTCACAGGTCCTTGCCCAATACTTTATTAGTTGTATTACTTTATTATATTTTTACTATTATTATTAAACCTTAAAAAGAACTGTGTCCCAAAATTCAAATATCTATCATTATAAAAATGAATAACTTTACCAGTAACAACTTTAAATAGTGTAAATTTTTTCAGTTAAAAATAGGATAGGGCGTTACTACGAAACGCATTACTACATCAATTCCATCCTAGATTACCCATCGCGCTATAACGCAAAAATTAAACTAAATTTGTTGATGTATGTGACCAGTATTTAATATTTACGAAGAATTTTAGTTATTGGCGATGATTACCGCTATAAAATATCGCGATTTCAGCAATTGTTAGATATAAATTTTTAGTAGGGTAATGACCCTCAAGTGTGTCTGCAAAACTAAGTAAGACTTCAAATTATTTAATATTGGTATATTCCATTATAGACGCTTGAGTTATTGATCAAATATGATATGGCAGGATATATATATAAAATAGTTGTGCTTTTCTTCCCCCCCCTCAAATACAAGGCCTTGCACAATGAATCTTGCCTTGGACCTCGCAAACACTTACGCCGCCTCTGAGTACAAGGAACATAATGTAAACAAAATCATTGAAGTAAAATTAAACTCAATATTAAAATCGAAACGATAGAAACGTATAAAAAAATTTCGTATTAAAATTGTCTCTGAAACCAGGGGGAAAAAAAAATTTGTTGGCTAAGTTATAGGTACAGTCAGTGGCGGCTCGTGTGTCCAGAAATATAGTGTTGCACACATATTTTTGCCCTTAGAAATACATTTCGAGAGTGCTGTTTTCCTTTTCATCTTTTCTCTTGCGTTTGAGAGGAGGTGGGTGGAGAGCTATCCAGGCATAAGGGACCCTTCAAGTATTATGTAAACACATTTCTGACCATTTTATATACCCCTCCCCCTGTAAGAAAAAATAAGCAAATACCTTGCCCTCCCTACAAATCCTCAGGCTAAGCGTGAGATTTCGGTTATCTAATTTTTTGGTATATGTTTTTGAAATAAGAATGCAATGTGTGATGCAAATTATAATAGTCATTTATAAGTTCGCTATAATATTAAATGCTTATTAATAAATAGAGAGTAATCACAACAAATTATCGCATTTAAAAAGTTTTAATAAGCTGTTGACAGTTATTGTGGTGGCCGTATGGCACCACCATCAGAACCGTACAACTTATAACAGCGTATTAAAACTAACGTTGTAAGCAAATAGCGTGTAATATATAGGAAATGGATTTGCTAAAATATATTTATTAAAAATAACACATTCATTATAATTTAAAAAATGGCAGGGAGGCTAGCTACGTAGAGACTTGAAAGTTGACCCAAATAAAAAAAAGTTAGAGAGCTATTGATGTAAGTAATCAAATATTTAACTGTGATTACGTGTATTTTATATCTTCTACACGCAGCGTACCGTACATTCAAGTATTGCAGTTCTGCCAGGGCGGTTGTCACTTTATCACAATGTGCTAGTTTTATTATTGTTTCTATTTTAGCAGCAAGCATGTTTCAGATATCCTCCTCCCCATAGTTAGAAAAAATAATCAAATTTCGAATCCTCTCCCCCAAAGGTGCTTAGGTAATACTTGAGCTGCCCTAATTTAACATCATTAAAAACAATGTAACGTAGCAAGACATTGTCTGCGTAATTACAATTACGACAATCCAAAATTTCAAATTATTTAAAAATTAATAATTATTAAAAAATAAAAAAGAAACAACTAATGGGGGTTGGATTGGAGGGGGGGCGAGATTGAAGGTATAGGGGGGCTTTTCGAACTGAGAATTAAAACAGAAAAAGCAGGGAATAGTATGAAATATAAGGGGCCGATAGGCATTTAACACTATTTATTTTGAAGTTTTAAAATACGCATTAATTTACAATTAATGACAACATTAACTAAATATTTTAGTTAAATAATAAAAGAATAACGGATTAGTAAAACGTAATCTCAAACGCAATCGTATCGCAGACTATGTTCGTGATGAAAAGAATGTGAAACTCACAAATAACGATAGGGTGGGGTTTTTGTGCATGCGAAAAATGGGAAGGAGAAACGCGTGTTGCACAGATTTCACAACAACCAACCGTTCCTGTCTGTCCAATACCTATGATTGTGTTTAGCATTTCTTCCCATCCCCAGCTTCATAGCTGCTCGCTGTTGCACGGCTGCTGCAACACAGGCGGCTTGCATATATGCTATTTCGAATATCGGGCCGTTTATTAAAATGCTTGGACTGACTACGATCGTTTTTGTGACATATTTCAAGCTAAATGAACCTATTTTAATAAAATAATACACAGGCTTCGCAACAACCAGCCGTTCCTGTCTGTCCAATACCTATGATTGTGTTTAGCATTTCTTCCCATCCCCAGCTTCATAGCCGCTCGCTGTTGCACGGCTGCTGCAACACAGGCGGCCAGCAGATATGCTATTTCGAAGATCGAATCATTTATTGAAATGTTTGGGATGACTGCGATCATTTTTGTGACATATTTCAAGCTAAATGAACCTATTTTAATAAAATAATACACAGGCTTCGCAACAACCAGCCGTTCCTGTCTGTCCAATACCTATGATTGTGTTTAGCATTTCTTCCCATCCCCAGCTTCATAGCCGCTCGCTGTTGCACGGCTGCTGCAACACAGGCGGCTAGCATATATGCTATTTCGAATATCGGGCCGTTTATTGAAATGTTTGGGATGACTGCGATCATTTTTGTGACATATTTCAAGCTAAATGAACATATTCTAATAAAATAATAACAATAAAAATATTAACACAATTTCTTTTTCCTTGTAATGAAAAATCGGTTGTTGGGCAACGCTGCAACTTGACCACCAGCAACCACTGGGTATAGTTGTTCTTGAAAAGAGGAAAGTTTTTAGATCATCTTTGCTTCTTCTAGTCAGCCTGGAACAATTATTAGGTATTCAGTTTTTTTTTCTCTCATAAATTTCTATGTCATCAAAGATCCTGCTTTTTCCGGTCGCATTACGTTCTTAAAGGAACATATTATATAAGAAGCATCGAAAGGAGATAATATAAGTGCCTGAAGATAAAAGGATTTCGAGGGGAATAACGCTATTATTTACCAACAATGATGTGTTTTGCCATCTTCGTGATTTAGATGCATTTGTCGTAGCTTAGTGGAAATAAGCTTTTATAGTTTGCCAAGATTATCATCTACCTTGACGAGGGTTTTCCCAACATTAAGTTAACTAGAGAAATTGAATTGGTTAAAAAGCTCTTTTGCGTTTGATGTTTTCGTATTAAAGATAATGGAAAACTTCTTTTCTGTATATTATGTGCTTTAACTCTACCCTCACTAACGATTACCTTAACGATCGTCATCTGCTCCATCGTTATGGTATATATTACCGTCTTCTTTCTGCGAGGCATTTTGTCTCTGGTATTATCTCGTCAAAAAAAAGTATTTGTGGATTTCTAAGTTTCTGAATACGGAGCTTGGTAGGGATGTGCATTTTTATGATTGGCAGCTTACGGAGGGATTAACTTGGGAATGGGATCTTCACCACGCTGATTATTTATCCACCTGAATTTTGCGTATTCAGTGCATCTGCAAGGATGAAGGAGAGAACAAAGAATTAAAAAATAAAAAGGATTTGTACTCATACAGACGTGGAATTCTTATTAAAAATGAAGTATCTTTTGAGTAAAGAGGTTTGTATGGCATTCGGAAGTTCTTTATTCAGAAACGTTCAGAGTTAAAAAGTAATTCATTTTCCAGGGATAGATGTTATATAGCCAATATGGTCGATTACTACTGTAAATAGCTAAACATCAATGATGAAATGAAGCCCTTCTTTTACTTCAGTGGTGCTTATCACCGCTACACTTGTGTTTCGCAGATTGCTGCCTTAACCATGAGCAATCCAATGGCGTTCTATCGTTTACGGACAGCGTTCATTTGCTTTATATGCCTTTTATGCTTGAATCATGGAAAATTTAGAAATCCAGGCTACACTCAGCGACGGACTGGGTCTTCTCAAAGGGTGCTGTAACGTCGTAGACTTTTCCTTTTGGCGGACTTTGGGTAGCGTGGGTATCAAGGCACCGAAACGATGTCACAGCTTACAAATTCAAACAAAGCTTATTTACAAAATTATTACTGGGTTACACATTACACGTTCTCGCTCAATATTTGGGAGTACAACAATGCCTGAGCCATGAATGGGTTAACTGCAACTTCCAAAATATACCGAATGTCGAGCGACCTACTGCTCAGAACAAAACATTACCAACAACTTCCAGACGAACTGAATTATAACTTGTTTTATAGTTTTCCATTCACGTTCAACTTTTTGAAGCACGAGTCTGGAAATATCAATTGTCGTTACATAATAAAAAATAAATTATAAATATTATGAATTCATCACGTATTGTGGAGTTTATAATAGCAATGTACTAGATGGCAACTTCAGTTGCACGTACCGAAATCGGCGACGTCACATCTCCTCCTTTCTTTCAGCGGACTTTTCTTACAGAAACATGAGAAAAGTCTGATCTTCATGGTTTCAGACTTGAGTATACATTATACAATATTTTATCAAGAGATATCAAGACATTACACCGAGGCCAGTGATTTAAAATATCTAACTAGTCTAGTCACACGCAGAAAAAAAAAAATTCAACAAGCGTATATATCACAAAAAATAAACATAGCCACCCACGATATACATATTCAAAATTAATTTCAGTTCGATTCCCTTACGGTAAGAAAATATTAATTAATACAACAATAAATTTAACACAATATTACAAATGATAATTATTTTAATATTACTGTAATAAGTATACATACAATAATGCAATAATCCAAATAATTTTGACACATAAAAACTGTAAATCAATTAGTTATTATTTTATCCATTATCGTTAACGGATCTACTTAAAGAATCAACATTTTGGTTCAACTTGCTCGATCTATGAATGACTTCGAAATTATATGGTTGAAGTGCTAATGCCCATCGCATTAGTCTTGGGTTAGAACCTGCATTGTGTTTCAGCCACACTAGGGGTTGTGGTCCGTTACTATTGTAAACTTTTGTCCATCTAGGTAGTAATGGAGTCTTTTGTTGGCAAAAGTAATGATAGCACATTCCTTTCCTGTTGTGTTATGTTTCTTCTCTACATTTGAGAACTTATTACTTAGGTATAGGACCGGGCGTTCTGTTCCGTTCTCATCTTCTTGTGTTAACACCACCTCCATTCCCTCATCTGAAGCATTAGTTTGCACGATGAATTCCTGTTTGAAATTCAAACAACACCGGCTGTTTAGTAAGCCTTTCTTTTAGGTCATTGAAGGCCTTTTCGCACTCTGCAGTTTATATAATTGTCTCTTTTCGGGATTTCCCTTTTAAAGCGTCCGTCAGTGGTACTGCAATAGCAGAAAACATTGGAATGTATCTGCTGTAGTATCCGGTTAAACCTAGAAAAGCTCGAACTTTAGTTTTGGTTTATGGGGTTGGAAAATTTCGTTATCGCTAGTATTCTCGCCTCTGAGGGTTTCCGTATCCCATTTCTTACAATGTGACCTAGATATTGTACTCTATCTTGACCAAAGCTAAATGTCTTTGGTTTTAGGGTAAGTTCAGCTTTCAGTAACTTCGACATCATGGCGTCCAGGTGTTATATATAACACCTTATGATATATGTTTTATCATATGTTGTTCCCAGGAGCACAAGAAGATGGCTATATCGTCCAAATAGGACACGGCGAAGCTTTCACATTCTTGTAAGATCTCTGCCATGAGCTTACTGAAGAAATATGTGGCTTTTTTTAGTCCGAAAGGGGATCCTTAATGGCCTTTATGTTCCAAAAGGAGTTACAAATGTTGCCTATCAATACAAATGCTGCCATTGAAATGTAGAGTTGTGGCGCTCGAACCTTTAAGAATTATTCTTATGTAAATTTGCCCCTCCATTAGTTCTCTCTCTCTCTCTCCTTTCTTTTTTCTCATCTTGATTGGCGCAAGATGACCTTTGGGCCATAAAAATACAATCAATCAGTCAATCAATGAATCTTTCCTTCCTCCCCCCCCCCAGTTTTAATCCATCTTCACTTCCAATTTCTTTGAAAGACACAATTTTAAATAAAGAATTAATTAATAGAATTTTATAAAACATTAAAAGGTGAAGAGTAAAAATGTGTTTGTAAATGCTTATCATATGCACACTAATATTTTATAAAATAATAAGCAATAATGAAACGTGTCCGTGCTGTATTTGTCATCGTGCATTAAATGTTTTTTAAATTGGTTTTAGCATTATTTATTAATTGCATGATTGAATAGGGATATTTATTGGGCGCTTTGAATTGAAGTAACTAACCTGATTTCGTTTTTTGTGTTTGTTTACAAAAAAACGGATATCGATGTGCGTGTGTGTGCATACATACACAAGGCCGTGTATAAGGTGGGTTGGGGTTAACCCCCTATTTGAAAAAAATCCAAAGCTTTCGGAAGCTTTTTGTCTGTTGCTTTTATTACCCCCCCCCACCACCTCCTCCTCCCCTCTTTTCGAAATCTGTGCATTGGGGTCAAGATATAGTATGAACAACATAATAAGAACAAGATACAAAAATAACAAAGAATTTCTACACTGGTCTTAATGACAATTTCCTTTCGTGGCTTTTTTGAATTTTTTGTATGATGTCAGATGCGCTTTGTCAAGAGGCAGGAAATCGACATGTAACACATCATTTTTCCATTTCTTGATAAAGTATACCGTTATGAGATGCACTGATTTTTTCAGTTTCACCAAAGTGAAAACTGATTCTCGCAGCTTTGTACTTTTAAAAAGGCCTTAACACATATATATGCAGTCTAGATATTTACTTTGTAACAATGTTTATATTTAAATTGTCTGTTTCATGAGAATTTGTTCGAACAGGTGGCTCTCAAAGTTTCGTGCGAGTTGCCGTTGATTGCTTTACGCCCATCTTCGCCTTGTTTCCTATTTTGATAGATGACCTAATAGTTGAAAGCATTCGCTTCACACTTTATACCAGTGGCTGAAAATGTTGTCCAACTCTGAAAGGGAGATAAAAGTGCTGAAAAGTATTTCAGCCAGTAGTCTTTTCAGGTCTTCCGTTGCGTCAGCGCGTAATAAACAAATTGATGAGAAGCGACTGTTCTCTTTCTCACGTTGTCTTTTTAAGAAGTGGGAGAGTTTCCGTAGTACCGTCGTGGAGATATTGATTGCGGTTGTCGACCTAGTCGATTTCTCATCTTCCGGCATACGCTCCGCTCCGCCGCATTTGAGAAATCCACGAACACGTGTAACTGCCGTCATATCATAAAGAGAAATCCGTCATCCACGTCTGTAACGGGCTGAGTTCCCACTTTCCCCATTCACATGGAAATATCCCCATTCCTATATATCCATTTTCTTTTCTCTATTTATTGAAAAACGGGGATGCAGATATATGGGACGAGGATCCGTGTTGTGGAAGTTAGCCGACTTCCGACTCCGCTCACTCCAGTCTCGCCCATTCCGCCTTTCAATGTTTATTCTGTTCCGCTTTGCGTTCCTTGAAATACGCTTTTTACAATGACCTTTTTACAAACGGATTTCTTTCTGAATGAAGGCCACTTGCGTTGTAGTCATTCATATCTTTAACTCGCTTATCAATGGTATTTTTAGACCGGTATTTGTTTGTTATTCAATAAATAGCCTGCGCTTTTCGTGATGAAACCGTGGGCTAACATGATTTCCTTTTCTCCCTAAAAGCTATCCCGAGTACATTGTGAGATAAGTGGTAATCAGCTGTTCCTCCCCTCCACACGCCTGTAATTTCGAATTTGATGTCCTTGTTGTTTAATGCGTTTTTTACAGATCATAGGCTTAGTTAATAATTTCACTCCACCGTGTGTCAAGTTCGAATTCATTGGTGAATATTTGTAAGTACAGTCATTGGCGTACGCAGGGGATGTTGATGGGGGTTGTAACCCCCCATTGCAATGAAATTTTGTATATTTAACATAGGAATATGTGAGTTGTAGCTCTGAATCCCCTTACGAACTTTATGCCTACACTTATGAATACAATACAATCTGTTTATAGCAACTTTTACATAGTCTCGACAGATATAGAGTGTATAAGGTTCGGCATCGTCTATAGAGACATACTTTCCCCGATCCCAAGAATTTCATTATATGGTATCGTTTGAGTATTATATAAGCACCTTTGGGGAGGGTTGCTGTTGTATTGTGTATGTACCCAATGCTAATTTTTGCTTACCGGGTGGGGGTTATGATTTGTTTGTTTGGATTTTTTATGGCGCAAGAGCATCTGGGTTATACTGCGCCATTGGGTGGGTATGAAAAGGCCGACATATTGCTTACGTAATATTTGAAAACTCCCTAGGCAGATTTCACCGTATTAGGACATCACCTTAAACCATTAGTGCAGGGGATCTTTTAAGCGGTATTGTGATGCAAAGCATCTCAAAAATCTTCATTCCTTGGAGGGTTTTTTTTTCTTTCCTTTAATCCACTTTAAAGTAAGGCGCAGTATAGCCCGGATGCTCTTGTGCCATAAAAAAATCGAAACAAACAAACAACTTTAAAGTAATATTTGTCTTCTATCACTGTCTAAATACTAATTATTAGAGCGTAGAAATGACGATATAAACAGGAAGGACGGCAGGGGGCAAAGGGGCTAATTGCTCAGGGCCTTTGCGCGGAATTTTAAATATTTAACATAATTTATTAGACATAATTGGTGGGGGGGGGGAGGGGAGAAGCAGGGCCGTAGCTAGATGGTGGCGAGGAAAGCCTAAACCAGTGGCTCATGTGAGAAGGGGCGCGAAAGTGGCTGAAATAACTCAAAGTGGGGAAAATACGTTCGAGACGAGCGAGGCGCAATCTGGACGGTTCTGCCAGGGGCATTAGGTCATCTAGCTACGGTTCTGGTGGGGGGCGACCTGCTGAATTGCACAGGAGTCTGTAAAATCTGCCCCTGGGCTTGTGTGTGGGTTAAATCGTTACAAAATATATTGGCAATGAAACAGTAGCGCGAAACGGAAGATGGTTAAAAATCCCTCTTAAGATTTTTCAACCTGTCGGAACGTAAACTTACTTGAGATCGTATAAGCACAAGACTGGCAGCGTTTATCTTTAATTCATTTGATAGTATTGAAATCCTTTGTTTCCAGTTTATATTTAAGATTTGGTATAGTGTCAACTCTGGCAACGTGTAATCACAGATGCTAAATTTTAATGTTTTGCAAAATTGGCTGTTTTTATGCGTGTAAAGTGTGGAAAAACGTCCGACTTTGTGACAGTGTAAAATGTTCGAGCTTGTGGTGTAAGCCTCCAGCATATATTGCTCGTATGGAGGCAATACAATGTTCTTTTCATTGGGTCTGCTCTTCCCGGAGTGGAATATGAGGAACTTCCGATGTCGACTTCCATTCCGGCTTCTATATATATATAATACTATTGCCATTTGGCTTACCGTAAGTAATGTTTATATGCCCTACATGTTGCACTGGGCTCTTTTGTTACCGCTGCTGTCTGTTAGATTCGCCAAAGCTTTTACCGCAATGAGGTCTCGTCCTTTTTTATGGCTTCGTAATTCTGTCGGTAACCTGCATTTTTTGCTTCCCGTCATTTTCTGCCACAGGCCTATTCTATTTTCCACCGTCTGGTAAACCGCGTAATTTCCAGAAACTTTCGAACACGAATTTCCACATGTTGCTTTCCTAAGAGCAATCGTTCACTTTCGATAAGTGATTAGATTTTCCGGATGCTTTATTATGCTCATTACCTTTTTCCAAGCGCTTGGTTGCTTCCTGCTAATTCCTAATACGTTCTAATTATCATTATCTGTTTATATAATTCGTCTGTTTACATAGTATTTCCTACATTGCTGGTGGGACAGAATCATATTTTCAATTTATTATTATTATTATTTAATTTAGACTACTTTCCGTATCAATGAAGGAAGTAGAGTCAAAACTGTCGTATTCCAACAATTGAATTTGTCGTAATTTGCAAAACAGTTTGCTTGGTTCCATTTGTTCCACATCATTTTTTTTTACTCCATTTTATTTTGTGGAAGTTTTTTTAAACAAAACAAAACAGGCCAAAAGTTTAGATCAGGGTTCTCCAACATAAGGCCCGCGGGCCACAACCGCTCGCCAACGGCTTTATTGGGGCCCGCCGACAGCTCTTTGAAATGAAAAAAATCAGATAATTTTTTTTTTTATTTTTTGTTTTTTTCTTCAGAAATAGGGGAAAACCGCGTTGGTGACCCCTTTCCATACCTTAAGTGAACAAATAAATGACCAAAAGAAACTCTGACGAGAGGCTGCTTTTTTTTTTACCAAACTTACTGAAGCTTCTGTCCCGCAAGATATATGAACATTTTTAAGTGGCCCGCTGCCCAAAAAGTGTGGACAACCCTGGTTTAGATAAAAGTAGAATCCACTTTCTAATGTAACAATTTTTTCAGTTTTTGTAAGATATTATTACCCTTCTCAGGGTTAACACACTAGCCAAATGGTCAACACACAAACTCAACAAGGCCTGTTTTTCGTGAGGAATATAGATAAAAATTTTCGATACCCACACTTGAGCTGAGTCTAGAGTTTTCAGTGTATACGAGGAAAGGGACATCGGCCTGACCCCAGAATCGAATTAAGGTCCCCCCCCCCCCCCATAGATCCGAGTGTTTAACCGTTAGACCACCAAGGCACACCAACAACGCTCTCTTTCTCCGTATGTAAAGATTTTGTAAGACATTATTACTTCGTTTATTTGCGCATCTTGTTTTTACCCGTCCGGGCAATGATAACGTTTTATATACGTTATTCACCCATTTTTCGAATTTAATTTGGTCCAACAGATGAAAGCAGTGATCCATTGCCTTCTTTGCTAAACGAAGAATTGACAGTGTTTGCGGACTAACATTATAGAAGTCTACGAATCTGAAACCATCCTACTTTGCTAAAGTTCAGTTATATTAAAAAAAATTCAGTTTTGAAGAAAGTATTGCAAGTTTTAATCCAGAGACACATATGGGATAATAAATAGGCAAATAAAATACATTTTTTAAAGCGATATTAGTCGCACAAGCTAGTAATCAGAGGGTTAGATAAAGGTTCATTAGCAAAAATGATTTAAATAACTCTGTGCCATGAATAATTAGCTATATATGGGGGAGTTACCGAGTAACAACTCTCTTTTCGGTGAGTCATTTATATAAATCTAACTCATTTCTGGTAAGATCATTCTTCTGAGTAATTCACTAACTCTTTGTATATTTCTGTAAGGAACGAAGCAGATCGAGAGCAACTCAGTGTATTCAGCTATATATATATATTTTTTTTTTCCTGCAATTTAATGAATGAAAATCGAGATTTGAATCTCCCGTTGGTATTGAGCACGTGCCATTTTTTTTTTCTGTCTACCATTTCGAATTTTGGGATCTGATTTTCTATGTGATGAGGTTGGTAGGGGCGGACTGGGTCCTCTCAAAGGGCGCATACCTTGGATTTTCTGAGGGCGCACTGGCGGCCCAGCCTCCCCCTGGAGGTTGGTATTTCCTGTAAAACTGTAGGTTTTCGCAAAGCATGCTCTTAACTGTTATTGCGCCGTAAAACGGAATTAATCTTGCGCCATAATAATCCAATCAATCAATCAACCAACCAAAACAGAAGTAACCAAACAACAATTAATGAATGTTTCGTTAGTAGCTATCTAACTAATTGTGTCTGTACAGTGAAAACGTCATTTATATAATTCGCGCAAGGATCCAAATTTCGTACCGGTGTCATGAAAACCATTAATTCGAAGTCATTATAATTCTACAGTTACTGTTCCGTAATGGGTACAAATGTGTGTGTAGATACGTATCCTGTTTTAATATTAATTTTAGGAATATAACATGCTTTCCTCTCTAACTATTAGACCAGAACATACTTTTTTTTTTTATCATCTGGCCGTTCCCATTTGCATGCTACCGTGTGTTCAAATATAATAGCTAGAATGCGGACATTTCCAACCGCTCATTCAACTTTTCACGCCCCTGGGAATTCATAAAGAATGAACTCTTTCGGCAATCTATTTACCCAAAGATATATTGAATGACCTACATGTACTTGGAATTCTCACACGTTTTTCATACTACCATACACGTCGATACTTGAAAAAAGAATTAAAGATTGAAAAATCGAAGAATATTTAATGTTATAAACTCTGATTTTTTTTTTTAATCAGAAAGTATCATACCCGTAAAATTACCCTGAACTATATTTTTGTTCATTTGTTTGTTTGTTTGGATTTTTATGGCGCAAGAGCATCAAGGCTTTTAAGCCTAGACCTTTAAAAGGTTGTCGCTTTTACTCTTATGCCCTATGTTAACGTGGAGGTAACGTATTCGTCTATCCCAGGCTTGTCCAACGTTTTTGGAAGCTGGCCACTTAAAAAATTTTCAGAAATTTCGCGGGCCAGCAGCTTCAGGGAGTTTCGTTAAAAAAAAATATTATTTGGTTGTTGTTTTAGTGTTCCCCACCCCCCTCCCCAACAGTTGTCGGCGGGTCGGGTTCTGGCCCACGGGCCGTATGTCAGAATTTGCAATTATTAATAGTTAAACCCCTAACGATTTACTATTGCGAATCTTAATTAATATTGTAAAGGTGTGTACGTACAATATCATAGGCAGAGGCGGATTTACGATTTTGCCGCCTGTAGACTGACATGTTTTACCACCGAATCTTAACTAGAAGCATGACAGAGATTTTAGCGCTTTTGTTAACTTCTTAATTTGACGCCCCTGGCGCTTTTATGTCAAATTCACGTTTTCTTAAGTATTCGTATATTTGGCGATTTTTGAGCCTCTCTCGAGGCGGTGCCATTGGTAGCTCTCCTTTTGCCAATGTCTGGTTACAGCTCTGAACATAACAATTGGAAATTAATTCAACTGGTCACGAAAAAATTTAGCCCCGATTTTGCAAATTTCTCGTCGACAAACTTTTCGTCGAATATTCGCCGCCGTAGCCTATTGGTAAGTTTGCCGCTGATCACAGGCTTGTAAGCCCCGCATGCGTACAAGGAGTCTTGAGTAAATGCAAAAGTACGACTGACTCGGGTCCCAGGTACTAAATTTAAAAACAGGGGAAAAAAAAAAATCCTATCTTTCATACTCCATCCTCACGACCGAATCCTATTTCTTAGAAACTTTCCAATATCAATTTACTCTTGATAGCACGATTTTTTGGAATGTCCTGTCATAAGCGTAGGCAGAAAGTTCATAAGGGGGGGGGGTTACAGAGCTACAACTCACATGTTAAACGTACAAAATTTCATTGCAATGGAGGGGGTTACAACTCCAACCAACATTCCCCTGCGTACGCCAGTGTGTCCTGTAGCTGTAAATTAAAGCTATTATACTTTCGTGCATGTTCGCAGTTAAAGCAGCAAACAAAGGAACTTAATTAACTAAGTAGATTTGTGTGTGCTGTCAGAGGGTTGCATATTTGTGAACAAGCACTAAAAGTACTGTTCATATTCATGTGCCAAAACATTGACATGTGGAAAAAAAAAGAAAATCTGAAATGTGACATGAATTCTTTATGTCCATGTCCTCAATCTTCAGCACGAGTGTACACATTGCATTTAATAACTAGGTACCGACAAAACCATGATAAATGTACTACGTTCGTCTTGGATGACCCTGTCGTCTGTTTTGGGACGCAGAACTGCCATAAACAATCCTGTGTGAATGCTTATACGTGACAGAAAGCAATTCATTTCATCCGACACTTCAATATCCCGTTCTGAAATCTAGATAGCTAAAAATTCCAAGTGTGTCCGTAATAAACGTTGTATGCATTATTTTCTGAATTATGTATATGAAGAGCAAATGACAACGCTGTTTTTGTGTAAAGTTTATGTAATAGTTTGGTTTTAAACATTTGTGAAAACTTTTAACAGCGTATGTTTCATTATACACAACAATTACAATTTACAGATACGATACTGTGCTACAGGAAAAAAGATTGTAATACCTAAAACTTGACATTCCGGTTCGTCTGTTGGAACATTCTTCAAAACTTCTTTTTTAACTTAAAAACCAAACCTTCCTTTTCGTAGCTCACCTATGTTCGGGAGCCGAAACCAAAAATTAACTATACGGATTTCTAACTATTTATTAACAATATTACTAATCGTATTGGCATAATTTTAGTTTAAGCGTAACATTCATCCGATTTCTTGTTCTCAACACAAGATCTCCAACTGGCTTCGGTCGGCTAAACAGCCAATTACTTACGAAATTCGTGTTTCTGCGAAAAAGTTTACATAGGGCGGACCGATTTGTCAACTTAACTTCGAAAATGTGAGCATGAAAGCCATTTAAGACATAACCAGACCACTAAATCTGCAATAGCTGAGCATACAATACGAAACAATCACAATATTTTGTTTGACCATATAAAAGTTCTTGTTAAATCTCTGAATATATGGCCAAGAGTCTTCGTAGAAGCCATAGAAATTTCTAAACAGCCGAAAAATTTCAATAAAGGGCTATGCATAATCATTTCCGTTAGTTATTTACCCATTCTAAGAAATTTGGAAGGCTTCTGCGTTTTATTGATTCCTGTTTCGTTTTTTACTGACGTTCCCTGTTGTTGCTGTCCAAAAACAAGATCCGTTGGTAACTTTCTGGAGAACATTTGAACTGTAAGCAGGTGCAGTGACATAAGTCAACTCCCATCATTGACTTCTTATCTTCGGAAGAAGGTTCGCATAGACCAGTGGTTCTCAACCTTCTTCAAACCGCGACCCCCCACCTTTCCGCCACCGCGATATTTGCATGGTAAAAGCATTTTTAACAGAGTAAAGAAAACACATTAAATACAAAATTATATATATATCATATTAATTATATCATCATCATCTATCCACTGCTGGATGAAGGTCTCTCCAAATGCTTTCCACACAAGTCTATCCTGAGCAATTCGCTTCCACGTCACCCCAACCTGTTTTCTTATTTCATCCACCCATCTAGTTTGAGGACGTTTTCTAGGTCTTCGGTGGTCTCTTGGAATCCAGTTCAGAATTTCTGTTGTC
>QLNU02014176.1:10158504-10182750 GCA_006491805.2 Dysdera silvatica
CACCTTTTTTATGCAAAAGAATTACTGTTGCAGAATCCCATTGGTTTGGTATGTTACCGCTGTTAAGACATTTGGTAAAGAATTTTGCAAGTATGTCTTCTACATATTCTCCAGCTTCTTTTAGGATATCTAATGTAATACCATCATCGCCAGGGGCTCTTCCTTTCTTCATACTTTTTATTGCAAAATATTAATTATATAAATTAATGTATATTATAGATATGAAGTTAACAACCGTTAGTAGAATATTGCAATGTAACCATGTTGAAATATAAAAGCGTTGGAAACATTTGGTATGAAATTCCTTATAAAAATAATTGCAACTAAAAATAGTTGCGGGGGGACCCCCCCCCAAAAAAAAAAACAGTTCGCAGCCCTCAGGTTGTGAACCACTGGCATAGGCGAATAGAAACGTAAAACGGGTCTCCAAATATTAAAATATTTTACCCCTTGTAACACAGTTCCTGTATCTGAAAATTGCTTTACCATTTGTGCTACCTACCTAATTTTCTGGGAAGAAGTGTTAATTTGCGTATTTTTCCTTTTTTTTTATAGATTTCTGCTATTCGGAAACACTATAATCAACTGTTTAATCTCTGCTGTGGTCACTTCCAATTTTCAACGTACAAAGTAAGTAATTTGTTATCTTACAAAATTAGATCAGGACTTCTTATTCGATTCCTCGTTGTAAACGAACAAAAAAATGCTTTTTTTTTTTTAGAAAAAGCAGTGTTTAATGTTGTATATATAATATTAATATCATTACGTGTTTTGCGGGTACCTTTCGTACCAGGTATGATTTTTTGTTACGTAATTGTAAGGTATAATGTGCAGGGAGAATCTTTTTTTCAGCAACTTGTACCTTAGCCTTTTATCCCGATGTCAGAGGGTGACCTAAGTGGCATTGTTCTGAGAGACTTCCCGCTCATAAAATGGTTTTTACTACCTCTCTAAACAACTGTCTACTGGCGTGCCGCACCAGTAATTAATAATGGTACGCACTCCAGTAAATCCTTGCGTTGCCTTCTTTTGTATGTAGACACGCCTGACAGACATGTACACTGTTTTTTGGCTACTCTGGTGAACTTTATTTACATACATTAGGAACAAATATTGTGAAAAATATATACGCTACTGTTATATGGATAAGAAGAGAGGAACTCGGTTTTATATCTGGAGCTGGGAGCCCGGGGATTTCATCAGTAGAAGCCGTCACTCAATTCCAGTTATTTTGGGATTTTTCATTTTCTTCAATATTTTTCTCGATGGACTTCATTCCGTGTAAATATTTGGAACCCTTCTAGGTTGTGACGATTTTGGAGAAGTTTTGCTGTAAATAGTCTGCTAATTTGTTGTAATGTTTATTTAAAATTCTGCAGTTTTGGAAGTTCTGTGGTATTTAAATTTTTGGATGAGCGTGTTTTTTTTTGTTTTTTTTTCCGAAGCCCGTTTCTGTTGTTTCATAGTTTGCGCCCTCCCTCCCCCGAATTGGGTTTGGATCATGAATTTCTAAAAGTCTGACCGTACCTTATCGGTAACTTCGTTTGGTAGCGTTTAAGTATTACGTAAGCAATATTTTGGCCATTTTAAACCTCCTCCTCCTGGTAAACAAAAATTAACATTGGCTAGCATAGGAAAATAAGACCAACGGCAACACCCCCCCTCCCCCAAGGTGCTTACGAAATACATGAATTCTTCCTTTCACGCAAAATCACCCTTGCTGTCTTCACGCCAAAAACTTTAACCAATAAATTAAAAGTTACGTGAAATCATTGGTTTTGTTGCAGATAAAAAGTTCGGGACGCAAAATTAGAAATGAACGATCGTCTTAAAGACCAATCGATTTTATTTCTAAACTTAAGTGTAGGAGAAACAAATGAAAAACAAAAAAATAGCGTGGATATTAATCAGAAAAAGTCATGCTTAAGAAAACAACGTGGAATTATCGGTAATCATTAACATAAAGATGTGGAAAGTCCTTTAGAAGTTAAAAATCAGCGCATTTAAGATTTGTGCGCCTTACGAATTATATAGTTGTCCTCAAAGTGTGCTTCTAGTGTCTCTAGAAAATTTTCATGGGATTCAAGAGGGCAAAAGTGTTTTCATAATAACGTTGTTTAATTGATGTTTTAATTTCAAATTCAGTAAATATAACCCATATAAACCAAAGCCTTTTGCGATTTGCAATGATCTTGAAGATGTAAGATATTATTACCCTTCACAGGGATAACACAATTGCCAAATAATGGTCAACACAGAAAAGCCTCCGGGGCGAGATTTTTGTTAGCTTTTTTCAGAGATCTTGAAGAGCGTAAAAGGCTCCCGTCACCGAAAAGTTTGAGCACTTCTCTCCTGCGCTCCGACTTTAAAGCATGCACTGATGATGGCACATGGATATTTTTCTACGTATTTTCTTTGTTGTCAAGTGCTTTGACCGAACTTTGTCATCGTCCTTGTGAAGATAGCTGTTTTGGTGATTGAAAAGTTTGGAGTCTCTCCAATGCTGAGCATTGTATGTCATTAGCTAAGGGTGCTGTTTGTTGTCAGTGTGCGGCTCTTGAATCCCACTCTAACATTTATAGAACGTCTGGGTATTTTAAAGTTGATTCAATGAATCTTTGACGATGTCGCATGTGTCTTCCTTAGGCTATGCTTGTCTAGAAAGTCATCGTTTTAGACATGGGATGTTTTTTTAAATGGTTGGAAAAATGCTACAATGTTGTCAAAACAAATTCCTACCTCCATTTTCTTACAGGCTTTTTAAACTCTAAATCAATACACGAAAGACGACCGTTATCTGTTTTGACAAGTGGTATCAGCTGTGGGAACCTTAGAACAACAACCACTTTACACATTGTTGATGACTTCGAATTCATTGAGTTCTCATCTGGTATCTGGGATCACGTAATTTGGTCAGTTCCATTCCACATAGCTTGTCCTGCAGTCTTGGACTGTAACACCACAAGCAAACAAAACAAATTCCCTATTCCGGTTTCCTAGCAAATACTGTTTTCCAATATTTGGCTAATGTTTCCAGTTTTCCCTCCAGCTGTACAGTTCTGAATGGAAACATGAAAGTGTTTTAAATTCAGAACTGTAAAGCTGAAAGGAAAACAGGAAACACTAGTCAAATATTGGGAAACAGTATTTGTTCGAAAATCAGGATAAGGAATTTGTTTTGATTGTTTTTGGTTTTATAGTCCAAGAATTAACGTTTTAGTAGGTATTGTTGTTAAGTTGATAGTAGTAAGGATAAATACAGTCGAACCTCGGTAAGTGGTGTATCTTTTAAATGGTAAAAAAAAAAAAATCGATTTTTTTTAATTATACTTTTTTTAAATAGCCTAAACAATTTCGGACAGTTTAAAAAAAAAACCACATTAAAATATTCCAATTAGTCACTTTACAACAAGCAAAAACGTAACACCATACATTACTTCTGAGCATGTTTTGTTTACTTTTTCGTTGTTTTTCTCAAAATGTGTTGTGTTTTTGTCAACTTGTGCGCTGGGCTACTTTTAAACCGTTTGTGCTTTTTCCATAAAATTTGGTATTTAGTTTGGCATAGTGATTGTCTTTCAATTCTCCCATTAATACTTTGATATTATGTGAAATTACCACCAGGGGGCGGTGTTGTTGTGTATAAATTATTACGAAATTTTTTTACAAATTATGGAAGGTGTGTTTTAACATATTTTCATTTTATATATAACAACTATTTTAGAGGGATTTCTAAGGTACATACCTTGAAAGTATTTTCCACTTTCCATGGCAATTCCAATTTCAATTCAACTAGTTTTATCTTGCGCGTCACAGCATAATGCATTTTTATTTTGCTTGAATTTCATGTTTTTAATTAAAGCAATTACAAACAATTATTATATCCAGATTTTTTTTTTACAATTGTATTAAACAGCTAATAAATTGCTTGTGGCTCACAAAAAATTCTAGGTAATTATGTAATAACTTCATTTATATATTAATCCTTAAAATTAGTGGAAATTTTCTTCGATTTTTGAGCCCGAAGGTACTTACCCCCCACCGAGACGAACACGCTTAAGACGAATTACTTTTAATACGAACAGTTTTCTGAAGTTCCGTCAGATTGTATAGCATACTACCCTTTCCGGATAAGACGAATTACTGTTAATAGGAACAGATTTTCTGTTCCCCTTGGTGTTCGTCTTAACGAGGTTCGACTGTATTTGTATATCCATTTTCCCCCAACTTCACGGTAACACATTCACTTAGTTCCCAAATTCGACTCCCACAAGAGGTGGGGGATGCTTACCGAGTAATTGCTCAATAAAGTTCGGGGATTGGTTCCCTAGCTCTTAAGAGGTTCCTAAAAAAAAATATAAGTACAATGGAACCTGGTAAAGTGATCACCTTTATAAATTGACCACCTGAATAAAGTGACCATTTTTTATAAGAGAGAACTGGTAGGGACTTCGTCACGCCTATGCCGAAGTTTGTCATGTATAGTGACTATCTGTCTATGATGACCATCGCAGTCCAGTCCCAAAGGTGGTCGTTTTAGACAGGTTCTATTGTATATTACTCTACGATAGCGTAGTGGTAATGCAATCGTCTATTGTGCCTTGAACCTGGTTTCGACTTCCAGTTATATTGTAGAACGCGCGCCGTCCTTTCTGCCCAACCGTAATCCGGGGTTTGTTTGCCTTGGCAACAGAGGTTCAGAGTTCACGTGAAACTATTGGTCTCGACGCGACCTTTGCCATTCTTACGACATAAAATACAAAAAAGTTTTTTTGACACGTTGTACGAAGACAACAACTAATTTTATATTCAAGGAGTTTAAAACTGTTAGTAGGATTTGGAAATTTCAAGCGATCCCGTCAGTTGGAACATAGCATGTGTGGTTGCTTAAAAGGCGAGAGCGTCTGTTTTCAAAAAATTAATGCTGTTATTCATTTTGAAGCTTGAATTGTGCGATTATAAATTATTGGAAAATAGTTTAGATTATAAATTATTAGAAAATAGTTTAGATTATAAATTATTGGAAAATAGCTTAGATTATAAATTATTGGAAAATAGTTTAGATTATAAATTATTGGAAAATAGTTTAGATTATAAATTATTGGAAAAGAGTTTAGATTATAAATTATTGGAAAATAGTTTAGATATAGGAAGCCCATAAAGAATATAATAAGGATGGATTATAAGAATAGATTTTGGCAAACTAAAACTAACGTTTCGAATTATTGCCGTATTTCTACTAATTTTAAAATCCATGACGTGTATATGGAAGTTCCATTTTAGGTTTGATTGCAGGGTGGATCTGCGAAATTAATTTTATCTGAAAATGATACATTTTATTTATATTAATATACAATTAGTTTGAATTTGTACATTTCATTTTATTAGCAAGAGGAGGAAATTTATAGTCTCGGAAATTAGTATGAGCTAAATTGTTTTTATGAAATTAGTGTAATACCCCGTATTTTATTATTTACTAAATGAATTAAATTCTGTTAATTTCATTTAAAAAAAAACAACAACCCTCAAGTGGCGTAGAGTTAAGCGTTCGTATGTTATACTGTTACCTCGAGTTCGACTTCAGTAATATTGTAGAACACGTGTTGTTTTTCTGCCCATCGTGGTCCGTGGTTTGGTTTTTTAGGCAGTAGGGGTTTGGGTTCTTGGAAAATTACAGGTCTCGGCCCAACGTGACCTTAGCTGTACTTAGCAGCATAAACACACAAGGGGAAAAACATCCTCGCATTGTTGGTAAAACATATAGGATTGAAGCCAGAGGCGACGAGAGTGGGGGCAGCAGGGACTGCAGCCTGGGGGCCCTGATGAAATCTAGGGGTTCGCTCTGGCAAGGACCTATGCTGTGGGGGGGGGCCCGACCCAGGGGCAGGATCACGGGGTCGGTGGAAGTCATCCTGGGGGGGGGCCCGTGCTTGCTCTCGGCGTCCCTGGTTTAAGCGCATAGGTAAGAAAAGGATTTAATTTTTGTAAAAGATAAAAATAATAAATTTTATTGTCTATTAATAACGTAATTTTTAGAGAGAGAGCATTAAAAAAAAAGAAAGTCGCACGCATATTAGCTAATTTTAATTTATATGATAATCTTTCGTTCTTAATGGCTTGGACATATGGAGCGGAAAAAGTAATTTGTAAATGAGTAATATGTATGTGGGAAAGATAATGGTAGGGTGGTGGTAATGGGAAAGAGGAAGACAATGGCTGAGATGAAGAATAGAGCGACCGAAGATCTGGGTGAATCTGGATGGAGTAGGGATGAAGTCTTGGATAGAAGATTGTAGAAAGGAAGAATACAAGAGCATAACGCCGAACCCATATAGAACATGGGAAAATGGCAAGGTGAAAGAAGAAGAATCTTCCCTTCTTAATCGTATTAGCAGCTTTAGAAGGATTAAAGAGCATTTTAGCCTCTGATTTTTTTTTTCTTCAAGTCTGATGGTGAATAAATGTGATTTATGTCTGTGCATATAGACATTGTTCAGTACATTTTTGTTTGGAGAATTGGTTTTTATGTTTGATATTGATGTTAGTACATTTTGAAAAAAATTCAAATTGTGGCATTTCGTGTAATGACTTGAAGGGGTGATACTACTTTTATCAGTTTAATCTGGGGTAGGGGTCCCCAAACTTTTTGATTATTAACGTTGAAAACGTTTTTACGGAGGTCAATTAAACAAAAGTCACTTTTTTTTCTTTTCTTTTTTTGCAGGACATTTTCATAAAGGTAGGATGTTGTTGCCACTTTATTATGATAATATTAATAATACAATCATTTGCGTTGAAACCAATGAAAAATAATTGTTGCCACTATATTCTGGTGGAATCAATAATAGCTACATGAGGAAATGTTAATTGTGCTTAATTCTTTACTTTTTAATTTTGGTTATCATGGTAACCTGAAAGGCACGAAATGCCAGAGGGTGCTTTTTCTCTTTTGGTTTATAGTATTCATTCAAGTTTTGACGGGTACGCACGTAGTTTTTCTATTCCGCTTAAATTCGAATGTTATTCTTTATTCACCACACCAATGACAAAACTGCAAACAAAAAATCGTCAATGTTATTGGATATATTTTCAACATTCTAATGTTCAATAACATTAAAGATTTTTTTAATATTAAATTTATATTTATATAATATAAATTTCATATTTTAATTATCAAAATTTTACATCTTTTTTCATTTTTTACACGTTCAAGAGCGTTTCGACTTTTTATCGACCCCCCACCCCGTCATATTTAACTATTACGCAATTATAATAGAAAAAAAGAGAAAACGCTTATGTAATTTTTTTTTTAGATTTTTTATTTTACAGTGGTTATACTACATATATCCAATATAATTATATTTAATCAGATGCATTACAATAAGACTTGTTAAATAAGTAAAATTTTCAATGTGATGGATGGGTGTGGGAAGTTAGTGGATATTGGCAAAATTTACGATGTTGTATTTAAGATTAATCTTTGATGTAGAAATCCGTAATCGCTACGTATTTCTACACCAGACTTATTTTTCTGTTTCGTTAAGATGGAATTAATATGGCTGAAATCAGCTTCAACTCTACATAAGCTTGGAAATGCACTCATGAATTGAAAAGAGAAAATAAGAGCGAAGTAGATTCAGTTTACAGATATACTACTACCATATTATTATTAATTTTTATTGAATCTTATTTCATTTTTAATCTAATTTTCTAATCTTGTAAAATAATAAAATGTAACATAAAAATTCAGAATTTAACGTTTAAATATCTTTTGACTTAATTTTACGCATTAAAATCTTTACGTTAAATGTTTACATGTAACTGTGCACTCATTATGTTAATGATTTTGAATTGACTTTTCTCCATTGAACATTAGATCTTTTTCCTAATTGTCCGGCGAGCCTGAATATACGCCTAACATCATCATATTAACCCCTTTGAGGGGGGGATCCCTGTTCTAGGAGACAAATATTTTCCATTTGAGCCCCAATTCTTTCCAATACATTCTTTCCTTAGTTTGTTTATATTTTCCCCATGGTTACAGTTTGTTGCCGTTAAGCTGGAATGTAGTTTGTTATTCAGGAAGTGCACAGTCAGGATAGCTGCATTTCATATACCGTTTCCGGAAGATCGTATATTGTAGAAGACAAGGGCGTTTTCGGTAGTTCCGGGATTTTTAAGATCATTTTGGAGTACTTGTACAAACTTTTTCAGGACTTGCATTTTAGTTTTAAGTTTCGTAAGACACGGTCTACAATTTTTTTCCACATGTTGCAGTTAAGGACGTTACGATACTGCCGATATGGGTGGGTATAGATACTTTTCATTCGATATTAGCTGTATCGTTATCGATATCGTTAATTCGATAATATCGCAGTATCGAAACAAACGCCGGAGCATCGGTATTCGATACTCCGACTAACGGCTCTTGGTATACATATGTAGCATGTTACCAACGTAGGGAGTTGAAAGGATGCTACTAAAACTACAAGAATTAAAGAGCCGTGAAATAAATCCGAGTAAAGTTCATCCAACTTAAAATGTGATATTTATTAAATAGTCAAAGAAAGCCAAATGATACAATTATGAAATTAATTAATTAATTCAGTAGGCCATTTTGTGGCGGAGCCTCTGATCGAACGTCACGCTGGTTGATGGAAAACCAGACTGATTTATTTTTAAGAATCCAGAATACATTTATAAAATTCCGTTACCAAACATTAAAATTCAAATGTATAAATATTTGATCAAATTTGTATTGTTGTTGATTATCAAAAATGCAAAAACGGAAGTTATACAATCGTGGTGATCCAGTGGCAAGGGGTATTGAAGTCTGTAAAGTGGAGTTTACTACATATATAATATCGGTTAAGTCCTTGACGTAAGTCTGAGTTTAGAGATATTGTGTATGTGTACTCATATATCTATATATGTACCAAATACAAATGATTAATAAATAAATTAATAATTAAATAAATAAATTAATGAACAAATAAGTCATTAAACAGTTATGTTTTAAATTGTAATTATTAAAGATTTTAATTAACCATTACAAATGCACATTATGGAGATTAAACCATTATCGAATATTAATTACAATGGTCATTTACAAATTTATGAATTTTGGTTTTATTAAATTGGATTTCTGAAATGTGCGACGTTCTTCAAATTGAAATGTGGTATTTGGCATTTCTTCAGTGTTCAAAATTCATAGAATTTTTGATTCGAAATAGTCGCATGGTGGTGGCGACTTTGGTTGGTCGATAAAACCGTTGAGAACTTTTTTTTTTTACGAATCTTGTTAAATTGACTAAGAAAGTGAATCGGTTAATGAAGAGTAGAAATCGTACGTAATCGCTTCGAAAGTAGACCTTCGGTTGCGTCGATAGGTCCTTTTAGGAGTATTATTAAGTTTTGAAATAATTATTTTGTATCTCCTTTCTCTTAATTATATTTTTTTGTATATATACTTTGCATAGCACTTAAAACTTGTGTACAATAGGTAACCATATTAATTAAAGTTGTGTGTTTAATACTATGTAACTATGGTGTGGCTCTTTATAATGTATGATATATTGGAATGCCGCTCTCATTGCCCTCATGCGTGCCTACCCCTGCAATGGTTTGTCAGACCCGTAGCTATACTTTTGTTACGATGGGGGGGGCTCTGAACGCAGGGGCTTAAAATTCTTTAATATTTTAATGTATTTTATTAATATATTTAATAATACTAAATATCTAAGTAGGCTATTATATTTAACATCAATGAATAAATTTCTTAACTTAAATTTTGCATTAAAAACTTACAGAGGTATACTAAAATTTAGAATTTCCCTTATCTTTATTATAGAATACATGAAGACTAAAACCTCCATAAAATGCATGATGTAAACAAGATCTACAGTCGAAATCTATTTTGAATATATTTTTAACGTCAAAGAACAATTTCCACTGTCATGTACAATTTTATACGAAACAAAAAATTGAATATAAAAGTCTAAGATAATTTGGCTATGGCTCTGTAATTTATTCCTGATCGCTTGTGCCAAATAAATTTTAAGTCCGAAGGAAAAAACAAGTAGATTTTCTTTTTTTATGTGTCTAATACCTTAAAGGAATTTTCTTCCCCGAAAATGTCTTTGTACATTCAATATTCAATTTCGACAGCTGAACAATGCAAAGCACAAACAGTGAGATTCTTTTATTGTACGAATTCTTATTCGTTAGTATAAGGGTCTGAAAAAATTTGCCCTGTTTTAGCAGACATTTTGACATCATTAATTATTTGTAATGCCAATCTTCCACACAAACTGCCACATTACCTACAGTGGTGTGACGAGCAGACGTGACTGTCGGTGGAGAAGCTGGAAAGGGGGAGAAAAGAAAATTTGCAAGGAAGTAGAAATGTCATTCAAGAAGTCGGTTAGTCTGACTGCAAATTTACTGTTTTGGACACTTTTACCACCAACCTTTAGCAACATTTAACTTGTAAAAAGAGGAAAAAAATATTTTTTTAAATTTAGCAACCACATTCTTAATTTTGTTTTTACTTTTGAATTATTCCGCATGTCATTAAAAATTGGTTTCGTGCAACTCCGTCGCACGCTTGCCGTAAGTTGTCGACCCTTGATAGTGGGCTATATCAAAAAATTTATTTCCCTAGGCCGTGTGTGACTGATGCAGAATGGTTTAACTAAGGATTCGAAAACTTTAAACTGTACAATAAAGAAAAAAAAAGATGGAAAAAATTACCTTGAAATTTGTTTTTACAGCTATTTAATTGTATTTGTATGACTTATTAATATTTGTTATTTTATGTATGACAAATTCTGAACAACGAATTATCATTCGATACTTATCGATACCGTAAGTATCGGTATTTGATATTCGATAGTATCCTAGCATCGATGTTTTTAATGGTGTTGGTATCGATACCCAATACCTCGTATAGAATGCAGCGTCGAAACGTCCTTAGCTGTTGTGGCTGCCATACTTCCCTCACATATGTCTTTTTTGAGTTACAAGTATGCTTACGCTATGAGCTACGTCGTAGGTAACGCCAGTGATCTCGCTAGAGCCCCTAAAATTACACGCCGGTACATCTGCCGCCATTTTCTGGCTGCACACTTCCGGTTTCATTTACCTTGGCGATAAAGGTTTTCAGTTTTGGAGCAATGATCGCTATTTTGGCATAGAAATAATCAACACTTCGCGATTATCCGACTATTGTAAACATTGGCGCAAATTTTAAGATGTCGCCAATAAAAACAATTTGCAACCCTAGCTTAGTTTTCGATTAATGTAAAACTATAATGCAAATGAAACAAACTTAAACTGCAAACATTCTATGTTTATTCCTCGAATGATTAGAAACATTCCCAGCGGAACACTCACCCATTTCACCTTATTTTATTAAAAATAACACACTTGTAAATCACTCAACTTTAACACAGCAGTGAATAGGATCACGTGACACGATGGCAGGAAAATGGCGGCTATGCGCCAGCTCTCCTATCTAAAAGCCTTAGACCTCGCTGTCCGGATTAGTCATAAAAGCCGAATGTGTGTATTTTATCCTTTGTTGATCTCGATCGCGATGGTTAAATTTTATTGCTCGGATCACCATTGCTTGCTCATCAGATATTGAACGTACCTGTCGTCCATTTAATGACAGTGATGTAGATTTAGTCTGTCTTCAAAGTCGTGGAAGCATTGTATGTGTTCACGGGTGTTCTTTCTCTGTCGGTTGGTAGTTCGCTTTAATTACACGAGCGAGAATAATTAATTTTATTACTTCACAATTCCCACAACACATTCTTAATTTAGTAAAATCACCTTTTCCAGCGAGTGACTAAATTTGAGACCCATCAAAGCGGTCCTCTATTGGTAATATTATTTTGAATCTCATTAAATTCAAGTTTGAGCGATTTTCTTCTTTAGATACCTTTTTAAAAGAAATCTTTACTATCTCTACCTCGCATGAATGACCGTGTGATTTACGAAAGCTTTTATCACCATTAGTATGTAAATTTTAAACATTTATTTATTACATTATTACAAAATTACAATAAATCCGTCGAAGAGGGTAGCACCCTGTGTAATTAAACTAAGTTTAGTCAATACTAATTTCTTTAAACTCTTGTTTCTTATTCTTTTTTTTTTTTAATATTTTTTTTTAATTCAGCGTTGAAACGAGTCATCGTTGAACTGGGTACACTAATTCACACGAATGGTACATACAAATATCCTTCTTATTCCAAAAAAGTAGTATTAAAACATTCAGCTTTGTAAGATATTGTGACAGCCCAATATCATTAAGTCAAAATATGTGCCAAAAAAAGAAACTTGCACTAATAAAGTAAGAAGTGAGATTCTTCATTGTGCAATTTAAATGTAAGGTGTGTTAGCATTCTGCAGAAAGTAATTACTAGGGAAAGTAAGTTGTCGGTTAAGTGTGCTTTTAGGGTAGATATCATTAGGTAAATGACCCAGGTCGACCCAAGACCACCTCACAATATTCAATAAATGCCCACTGGTAGAGGTTGTCAGTAAGATTTTAATTATTCAATGCTTTTGTCGATATCCTGTTATATGGGCTGTACTTTCGCGCAGAGGGTACCAATTTACGCGAGGAGGAAGATGCTAATCTTGAAAAAGGATCGCAAAACAAAATGATAAGCTCGTCATATTATGCCATGGCTGTGCATCAGCCATGGGAACAACTATTATTAACAAGGAGGAGAAGGAATCTCACTTTAATCTTCCTAGTTATTTTGTTTTCCAATTGCATTATTTTATCGGAATTTTATTAAAGTGCATTTTATATCTGTTTTTATTAAACTTGATTTTAACGGTTATTCAAGGAATGACAGACTTGTAAAGATGAGGACTCTCTCTACTGAAGAAGTGTTTAGATCGTTAGAAAAAATAAATGTGCTTCAATTATGTAACCAATCAATTTTGCAATTAATTAGCTTGAATGAATAATAAATCTTGTAAGTTATTTATTTTTTTATATACAATTTAATATTTATGGGGCCTAATTTGCAATTCAGATGATCTAAAAAAAATAAATAAAATCGAGTTAATGGTTTTATAAGTACAGTCGAACCTCGTTAAAGGGATCCGGTACCACTTTTGGGTTCACAAAATCGTTTTTTCATTTTTTGCATGAAAAGAAATTGTATGCTCTTAATGCAATATAGGGATTTGGATTTTCTGGGCACTTAGATCCCCTCCCCAATTTTTTTTTCCAGTTATTGTAGGGTTGCAACAAGAGTCTATGTTGTACTCGAACAAAACTTTAAATGCGTTTTTTTTTCAAATTGAAGTTTTTTGAGATGTTTCGATTTCAATTTGATATATCTTCAAAACCGTTTATAATATTAGATATAAATATTAGAAACTTTAGGTATAAATATTAGGAGTTTTCAAGGTGTGTTGTTGATATAGTTTTCTTTAATTTTTCTTCGCAGAATTTTTATATATGTATTATAATTTGAAATACAAATTTTGATAACGGTTACAGCGCCAAACTTGAAAAATGTCAATTTTGAATATTTGATATTTTTAGTATTTTTTCTAAATAACCTATCTAAATCGCCTGAAGACAACTTTTTCTTCTTATTCTTATTTATATGAAAATATTTTATTTTTTCAAAAGTTTAATAACATCTTTAATTACATAAAAAATACTGGGCATTAGTTTTTTGAATTTTCACATATTTTAAATTAAAAGAAACAAACAAATTAACAAAAAGTAGTTTCGATTATATATTATGCTTACGATTATGCTGTAATTACTATAGAAAAAAATGGAAAGCATGTCTTAAAACAAATTTTTTTTTTGGAAAGTGGTACCGGAGTCCCTTAAAATAAACACCAGGGGGGGGGGACCGAAAATCTGTTTGTATTAACAGTAATTCGTCTTATCCGGAAAGGATAGTATGCTATATAATCTGACGGGACTTCAGAAAACGGTTCGTATTAAAAGTAATTCGTCTTAACGAGGTTTAACTGTATCACTTCGTACAGAATCCAAACATGGGTTTCATTCTCGTCTAAATTTTGAGAGTTTCATATAAACTATCGGGTTTGTTTATATAATAGGAATTATGCAGTCTTCTTTTTTCTTAAATGGGTCCTGCGGTGGTGCAGTGGTAACGCGTTCGTTTAGCGTAGGGTTATTCCCCAACTGTACAAAAAATAAAACGCTTACTGGCTAACTATTCACCGTAGTCCAGGGGTTGGTTTCCTAGGTCTTAAGAGGTTCAGATTTCTCGGAAAACCTTAGGATCCGATGCAGCATGACACTCGCACTCCGTGCGCTATAAAACTAAATAAAGCAAACTTGTTTTTCCCCAATTAGCGAAAATTCGATTGCTGGAATGAGGGATATATATATTGCTTCATTTGGTGCCATATTTTATATTTTAAGGTATTTAAAATATTTCTTCAAACATTTGGATAAAGCAGCGTGCATTTTTTTTTTTTGACATCATAAATGGAAGTGCTTCCGTTTTATAACAATAGCATATAAAAATATTTTTATAACGTAAACGAATAGCGTTAGGAAGTGTTCAAGTATTACGTAAGCACCTTTGGGGAGAGAGGGCATTGCTGTTGTGCTTATTTTCCTATGTTAGCCAATGTTAATTTTTGCTTAGGAGGGAGAGGGGTATAAAATGGCCAAAATATTGCTTATGTAATACTTGAATAATACCATAGCAAATATGTGTTTTCATGAATGTGATTTCAGTTATGTATTATGGAGATTTAAACATTGCTTTGTTTGAAATCGATTTCTCCTGAGTTTCTTACTGCGAAGTGGACAATTTTATTTGTTGTATTATGTAAATATAAATTTCTACAAAACGTAAGTGTTCAGGATCCCTCAATAAGAGTAAAGATTAAGCGTTTGAGAAGATGTAGAGTTCGCTCAGAGAAGAACGGAGGACCTTTTCAGTATCTTAATGCACACGCTGCTTCAGAATTCGTGAGTGCTATTTCCAACTTTTAAATTAGATTTTTTTTTTCCTGTGAACTGAGATATGTTTAACTTGACGACATGGTGAAATGAACACGAACACAGTAGGTGTAATTTATTTAAAAATTATGCGTCAATTTCGCCTTTTCCATGCAACTTCCAAAATATACTTGTACCAGACGTTCGCTGCTTAACATTCAAGTGATCAGTTTGCGTCGTGGAGGCTATAAATGGCAGACTAAAAATTCACCCGCCATTAGATTTGGAGTAGTTGGTGGATAAAAAGATGTTTGGGGTTGTTGTTTTTCTGCAGGTAATTATAGGCGGGCTTGAATTAAATATATTGTTAATGCAATTGGGCGGTGTGTTTTTGCTACTTCCCCCCCCCCCCCCGAGAGAGCGTCCGCACTTCGATAAATTGTACGTAATGAAATGGACGAGGATGCAATTAGAGGCCGAATAGTTATTCCGAGGGAGGATAATTGAGTTTTTTGGAAATAATTTTACGCCTGATTTTCTGTTGTGTTTTTTTTTCATTCAACAGCTTTTGTTCTTGATACATACTAATTACGTTCTATAAACCATGGAATTACGTTATTTATTTTTAATGAATAGCGTTTAATTATAAATTTAAGAGTGGCAGCCCATAAAAACTCTGACGGGGGGAAAATAAAAGCTTGAAAACTTCTCTGTTCTTTACTAAAAACTTAAAATTATTTAAAAATAATTTAAATATTCTTGCTGTGAAAATATGTATTTTATGGGGAGGGGGAAAGGTAGAAAGGGATAACAGATGACAGTTGTGTGTTTGAAGGGCATTCTGTTGATTGCTATTACGAAATATGATGGAAAGTACTGAAGAAAGACGTGATTGGAAAGTACTGAAGAAAGACGTGATTGGAAAGTACTGAAGAAAGACGTGATTGCAGATACTAAAGGAAGACGATTGAACGCACAGCAACAGACATTATTGAAAGTACAACAGCAGCTATGATTGGCAGTACAACAGCAGCTATGATTGGCAGTACAACAACATATATGATTGAAAGTGCAACAACGGACATGATTAAAATACAAAAGAAATGCATGATTGAAAACAGGTGGAAAGCACAGAATTACAGAAAGTAAGCAACTGAAACTTTATGAACGATAGGCCGATCGACGCCATCATGAAATAAACTTTATAGAAGCTGCAGTGTATGTATTGTCTAGATATTGCATATGGCTTATTCATATATAGAAAATGCATTCCCTTTATTTTATTTGCAGTATTTTAAATAACAGCGTCTCTCTCATGGTGGCATTTTATCGTTTTTTAAAAAATAAAATCAGATTAATCTTCAAAAGTTTTGGAGCTGAGATTTCACGGTCTGCGAGATTCAATTCTGCGGACCAAGGTGAACCCGATTTGGTGATGGTGCAACTTCTGGTGGCATTTTTTCTTTTCGGTCTTTGTGTGGTTTTGTGACGAGGCTTCGATATTTTCTACGGGCCATCGTATCTCAAACAGGAGAAAGACGACAACGGGTCCTGTTGTGATTTCGTCAAACTTTTGGAAAAATTGGTTCATCTCCAAAATTCTGGAGCTGGGATCGTGTGGTCTGCGATGTTCGATTCTGTTGCTTGACAGTGATTTGAATTATTAATAGATACAGTTGGATTTTTATTACAATGAATACAGATACCATGTGAATTCAATTCACCAAGGCTTACCAAAACGAGTAAAATTTTGTCACAGGTTTAAGGTATAAGAAAAGAACCCGCAGCATTTCGAGAACTACTGTTCCTTTTATCAAGCGAATTCTTGATATGGTATGCCGTTTTTGAAGTATGCCTGGTGCCAAGAGCTCGTGTATACACTGCTATACTGAACTGCACTCTCACCAGTGAACAGTACAAATGACCAGCGTCGAATATCAAATAAATAGTAGCACAATATACATAATAGTCAAATATCATAATAGTACGTGCAGTAATAAGTTAATCGGTTAGGAGCATTGGAACTTAACTCCTTTTTTTTTTACTTGTTTGCATTCGCCGAAATTCGTCTATATCTTGCAAATGGTTGTATAACAACGGGCAGTTGTATTAGCTTTTTCTCTCCCCACAATAATGCGTTTTTCAATGGCACTACTTTTATTAAAATCGGCGACTTACAATCCTTTTCAGCTTTCTAGTCAGTGCCATTATATATTACTGTATACTATGCTCATTGAATTTCAACGTAATGTCTCGCCTGAGCATTACACTATGCCTATACACATTTTCCTACCCTTTTATAACAATAGTCGTTGACTGAAGATTGTTTTGGCGCACATATCTGCTTTTATGGCATAAGGGCAGTCGCTGACCGTATGCACCCATACATTTTCTACAGAAGGGTTAATTTGCATGCTTCTGACGGGTATATGCTTTTACTTCTATATGCAAACAAATTTTTCACCTTGTCGACTAACTTCCCACCGGAGGCTGGGCGTTAGTGCCGTAGGTCTTAAGAGCTTTGGATTCCTTGTAAAACTGTAGGTCCCAGCGCAGGGTGACCCTTGTCGTTTCTCTGTTAAAAAATAAATAAATAATAAAAAAAAAATACTTAATGCTTCATTGATTTTTAGTTTCTACTTTTTTTAAAAATAATAATGATGTAGCCAGAGGCGGACTGGGCTCTCACAAAGGGAGCATGCTGTGGGTTATCGGAGAACGCGAGTCCTTGCCCATTTGGAGGCGCGAGTCCTATCGCCCATGAGGACGCACCGTTCCGTGGGGCCAGCGGCCCAGTCCTCCCTAGAATGTAGCTAATATATACCTCAGTTGTTATATCCACCACATTCGGGCCCGATGCTTTTGGGTTCTACTCCACTAGGAAAGCTTGGTTGGATGTAAATGTATTGTGGGGTAACACCAATCGCCTAGTACGGGGGACCCTACGACGAGCAATTGATATTATCTGTCGGTCTACCGTAAAAATCGGAAAGAGGAGGTTCTCCTTGCTAGACTTCGCATTGGGCATTCCCATCTCACCCATAGACATCTGTTGGAAGGAAAACCAGCACCAATTTGCCAAGTGTGCAATGAACCCATGAGTGTTTTACACATTTTAACTCAATGCCCCTATTATAGACTTGCCCGCACTCTTACTTTTAACTCTTCATCACTGTCTGACATTTTAAATGACCATGCTGACCATACGCACGTTTTAAAATTTTTAAAAAGTACTGGTTTTTACTACAGTCTTTGATTTTACCATGTTTGGCGCAGTATAGCCCAGATGCTCTTGCGCCATAAAAAAGCCAAACAATTGTTAGACATCGAAGGGTTAACAACCAGAATAGTGGGCGTGGAAAAAGAAAATGTAAAAAGCCATTAGAGGCAGTTATTTCAAAGAGTGTGCATAAGAAACACAGAATACCTTTCACTGAAGATGGGTACTTTGCATTCCATTCGCGTGTTTCATTTGCTGATCTTAAAAAAACCCCTTAGTATCCGCTCCCTCCATTTTTTTTTTTATAGAGAGAGAGAGTAAAATGGAATTGTGCCGGCTATAAAATTTATTGCGCCATGAGTTTGGAGATTTTGTTTTTTAAATGAGGGCTTCTAATTAAGTTCTTTACCTAACTTTATGACTCTAATTACGGAATACGCCGCCTATCTTGTTTTTACGTGCGCCTTGTAAACGCAACCCTTTCGAAAAACCCATTTACTTTACTCTGGAGTCTGGAGATCGTTAACCTTTCGATCGTTCTCTCTCTCTCTTCACGAGAATTTAGAGCTGGAAGAATTTTTTCAAAAAGCAAATGTAGGTTTAGCAACAAAATGGCTGAACTTTCGAAGAGGAAAACGTGGACTTTCAGAACATTCGAGGTTCGCTGTAGGATTTGTAAACTGCGGTTTGAGAATCTAGAACAGGATTTTCCAAGCCGACGATCGACTCTGTTTAGTGGGCTCACGGAAAAGTGCCGGTGTGTGGTGTTACCATCGTTGCGGTTACAGAATACTACTTATTCAGAAGGCCCTATGGGCTTTTACATATATATATATTTAATTTTCCTTATAGGAGTTCAGGGTTCTCACGTAACCTAAAATTGTCAGGGAATTTGAAATCGTCCTTAAAATCAGGGAAAAACTAATTTTTTCGGTCAAACCTGAAAACGTCAGGGAAACCTTTTTAACCTGGAATTGTCAGGGAATTTGAAAACGTCCCTAAAATTGGGGAAAACTAAATTTTTTGGTCAAACCAGGAAACATCAGGGGAACCTTCTTAACCTGGAATTGTCAGGGAATTTGAAATCGTCCCTAAAATCAGGGAAAAACTAAATTTTTTAGTCAAACCTGGAATGACCCAGGGATACCTTCGTAACCTGTTCTGAATTGCTAAATTTTACAAGAACATTAAGCTGTTTTCCCCGAAACTGAAGTTCAGTTCAAAGTTTTGTTTGCGATTAGTCAGGGAATTTTGTTGGAAAAGTCAGGGAAGAAACCTGGAAAATTCTTAATTGTCCATGTACTTTTTAGTATTACAAAAACGTTGATATTTGCATACTCACATTGAAGTTTTATTTTAACGTCCCTCATTTTTAAAGAGCCACAAAATCATCGACCCACGAATATCGGAGAATAAGTTTCAAAAGGCGTTGTGGAGAAAAACGCAAGCCCACCGAAATTGGGGTCCCGTTCATGGGTTGCCGGCCACTTCTCTATACCATATGTATTGTGCGTTCGCGCTCAGTTGGCGTGTGATACCGTTAGCAGACGGGTTAGTCCATTGCAGTTTAGGGAAGGGCGTCTTGCCGAAACTGGTTTTTCGCGCGGGAAAAACCAGTTCCTCCAAGACGGCCTTCCCTAAACTGCAATGGACTAACCCGTCTGCTAACGGTATCACGCGCCAACTGAGCGCTAATGCACAGTATGTATACAGGGTGCCCCAAAAACATAGACCGCAGTTCTAGTTCTTTAAATATTGATCCTAGGTAAATGTTTTAAATTGGAAAGTGGCGTAGAAATAAGTGCAGAATTTTATGAAATCGATTAAAATTGCAGAGGATTATTTTTCGAAAAATACAAAATTTATATTTTTATATGGTCCCTGTACACAAAAATGTCCAATGAGTTCAACCCCATACTCCAATAGGTCACTATACCAAATTTCAGCATTCTATTGGAAAAAGAACCAGAGATATGAAGACCCAAAATAATGTGACCTAGCAGTATCAATTTCCCCTCATGTCCTTATTGCTCCCTTCAAAAAGTAGTGCAAGTCAATTTGGGGCTTTCATATCTCTGGTTCTTTTATCCACTAGAATGCTGAAATTTTGTATATTGACCTATTGGAGTATGGGGCACATTTCACTTATTGGAAATTTTTGTGTACGGGGACTGTATAAAAACTTAAATTTTGCATTTCTTTGAAAAATAATCCACTGCAATTTTAATCGATTTCACAAAATTCTGCACCTTTTTTTACGCCACTTTGCGATTTACGTATGTCTAGAATCAATATTTAAAGAATTAGAGTTGCGGTCAATGTTTTTGGGACACCCTGTATAAGGCACATACTCTTAAAAATTGTGCCCATGTGGGCTGATTTTAAAAATTCGTTTGTGACAGTTGTTAGCAATAGGTTTACATTTCGTTTAAAATTATTTGTAAATTTGACAAGTGTTTGAAAGATGGTTTATATTTTTCTTGACCTTCTAAAACTAATTTGATACGAGCGAGAATGTATATTCTCATTGACAGGAAGTTAAAACTTAGAATAGCTATCGAGCTTGTTGACTTCGTTTCTTGACCTACAGGGCAGAGCATCAGATAATAAGTATTTCGTCCCCCGTCCCCCCAACTCTTCATTATCCTCCTAATTACATCGACAGGAATCAGTTTCTCCTCCTCCTCCCCTCGCCTAATATTCTGTTATGAATTGAATTGTTTTTGTAGTACTTGGAACCTGTTCTCCTCCCTCAAAACAAAATCTTTTTGTCCAGCAAGTGTGAGGCATTATTTGGCCTGAGGAAGGCAGTGACCTTTCATTGGAGGTGGCTGCGTTGGTGTTCCGACTCGATAACAAAACTTCCTTGACGCCTGTCACTCTTGTAGCTTAATTTGTATTCGTGAGTTTAAATGAATTCATAGGTGAACATATTTTCCCCATGTGTGATAGGCTTCGGTGTTGTAGACGCGTAGAAAGGGTAGGGCAAGTTGTATTTCCTACAGCTGACTTTCAAACTTTAATAAGCGTATTAATAACGAAACAATACAGAGTTTCACCAGGAGATTCCATAACAAACAGTTATTTCGACACTGGCGTAAGGTTTAAAAACACGACGTTTCGGGAGCCAACTGCTCCCTTTGTCAAGTGAAGGCAGAATTCTGCCTTCCTTCACTGGACAAAGTGATTTAGGTCTTTACTTGACAAAGTGATTACGTGATTTAACTGAAGGGCAAAAAAATTATTTTTTTAGAGTTCATTGTGTTAGTCCATATGATAGTAATGTATTGTCATGTATGTGTTTAGATGGCGTTCGCACCATTGTTTTATAGTGACTCGAATTTTCACTAATTAGTTTGTATCTGGAATAGGCTATTGTGGTCAAATTTTGTTACCGCGATGTTACCGTTTAAGAATTAACAAGTAATTGTAATGAATTCCATAAAATTCCTGTCTGTGCATAGAAGCAGTGTAATTGGTCAGTTACTACTCAAAATGTTACGAAGCCTCGTTTATATGATCTGTATATGATATAATAGGTTGTATAGGTAATAGATTATAGACTTTGTGAAGAAAAATATTAAATTAATGGTAATTGAAATTCGGCCATAGTTAAATTTTTGCTAATTAGTGCATGCTTACTACCCTTTCAGATTTTTTTTTCTGTCCCTAATTTTCATTACGAATTAGCTATAACTTTCATATTCAAGGCCTGATTTAGGTTTTTCGGAACCTCAAACAATTTTTTCTAGGCCTCTTTTTTTTGCATAAATAAAGCCCATGAAATTATTTATTTTGAGGAAATACGAGGACAGACTTTTATTATATTAATCATTTATCGAATTAATCTTCACTTAAAACAAAATACGCATGTGTTATTTCCAAAAATTAAATTAAACGATATTATGATAAATTTTCATTTACAATGCGAAGATTATAAAATTTTATTTAAAATCACTTTCCCTTACTCTCTTTTCAGCTAAATTGTAATTTATTTCCTAGTGATTAATATTATCTGGAGAAGCTTTTTCTACTCATACCAGCACGGAAAACTTAAGTTTGATTAACTTAAGAATTTTCTTTCGTAAATACTTTATTTGTCGTAACCCTGAAATACTGCTTTCTTTCCAATTGCATTTAAAGTGGCGGTCGGTCTTCGCCGCACCGAAAAAAAAAAATCCTAAGGTCGATATTTAAATTTAGCGGGTTTCAATTAACATTAATCCGCAACTCTCTAATCCGCAACTCTCTAATTCTCAAGTAACTCGGTAGGTTTTCAACGTTAACAATAGCCATCATTATTGCATTTACGGAAGACCTTTACCTTACTCTTTTTTTTTTTTTTTTAAAAGCGAGCCCTGGATATTTGTCTTTTTTTGCCTATGCTATAATCTGGCCCTGTATGAACTAATGGCAACGTTATTGCTTTAAGGAACAGTATGGAAAATGTGAAATTGGGAAAGGAAATCACTCATATTACACATCGTTTTAACGTAATGATGCGAAATAGATTAATACTCTTCGATTGTTTTCAAAATTAAAATTATTAGAACTATTTGAAGATTTATCCGGAATGAACTAAAACTGGATTATATATAAATTCTTATTTATTATATTCCATACTGCATATAAAAATTTGCCTTATGTTTGTTTTGATAAATAAAATATATAATTTCGGTTTTTAAATGGTGTCTTGTGTGTTGAATTATTCCATCTTCGTCTTTTCCCTTTGTCAACTTTTTCTCTTTAAGCCTTGTGGTGGCGTGCAGTGGTAACGAGTTTACCTATGGTGGTGCCATTCACCCGGGTTTGACTCCATTAGTACAGTGGAGTTCCCGCTATTCTGCCCACCGTAGGCCTGGGTTTGTTTTCCTAGACAACAGAGGTTGCAATTCTTCAGGAAATTTTAGATCCCGGCCCGTCTTAGCTGTTTATGCACTTTTTAAAAAAAATTAATTATAGAGCACACATGTAATTTCGAATAAGAGATTAGGAACTTCAAAAAAATGTATTTTATCTGTGGCCTTGGTTTCATCGGGACACGTTTGTTTTGGAATGCATGCGTTTAATATCCTGTATCCTGAGTTCATGAATTACATATTCGTGTTCGGAATTACAATTAGCTTTCCCTCCACTTACGTATTCCCATTTTTATTGGCATGAAAAATATATCGCCATCTCGTGATGGCCATTGTTTTGTTTCCTAATACAGTGAAAATCGTTTATAACGACGCTGGTTATAACGACCAACCGCATATAACGACGGAATTTTTACAAGAAGTTTGGTTTGCTATTCTACTCCATACTAAATGTATCGGTTATAACGACGGCGATTTTGTAGTCTACGTAGATTCTAAGTAGGGAAATTCGTATCGAATATAACGAGGCGACTTGACAGTCATAAAGCAGAACCACGTGGGTTAGTTGTTAAAATTAATTATTAAAATTTAAAGTTAGTGAAGGGCTGAAAGCGCTTAATGATGTATTAAAACTTACCGCAAATTCAACGTTGTATTTATTCAAATAATATTCGTCATAAATTGCGGGTATTACCAATATTATTGAATTTAAAGTTAGTTATCAAAATTTAAGCGTTATTCTAATCTTGTTTATTTACAAATGTCTGAGAAATTTTTATTACTGCTAAACCTGAATATTAAAGATAGTGAACTTAAAAAGTGATTTATTAATTGAATATCACGAGGGTCATATTCTTAAGGGGCCTATTCTATTTTTTCAGTGTAGAGCCCACAAAACTCTTAAACCGGCACTGTTCTGAAGTCATTAGTATAATATAATAAATACTATTTATTACATTTGTTTTCTACATTATATACTTTAGTAGTATTTTCTACAATTTTTTCAATTTAAAAAACTAAGAAAGTACTATGTACTTAGTTTGGCTATAACATAATATAAACGGAAATTAAATTCATTATAATTAAGTATGTTTTTATTTAATTTTGAAACCAAAAAGTTTAATACTTTCACTGTCAAAATAATATATAAAACTCTAGAGTGCATTGCTATAGGCTACTATGATTTTAAAAAGATATCGTTT
>QLNU02014176.1:10182850-10198699 GCA_006491805.2 Dysdera silvatica
GAGAGGAGTAATATGAAAAAAAAGGCGATATATTATTAGAAAAATGTATTTTTTGTATTTGGTAGTTTTTTTTAGATAGAAATGGGCTCCTCAAAAATATATCTTGCAGTGGAATACGTATGTAGCATCAAACTTCCCAAAATTTTCATGGAATTTTAAGGATTTTAAACAGATTTTTGTAACCATATATAGTTGCCATATTAAGAATGAGAGCATCTATAGTAAATGTCGCCATTGAGACAAGCATTCATTATAACAACTGCAAGAGGGTAACCCCAGCACCAGGCTTCATAAATATCTAGAGGATAGGTACATCTAGACCCAGGAAGCCAAAGTGTAGTTCATCAGGATCCAGTGTAAAATACCAAGTGGTTCTGAGACCACAATTCTGAAAAATAGCCAGTTAGAAAAATGAATGAAGTATAGCCTTCCAATCTAGTTCAGGTGAGATTTAAGGAAATTTTAACAAATATTACGTGTTATAAATCTTACCGTTCGGCTGCTCGTGAAAGGTCGAATCCTCCGAATACACCCATTCTATTCCATACTTGTTATTATTATTTACTTAATGATGTCGATTTCATTGTAAATTTGACAAAATAAGATCGTAACTCATTCTCTTTATCAAATAGCATTACTCTAAAAATTATTTTGTTTCAGGTGAGTTTGACAACCAACCCATGTTTTAAGAACATGGTCAGAGATTTTATAAAGTAGAAAATAAACCGAAAAAGCTTAAAATTTACCACAAAAGGAATTAAAATTAATTACAAATTGTATTTCGAGGGATGAAATTCTCCTGCCGGAGCTCTTATTTCTGCCAATTAGAAACAAGATCATATATATATTTTTGACTCTGCACCTTTTTTACGAAATATTCTGCATGCCGTTGTAAAGAATTTCCAATTACATATCTTCGCATTCCTTTCTTTTTCTCCCTACATCGTTTAATTGCCTTTTTTTTTTTTACTTCTGCAGATTTCTATTCATTCTTCTGAATTCTATAGACTGAACTGAAAATACCTTAAAAAAAGCAAGAAAGAAAGAAATCTAACGGAAAATGTCAAACGTCGTTTTTCACCAACGGCCTGTGTCGGAGTGAATAAGTAGAAACATAATTAGCCTGACTAATTATAATTTGTTATAGTGTGCCTAAATAGGTTTGGAGTTCCGTGCTCATGCTTACATGGATTTTAATGATGTGTGAATAATAGTCGGGGTTCTCCGCCTAGCTGTTGGTGGTCGAGTCCAATTTATAGCTTGCTGCTCTTGCGTCATAAAAATACAGCTTATCCAATTTATGGCTAATGGATTGGATGTAATGAGAGTGGGGAGGGGGAAGTAAATTTCACGGGCAAATTGTGTGTGAGAAGTAGGGGGTATGATTTCGCCTTAGTTTTGAACAATAATCAATAGCACTTTGTGTTTTCTGTCTGGACAGTGTATTCTGCTACTGAAATTGGGACGCTGCTATTGACCTTTCCTGTCTGCTAATCTAATTTCCGTTGTTTGCCCTTGAACTTAACGGTGTGTGTGTGCTTTCGTCTGCCGTGTACATTTTTTTTATTGGTAATTTTCGTCTCCGCGAAAACTTTTCCAGACGTCCGTCGGACAAATTGCTTTAAAGTCAATCTAAAAGCATTGGGTTGTTTTTTGTTTGCAGGAACGGTCTCTTTCCAAGTTCCACGGGAAGCAGCTGCCGTTTCTGCTCTTTATGTGATGCTCTGGGGCAGCTGTTCAACTGTGGTCCGCGAACCCCAGGGGTCTACAGACCCTCTCAATATTCCACAAAAGTTTGGGAAGTACTAAGACACGAGCATTTACTCTTTAATGCTAAAAATAAATTACGAGGGAACGAAAAATTCCTTCCCCAAATGGTGAAAATCAGTGATGAAACACTAGAAATAAATATGTATGATGCTCTTGCGCCATAAAAAAGCCAAACAATCAATCAATCAAATATGTATGATGAAAATTCCGGGCTTTAAATTTTGAGTTAATTCTTGGGGGGTCTGCGAGGGCGAGTGATCTCTGAAAAGGGTCCACGGTCTAGGAAAGTTTAAGAACCGCTGCTGTAGTGCTCCAATAGCCTGGATGGTTACCCTTGAGTTCATTAGAGTGGGTTCGATTCCCAGAAAGTTCGTGTGCATAAATCGTATCATGGTCTGGAGATCTCGTTACGCCATTGATCCCGCTTAAGATGACCCGATGCCTGTGCCGATGTACCTATTAAGCGGAACAATTAGAACATTAAGGAAGAGGGGACACCACAGAAATTTTCCATTGCCGGATTTACTATAGACTATATGGTGCAGTTGAACTAGGTTCCGCAAAAAAAAAAGGGAGTTCGTACAATAAATGAAAAAATCACACATTACCAGAGGCGTAGCCAGGCTGGGGCTATAGGGAATTTCCCCTGAAAATGTAGTCTCCTCCACCTGGAAAATATTTTTTTCCAAAATCAAATATTGTAGAATTTTATTTTAAATTTTTTGTTTTGTATTAAATTGTACATGATAATGGAAATTGTTCTTTGACGTTAAAAATGGATTCGAAATAGCTTTCTACGGTAGATCTTGTATATACAATGTTTTTTTTTTACACAGGTCTGAGTCTTCATATACTTTATGATAAGAATAGGGAATACTATGAAGGTACACTAAAACTTGTGAGTTTTCAATATAAAATTTATGTTAAGAAATGTACTTAATAGTATTAAATATATTAGTAAAAATAAAAGTAACCTTCAGAGCCCTTCTCACTGTAACAAGCGTCTGTCTACGGGCCTGCACATAACACATATTAAAACAGCGTGATTATTTTTTTGATGTAGGGGGGGGGCACTAAAATCTTTTTAAGTGCTTAAGACTTCTAAAAGGTCTTAATCTAGTCTTGTCCCCTCCACCGGACTGCAACGTTGTTTAAAAGGGATATCCTTTGTAGATGTGTTAAAGTTGTTTCTACTTGTATTAATTGCGTGTATGTGGAAGATTTGGAATACATTTTTTTTTGTCAATTTTTTTCACTAAATATTTTTTTGTCGATGTTCTTTCAATAACTGCGTCGACGCATTAATGTAGTGCGTATGTGTTTCTTAAAATATTAGGATACCGATATTCGAATTGCTATTTTCTTCGCAATGTCGACGTTTTATACAGAATCCACGTGTTTTCAACTTCAAGAAAACCCCCTTTTCTGACATTCGGCCAGACGTACCTGGAGGTATTGATTTTAAAACTATTGATTAAGAAAACGGAATAGACCACGTGCAGGGAAGTAATCGATAGCTGAGGCCAGGTCAAATCAACTTAAACCCTCTCTTGTACCGGCCATTAATAACTGTCGAAACGCAAGACAAAGCTTCTGCATTGTTCGTAGGTATGTCAACTGCAAGATCGTTTGATCGTATTAAATGCAAATGAGGTGTGTTAATTAACTTCGGGCTATTTTTCGACGAGCTATTTTCAGACCGTGAATAAAAGAATTTGCAGCTTAATTTTGCTTTCAGATAAAATGGTTTTATTTTTAACTATGTTTTATAAAGTGGTTATATTTTTTTTTCCACGATATCATTTTTAAGCTTCATCCTTCCTGGTTTTTTCAGGTCATTATTTAAACAAAGCAAGAATAGCCTAATTATTAATATCCTTCCGCCATTAGATGTAATTTATACATTAAAAAAACCCTTTGTGTTGAGATTTTTAAAAGATATCGAGCTGCGGTTGCTAAAAGGATGGTGCTAAAACAATTCGAAAAGGTTGTTTTGTTAGAATCTCATATATTTTCTCTCGTTTTTGTTTGCGATAAATTTGAAACTGAAAATTTATGTTTTATTTTAAAAATATTATCCTTTGTTTTCTTTTTAATATGAGCAAAGTAGTACAGCCAAATCCATCTTAACGAGCACCTTTCAGATACGGTCGCCCTAGTTTTGCGGTCGGATAAAAATTCTTAGGCAATAAACCTTTCACGACTGTACCCCTGTTATAAGGACATTTTTTTCTCTGTGAGTGTCCGCAAATGAGGGGTTTTACTATACTGTACAGTAACGTGGAAAATTTATTTTTCTGGTATTTCGTTAAATTATTTCATCTTTGGTTTTTCTCACGTATAATTACAATAACACACACATACACCATCATCATATTCGGCTGTTAGTGAATTGAGAACTAAAGTAATCCCCGATAACACCGGTGCGAAAGATACAGCTGTGAATTGAGAACCACTGCCGCACCCTGATCGGAAGGAAGAAAGGAAATATTAAAGGGGACATAAGAAAACTTTGGTAAATCATTTCGGTTACATATGATTCTACTGGCGTCTTTTTGAATTAAGGAAAGGCGTTTTGGTTACTGGCAAATTGGTAAAACATTGGCGTTTTTCTGGATGGATTGGGGGTGGGGGGGAGGAGCGAGGGAGTAAGGAAGGAGGGAAGGACGGACAAATGAATGAATGAAGGTAACCTCATCTGAACGCTGTTTTACTGGTATACAACCCCAGGAAACCGAAAACCCCGCCTTTAAATTCCAGAGCAGTATTTGTTTCTCAATTTAAATGTGAATTTTGAAGTCACACCCTTTTGGTTCTCAATTCACAAACTCCATCATATTCAACCATTATCTATCCACTGCTGGATGAAGGTCTCTCCAAATGCTTTCCACACAAGTCTATCCTGAGCAATTCGTTTCCACGTCACCCCAACCTGTTTTCTTATTTCATCCACCCATCTAGTTTGAGGACGTTTTCTAGGTCTTCGGTGGTCTCTTGGAATCCAGTTCAGAATTTCTGTTGTCCATCGTTGATCAGTTCTTCTTGCAATATGCCCAGCCCATCGCCATTTCAGCCCTTTTACTTTAACAATGATGTCCTCTACTCTAGTTTGCTCTCTCACCCAAGTGTTTCTTTTTCGATCTCTCCTAGTTATTCCAAGCATGCACCTTTAAATATAAGAACCTTTAGGGTTTAGAAAAACATGGACTGAGTCTTTGGAAATAGTTTTGTAAGTTCATATATAATCCAAATTTTTAATTATAATAATCAAATCTTAATTAGTTCGTCATAATATAAGTTGTTCAATGCACAACTTTAGTAACTTTTTCACTCATTAAAACCAAAGTACTTTTATGCCATCGATATTTCACATCGCACGTGAAGTTATCGTGTTGCATAGGAAGAAAAATATTTTCCTAAACTCCCAAATTCTTAATCCAATTCCAAAACTAACAAATTTATTCCATACCCCCGCAGGGACTTTTTTCCCTGTGTGGGATCGAAATCTTTTCCAAAAACGTTCCGGTAAACACCACCTTGGGGATAAAGTATCCATTACATTTTACCGAACAGGGATATTTTCTGCTAAAATAAGCAGGTTTCTATCCTTCGCCGATTGATTCTGTTTTCCTTCTGGGCTCCGTAATATCGTTTTCCATCCATTCTCAGAGTTTGCCTTCTGTCCGCTGTGAGTGGCATGAAAATGGCATTTGAATGAACTGGGGAATTGGGAAATGTGATGAGACGGAAATGCCCCACGCTGTATCCGTTTCCTGTTATTTCCGGAATGTATTGTGACTGTTTTAATAGGATCTTGGTTAAGCTTATTTTGCGCGGTTTCCTTACCACACTAAAGAAAACGATGTTTTCAGAAACGTCTTATTGGAATCGAGTTAACGTAGAGATACGTCATTATTTTAATAGATAATATGTGGGGAGCGAAAGAGCTTAAGCATGTTTATTTTTTTATAGGATGTTTTCCTTGGAGTAGGTAGCCTTTAAATCTGGGGGGGGGGGTCTGTTGCCCCCATGCCAATACTCCACACGCAGTATTATTCATTTGCAACTTTTTTTTTCTATATTATACAATAATTTTTGCCACCCACGTATATTTAGCTCAAACTAGAGCTTTTTTTATATTTGGAGAAAAAGAGGCGCCGTCCTCATCCTGGATTCGAACCAGGGTCCCCGCATTGAGCACGCGGTGTCTTGACCTACTAGACGAACGAGGACAAGAACAAACGCATTTTTCTCCGTATATGAGGATGTAAGATATTATTACCCTTCACAGGGATAACACAATTGCCAAATATGGTCAACACAGAAAAGCCTCCGGGGCGAGATTTTTGTGAGTTTTCGTGGGGGAATTTATTATACAATAATTTTTGCCACCCACGTATTAATTACAGCTCAAACTAGAGCTTTATTTAGTTACACTTCCCCTCCCCTTCCTAATTACGCCTGTGATTGCATTATTGTAATGATGAGCTATAAATGAAATACAATTATCAAATCTGATAAAGTGCTCTTCTTACGGAACGGGATGGGAATGGAGATGAGCTGCTGCTTTTATTTTATCCTCAGTATGCAAAACTGGAAAAATTATACTAATTAAGAGCGGTGGCGGATTAAAAATAGCCTGAAATCTACGCCGGCAATTTTTCGACGAAAAGTTTGCAAAGGCAGGCCTGAATTTTTTGGTGGCCAATGGAATTATTATTTTTGAATTGTTACGTTCAGTGGCGTAACTAGACATTGGCAAAGGGAGAGCTGCCATGGGCGCCGCCTTGGAAAAGTCTCAAAAGCGGTCAAATTAAGAATTTAGCAAAAGCGTTAAAGTTATGTGTTCAGTTATGCCTCTAGTTACGTTTGATTTGAGTGGATGGCAAAATATGTCAGGCTATAGGCGATAAAATCGTAAATACGCCTCTGCCCAAGGGTGTAAATGAAAATGTTGTTAGTATTGAAAAAAGATGTTTTCGTGAAGTATTTTTCTTTTCAAATACGTTTCATAGGATGCATTGTATATAAAGTTACGTTTGCATTGGCTTTCGTGGTTATTAGGAGTTTATATCTCGTTTAACAATTACATATAAATTTCAGTTTAAGAAATTTTTATGTACAAAAGTTCTGTTTCCTTTTTAATATTTAAGTGCAGCTGTATTTTCATTCCTTAGCCCCCCCCCCCATTACTTATCTTTTTTATACAATTATTTCCATATGTGCGATTATTCTCTTCCATGTAGTGAAGAAATGTGTCGATTATGCACAGAAATGGAAAAAAAAAGTTTGTGTTTCTGTTCACTGCAATCACAGACAGGGCCGTATTTAAGGCTTCGTGGGGCCCGTAGACAAATTTTTCTAAGCCCCTTGAACCATATATTAAGCCTGTGTAATTACAGTAGTACCCGTATATAACGAGGACCTTAACGAAAATTTTCGCTAAATCCGATCGATCGCCAAATCTTTTCTAGAATTTAAATTTTAAACTTTGAAAATAAAGTTGGTATACTTCCATACAAAATATTTAAAAATTCGCGGAAAACGTCGCAGAAATTCGCGCCGTGATAAAAAAAAAAAAATGCTGCTCTGATGATAAGGTTTGATTGGCAACGATTTTGAAGTAGCGTTGACTTTTCACCTCGCTGGGGCCCCCCAAAAAGTGGGTCCCAGACATTTGTCACGTTTGTCTGTGCGATTACCCGGCCCTGACCATAGATGAATATCTCTAGAGAATCTCATTAATCTAAATGAATTGGGCGGCCGCTTAAAGAGACCAAATTATACAGGGCGGTCGCCTAAGAGGCCAAGTCAAATAAGGCACTAAAATTTTAAAGAAAAAAGCAAGGAGAAGCGTCCGAGTTCGGTGGGAAAAAAAAGTTGACCGGTGTCTTGATGACTCACGCGATTGTGGTTAAGCTAGTAAAGACTGCCCTACACTAGGTAATATATTAGACCGCAAATACGTTTAGCAACTAATTAAACTTTTAATTGAAATTTTTCTAACCTACAAAGTACCGTCCCGGACCCTATCTTTCGGTACGTTAGCCCGGCTTCATTTATAATTATTTGGCAAGGCCTCCTAATCGACTAAAAATGTAAATGTTGATTATAATTTTTTTGGGCAAGTACCAGCAACCCAAAACGACGTTTTTTCATTGGAGTTCATCACGTAATGAAGTGTTTTCTTATGCAGAAACGCAGTGAGTGCAAATGAGAAGAAACGGGTTCTTTAATCTTTTTTGCTAATTGTTTCACACCAAATGAAGCTAAATTAACCAATGTTTCAAACACTCGGTATCGTGTCTTGCATCGAAGCCCATAAATAACGTTAAACGCGTTTGCGTCATTCTGACGTAAAATTCTATTCTAAATGCGATGTATTCTAACTTCCCAATTATTTGTTAATTGATTGTTGTTAATAGCAACCAAGGGCGTAGACAGTACGCCCCTTCGCCCACCCGTTGACCCGATAAATAGCATCCTATTTTAGATTATCCTGGGGTTGTTGGGATCTTTTGACTTCATTTCATCTGCGCTACAAATATTAATTTAGCAATAGAATTTGCGTTGCCACAGAGCTGGGTGACGTCGAAAATGCATTAAGTTCAGATTTTTCGTATTTGTACATCTGAAGACCATTGTTTAGAATGTTTATGTTCTGTTGAAGAATTTTTAAACCACTATAACGTTGTTCTGAATCATAGTTGCATTACGTTCATTTAGCTACTTATTTTTAATTCGCCTGCGTGCAAAATACATGTATTACAGTATGTTGTATTCGAAGTACAAACTCCGTAATGTACTATGTATTATAAAATACATGAAACTATAAAAAAAAATTACATGAAATTATTAAAAAAAAAACTTTTAATCTTTAGAAACGTTTCTTAACTTTGCAAATTATTTTCCTTTAATCAGTTAAAATTGCTGTTTATAGAAGAACTATGTTAAACTTCGTAATCTTAACACCATTTTTCTCCCCCTCCATCGCGCTCAGTCTGCTATTATGTGTACTGCGTACAATTTTTATTGCGCTGCATTGCGTTCTAACATTTAACGTGTACACTGCATACTAAAAAAATTTCTCATTACGCGTTGAAAGATTATTATTACCGGTATGTAGCAAAACAGTATTCGTAGGAAAACCGTAATTTTGCTAGTGTGAAAAGTATTAAACTTAAAAATTCAAAACGACTCTATGGGGCTCGATGGATAACGATCTTTTTGTACCCTGCGGTGGCGCAGTATGGAACGCGTTCGCATAGTGCGCCTTTAACTCGGGTTCGACTCCCAACGGTGCAAAGAACGCTTACTCAGAGATCTCATAAAGATCGCACTGCTCGTTGCAGTACGGGGTTTGGTTCCCTAGGCCTTAAGAGGTTCGGACCCCTCAGAAAACTGTAGTCCCAGAGGATCGAATTCCTCGGAAAACTGTAAGTCCCAGCGCAGCACGACCACTGTAGTCTTTGAACCGTTGAAACCACAAAAAAACAACAACAAAAAAACAAAAAAAAAACCCTCTACGGAGAATACATTAATGAAAAGTCAATAACTTTATGACGCGTTATTTAGGATGCTAAGGAGAGATATGCTCTCACCCACTAGCGTAGGCAGGAGCGTGTCGATGGGGGTTGTAACCCCCCCATTGCAATGAAATTTTGTATATTTAACATAGGAATATGTGAGTTGTAGCTCTGTAACCCCCCATTGAGCCTATAACCCCCGCTTATGAACTTTCTGCGTACGCCTATGCTCTCACTGGCATTCAGAACTACGCTTTATATGACGTTGGTAACTTCAATGGAAAGTGGCAAAATAATACGAAGTTTCACTAGGAGATTGCATAACAACAGTTATTGTAACACTGGTGTAAGGTTAAAACGTAAGTGTTTTAACCTTACGCCAGTGGTTAATTAATGGAAAGTGTTCTGCATTTCGATAAAATCTTACTTTTCAATAGAATTACGCATTTTATTCACATAAGCATTTTACATACACAACTCTCCCTCCCTCCCTCCCTCCCTCCCTCTTTTATCGTCAGGTATCAAAATCATTGCATTCAACGAGCATTCTGCATGCATTATATGGGGAGCATATCTTGGGATAATTATAAGAAAGATATCTCTGGCTTTAAATAGAAATAAAATACCCGTGTGTGAGAGAGAGAAAAAGAGAGAGCGAGGACAAGAGAGAATCAAGATATATATATATCACAAAGGTAAACACTTTAAATAGCTAGGAAACAGGCGCATTGCACAAACATCGATGATACATAACTGCACTTTTGTGCTAGATATTGCGAAACTTCTAAAGAATCATCTTCAGACTAGTGATGGACAGGATCATTCTTCTTTGGGGAATGCATTCCATCATTCTTTAAAGAAATATTTTTTGATCTCATTCGTTTTAAAAGTCTGTCAGTTTGAGTCACTGCTCTTCCATGGAATAAGAATGGAGTTAACAATTCCTTTAAAGGCGTGTGTTATATATTATTCCTATTCTCTCACTTCAAGTAATGCATTCATTTCAGTCGTTCCTTTTCTCGTTGTACGCTTCTGCATTGGAGAAGAGGGGTTGATTCATTAAACCAGAATATCCATGGACGCAAACAGCACAGAACTGACATGTGTGAAATTAATGTAAGGTCTTCATCCTGCAACGAATAGATAATTGTTTTTTCATGATAAGAGGGTTCATTTTCGGATGCTACCAATGAGACTTTTTCGTTCACAACAGTATTTCCAGGAGTTGTTTTAAAAGCTGTCAATTTGATATATATATATATTCTTAATTAGGACGTATGTGTGACACCTATAATTATCATGGTAGCTAATTGTGTATGTGTGTGTGTCTCAAACGAATTCCTAAAGATCGTATCAGTATTTTCGGAATAAAATAAGGTAGTATCGTTCTTAAATAGAATAAATTTTGTGGTGACTTACTGCGGAATCTCTAAATGAATGCCTGTATTCCAAGTGATAACCTACAGTTCATTTGCTTCATAATTGCAAACGAGCTTGTGTTATTACCATTGTAAGAAGCTTTGCCGTTCATTTATGTCTTGACATTTTTAAATCATTCTCTTTTTCACATTTTTCAACCTTTTTTTTTTTAAAACATACTAAGTTTGGGAAACATTTTCTATTGGAGCCTAAAACTGTCAGTAAATATAAAAACCATTAGGTCTTTTACATACATGATAATATTGGTTCGCACATTGTAACACTATTTCTTTTTCCTTGATGTTAAAAATGGTCAAATTGCTAGGTCCATTGAAATTTGTTTCTGTGGGGGAAAAAATAATTGAAGTTGAATGACATTGAAGTTTTCAGTACTATCAATTAAAAAACGATTAAATGTGAAACGGGCAAATTGACGTTTCTTTCAAATACTGCAAACTATATCTGCATAAATAACAAAGATGTTGCGTGTAGTGCTACTAAATTTCTTGATTAACTTTTGCGTAGATTTTATATTCTAGACCAGTGGTTCTCGAACATTTTGGGAGCTTTTTTAAGAAAAAATTTAACCACGGAGCCCGACTCACTTTCACTTTTAATACGCGTTTTTTAGGTAGGACCTATATTAGTTTTTACACCTCGCGCATGATATTAAGATAATTATGTAGTAATCGTAATGTGATAAATAGTTTTCCAAAAATTAAGGTCATCCATTTACTGTTTTACTGAACAAGTGAATTAATTTTTCTGAAAGTGTTTTTATTTTCCATTTCTATTTCATTTCCAATTCATTTTTTTGCCACGGAGCAACTAAACAAGCACGGTGGAGCCTTTGGAGCTCTGCGGAGCACAGTTCGAGAACCTTTGTTCTATACGGATAGTCTATAAATCGTAATCAGTGCCCGTGTTAAAATTTGCGGGAAAATCGTTTTAAGCACACACAAAAATAAGTTTAAACTATATTTAAGAAATTTTTTAAAACTTTTTTCTTTTTTTTTTGTAAAACTATTGGTTTATTTCTGCGGGAAGTACAAAGGCGTTTTCTTTCGTCAGTTAATATGTTACGAAGAGTTCTGAAAACTTCAAGAATTTCATTTCGAAGTGTGTTTGCTCTGCTGTTAACTTATTCATTTGCTTTTCCTATACGGTAGAGTCAAAGACGTTTTCGGGGCAGTATCCCAGATGCTCTTGCGCCATCCAAACAAACAAAGACGTTTTCAAGAAAACAAAATGGATTTATAGACTCTTCCAATGCGGTTCATGGAGAACCACCCTCTAAAAAAAGTGAATAAAAATTGGCATATATACTGAGTACATGGTCACAATAGATACGTAACTGACCATATCAGATCCACAGTATATTGATCGCACAATATATTCCAGGTTGGGACACAAAAGATCGTAGTACCATCTCATCATGTCTTCGTCAGTCACGCAAACAATTGCGACAAATTTTTCCTAAACGAAAATTTTGGTTAATGTAGCTCGTTGCTCTAATTTTTTAATGGCAGTAATAAAGTATCTATCTTTTAAGGATTAGTTCTGGCACTTGGGCCCAATTTATTTAATGCATGCTTTTAACTGTGTTCCCTTTCCTAATAATTTGCCGATTATAAAATTTAATTCTAATCTTTCCACTAGTCAGAAAAGGTAATTCGTTAGGCAATTTTTTTAATGGGAGATCTTCGCAAAGAGGAAGTTGGGCTAGAAGAAGGGGATCAACGCAAACGTTAAGGATTTAAAAAACAGGATTAAACAAGACCCATCAATATTTTACGTAATCAAAATTCACTCTTACAAACAGTTTTTTTTTTGTATTTTGTGTAATTGCACATTTTTGTACGAGTCTCCGGCATACCCGATTCGGGTCATCTGCTGTTATCAATGTAGAGTTTTCAAAATTATTGGGGATGGGGGGGGGGAAGCATGCAGATAATATGTACATTTATACATTACAGTATATGTAAAATTGTAATTTATTTCAAATTATTGGGCGGCTCGGGCCCCATGGGCCCATATAACTCTACGCCTATGTCTACTCTAAAACCACACCAGCCCTTCCCTGAAAATGCGAAGTCGCATTTGTGGCCACCTTTCCCAAGCAACAGCTACACAATCAGGTCTAACGTTGAACTGGTGACTAAAGGAACATCACAAGAGTTTATAAATTTTACAAAAGTGTTTCCATCTATTACTATTAGCAAAAAAGGTAAGAAATCTACCAAAAGACAGCAGAGAAGCATCTTTTCTAAACCTAAAAAAAATGATATGCCTATCAGTTATGGGCGCCATTTTTATCGAATACATCACATTGGCTTGTTTACAAGATTTTCTTTTAAACTATTTGTAGCAACGGTAAATCTAGTTTATATATATCTACGTGAGGTGAATGTGCTTATACTCGTATTTTTCTTTAAGTCTGCTTAGTTGATAGTCGTAACATGTAACTTTGGTGGGATGGTGGTGGTGGGGGGAGCGCATTCCTTCGTGCCTTTAACTCCATGATGGAACTCAGAGTATGAGCTAAAAGCAGATGAGCTGGTCGTGCTGACAATAGTATCGCGGGAGGGTACAGATATTGAAACTAGCTCATTGCATATTGTAGTCACGCGGAAACCGCACTGCGCCTTTCCAGAATGAGGCGGATGTATTTTGTGTACTTTGTCCCGCTTGGCAAACTGCGAGGAATCTCTCTAATAGGTTTTTAATCCTCTCGTTGAAGATTCGCTCTGTCATCATGATAAATGCCCGCATAACTCTCAGACATGATATACACAGTTACACTTTTGTACGACAAACTTCAATATAGTCGGGGTGCACTGTGTGTATTTTGTACCGTCTTCAGCTGACCGTGTCGTGCGTGCTGCAGTCGCTTGTCAACAGTAATTTCGGCTTGTATACGACAGTTAACTGTTCTTCATTAGGTGAATGACATTTCCAGACGTGGTTGAGACCACGTGGTATTGTAAGGTATTTTCAGCGTTTTGTATTCATCCATTCAACCGTCGTTTGTTAGCATTTTCTACTTCCGCGTAGTGCCACAATGGTTCAACAGTTACGACCATGATGACATGAATGTATTGGTTTTGATTCAAGCCCTTGTAAGCCGAGTCTTGTTAATACGTCGCTTAGGTCTAGGCGTTGTTATTATGACCTTTCCGGTCCTTGCGCCATAAAAACAGAAAAAATGTACCGTGTGTTTCTTCCAAACAAATTTTTTACTCGAGAACTTTATACGGACATGCAATATGATCAAATAGTAGGCAACGTTGAGGGCCTTTGAAAAACGTCCCGCTTTAACAAGACAACGAATGAGTAAATGAGAGAAATAAAGAAAAGTTCCTTACATTTTTTTTTTTAACTCCCGTTTTTAATTCGCTTTTAATTTTAATTTGTATTTCTATCTCCTGTTTACTCACAAGGGTGATGAACCTTATCTCCATCTGAACCAGTTTACGAAGAGCGAAGTTTCAAATAGGTAAGCATGGAAGCTCACTTAAATTGAAACATGTCATGGCAACCATTCATTATCTACGGATAATGTCCGGTTAGATGATGGAACTTAACGAGTTTCATTGCTATTTGCTTTTGACCATTCATTGACAGCCATTAGCATAATGTGAGAAATGAAAGGGGTGATGATAATTATGCTACTGGTATATTTAAAATGACATTACTGTGTGAGATCCTTACGGCAAACCTACAATGGCGAGATTAAAATGAAGAAAATCTACAATTTAAACTTCAGTGATTGCAAGTTGAAGTTTAGCCTGAACGTGTGAGTAATTATTTTCTCCCCCAGACTCTGTCTACCTGTCTGCCTGCCTGTCTGTCTCTCGAGAATTTTTCAATTTTTTTTTCAATTTCTTCTCAATTTTTCAATTAAAAAAAGAGTGAAGTGTCAAAATAAAAATTTCCGGAAGAGAATCTGTCTATGATAGATGGACATTTCTTTCGAAAAAAGATTCCTCATTAATAGTGCAATGCACCTGAAAAAATCAGTCTTGTCTATTTAATAAAATAGCCGCATTTCTTAATATTTAGATTTTACGTATTATCTTCTTTTCTGTAGAACATGCTATCGCTTGTAAAAATTCTAAATCGCGTGCCCCCCCCTTTTATTTTTTTGGCTTGTTCCGTGCATAGCATGTGATACACACAAGGCATGCTGTTCAGAAACTTGTGTGGCACATATGGTGCACAATTGTGAGATTTTTTTTTAAAGCGAAGTTGATGACATTCTTCATTTCCTGCAACCGTTGTTTCTCATATTGAAAAAGCTTATCAATGAATCATAAGCAAATTCTTGAAAAAGTAAAAAGTTAGCCCATTCAGACCCGTTGACGACACTTGTGTCAAGAAAAACTCACGACTATGTTCATCATTGACACAACTGTTGCGTCAAAGGGATTTCAAATCTGTACCTCCTGACACAAGTATTACGTCCAAAAACAAGTGTCGAAGATGTTTTTTAAACCTACTTGCAACTTGACTTAAATTAAAAAAGTTTCGTAAAGAATTGGAAGAACTTTGGCTTTAGATATAGAGAGGGAATTCAACTAGCGATTTATACAGCAATATGGAATGGGTTAACACTACCGTGACGTATTTATACATACACCTTAGTATAAGTCTATGCACACGTGTAGCACAGCCGCTGTTACTAACAATGTATATATGTTACCGGTCAAACTAGTTTATCCTATGTGCATTAGGACAACTTAGTTTGGCCTAGAAGAAACTAGTCTATCTTAACGCACATAGGATGAACTAGTTTGGCCTAGACCAATCTAGTTTGTCCTACTACACACTGGTCTAAACTAGTTTGGCCTAGGCCAATTTAATTTATTCTAAGTCAATATAATTTGGCGTAATTTTAGTGATCTTTGAGCTTTAAAAATAATTCAATATTTATATAGAACATATTTCATTAAAAATAGTTATATTTTGTTAAAAATAATTTTTCTTTCTGTGGATCAGTCTACTTAAATATTTTTTAAATGTTAAAATTTTAAAAATTTCTTTCATAAGTGAAACCTGATAATCACCTATTAGTTTAATCCTTTTATGAAAGGATAGCAAAGAAAATTGACAAATTTTTTTTATCACTAACAAG
>QLNU02014176.1:10198799-10234336 GCA_006491805.2 Dysdera silvatica
CTAAAATCCTATTGATTTTATATTACTCTAATATTTATTGTCATATTATTTGGGGGCATAAAACACAGAATATTATTAGACGATTATTTTCATTACAGAAACGTTTTTCGTGACTCTTATCTCCTAATACCTCTTCTCTGCAATCATTTAATAAAAATTCTATTTTATTTGTTCCTAAGACATACGATTTTACCCTAGGCCAATTAATGTCTCGAAGAATAAATAATAATTACTATTCAAATATTATTACTCTAATAAAATTTTTCCATACTTGTAATATTTGAAATACCAATTTTCATTTGCCTTGTCGCTCTCAAACGCATTTAATATGTAATAATAATAATTTTCAATTCAACTGTTCCAAAATTATGGAACGCTATTCCATCGGAAATTAAATTTTATTATGCTTCAAGAGTTTTAAAAAAATGTTTGGGTTATTTCTTTTTAACATCCAATGTGTTGATTAAGTTTTTATTAGTATATGTTGTGGACATAGATGATATTGCAGTATTTTGTTGTTTTTTGTGATATTGCTCTCCTAATGTTTGTTGTATTTTGGGTAATTTTTATAACTTTTATGTAGCTATGATAATTTGCATGGAATTTATATTATTTAATTTCTTGTTTTCCCTTTGAATATGTTCACCTGCGGAATTTGTTGGTTTGGAGGGAAGTGGGTTCGTTAGGCCTTTTCTGGCTGTTTTCCTCCGTAGAGTATGTGTATGTATGACCTGTTGAAAAATAAATATAATAATAATAATAAACGTAGAATATAATCATCGCATATTATGCCAAATTGCTACAAACTATTATGCAAATTAAAATAATGAATAATATTAATAATGCTAAATAGTATTAATATAAAATAATAACACTGATAAGTAATAATAATAAATGCATAAATAATAATAATGATAGAAAAATAAATTAAGTAAGTAAATAAATAATAACTACAACATTAAAAATTCTTGTGGATGTGTTTTCCCTAAAAAGGGAAAAATCACTCATTATCAATAGATTTGATCAAAGAAAATACATTCTAAAAATATGATATCGTGACACGTGTGATACAAGAAATCCGATTTTTTTTTCTTTTTGGTCAATAAATCTTACCTCCCCTGCTCCAAAAAACAAAACGAACATAATGCATTATAAAGTTTAACAAAGCAATATAAAAATAATAATTTTTAATATTCTGAATTTTATTTAAAATAAAACTGTTGCATCTATGTTATTATAATCTTATTTAATCAATGGCGTAGATAATGGAGTGATCCATAGTCTAGACCCCTGCACGCACACACACACACACACACACACACACAAAATGAGGTAAATTACATTGGCAGTGGCTTTACTTTTTCTCTTAGGTATAAGCGAAAATATGAAACTACCACATATACACGTCTTGGTGACTAACACGGGAAACTAAAGAGTAAAGGATGGGATAGAGGGTAGGGGTGGCAGCAACGTTACTATTGGCTTAAAGTTTACGCCAGATTGGCGCTGGAGCGGTCGTTTGGATCAATAAAATTAAGCCAAATTACATTGGTCTAGGATAAACTAGATTGACCTAGGATAAACTAGATTGGCCTAGGACAAACTGGTTCAGACCAGTATATAGCAGGCCAAACTAGTTTATCCTATGTGCTTTAGGACAAACAAGATTGGGCTACGCCAAACTAGTTTGTCCTAACGCACATAGGATAAACTAGTTTGGTCTAAAATCGGGTTTGGCCGGTAACATACATAACACAAAGTAAATAAATCAGCAAAGGGCAATGTGAAGGCATACCTGTCAAAATTATGGGTTCATCATAATGTATTTTTCATTATTTTTTAAAGTAAAATACGAGGGACGTTCAATAAAGATTTTCCCTGACCTACTTCCTGTGAACTGAGACAAACTCAACTTGGCACAGTTATTAGTCTTTTTCTACATACCTACTGCCAAGAGTCCACACACTTCTCCCATCGATTTATGTAGGTGTTTAGACCTCGTTTCTTAGAGTCGGCAGATTGCGTCAGAAGTCGCGATGTGACCTCAGAAATCAGCATGTTATCGTCTAGGAAACGTTTGCCCTTCAAAAGTAACTTCATGATTGGAAAGAGGTGGAAGTCCTATGGTGCGAGGTTGGGAGAATAAGGGGGGTGAGGAAGAATTTCATGGGCACAGGACCATGCTTTCCTCAGAGCAACATACGAGTGGTGAGCCGGGGTGTTTTCCTGCAGGAGGCGAACAACTCGGTCAGCATACCAGTCCCCTCAATTTGGATAGCCTTCTGCAATTTCTGCTGCAGTGAAGCGTAGTATGTCCCAGTAATCATGGTATCTTTCTTTAGGAAATTCATCGTCACTTCTCCGCGCTATTCTCAAAAGACCGTGAGCATGACCTTGTCTACTGACGGTTGGACATGTTCCTTTTTGGAGGAGGTGAGTCAAAGTGTGTCCATTGTCTGGACTGGGATTTTGTCCCCGGGGTCATAATGATGAACCCATGTTCCATCCTGCGTAATTAGTCTGTTGAAGAAGTCATCCTGGTTTTCTTGACACATAGAAAAAAGAGCCCGTGAGCATAAGACTCGTTCTTGCTTTTGGAAAGGTATCAACAACCGCAAAACCCACTGTGCGGACACTATTCCCCATGAGCAAATTGTCATGGATGATATTTGCCACAGACCCCGTACTGAGCTTAACATGTGCGTCTAGTTGGCAAACGGTTATATGGCGATCTTCCAAAATGGAGGCCTCCATTTGTTGGATGGTGTCTTCGTCAATGCGGGACTGTGGTCATCCAGGAATGAGATCCGTTTCCATCGCAGTCTGACCACGAACTGACGATGCCAGTGCTCGACTATGTCATACAATGGGGTATCCTCCCCATAAGTTACTTTCATCTCATCGGATGTTTCGTGTGGTGTACGGCCTTTCCAGTACAAGAACCTGATGACCGCTTTGCATTCAACTGGTTCCATGATCATACGTTACTCCATGTTAACACTTGTAAAAGAGAAACTGTTAGTAGTTCAGGGCTGCATGTTACCTATGGAGGTATGTATTATGATGTATGCTCAGTTTCATCCTCCTACAAAAATTGGAAGTGGGTCAGGGGAAATCTTTATTGAACCACCCTCGTATGCATATAAAATTTCACAATTGCTAAAATTGCGCGTAGTATTTATAAATTGGGGAATTATTGTTTAATGTTCATTGCTACGGAAAACTTTCTGATTTCGAAGATTCATGCTGATAGCGAGTAAGCGCAGCAATTAGTCAAAACATATTTGGAATTAACTACTCGCAAAGTACGTAAGATGCAAAATTAAATTCACAAGGTTACAATTTTATTAAAAATGTTTACAGATAGTTCGTCCTGGCTAAACAGTAATGCAAATGTTTTCATAAATCTCGGTAAACCGTTAGCAAAGGGACTGCACACCGTTAGCGGTGTGCAGTCCCTTTCTCATTTGGTGTTTAATGGTTTACCGTTTTAAAATAATTATTTAATAATCGGTAAAAATTTCGAAATTGTGTCATTTCAAACTCCTTATAATATCTGTATAAATCACAATGCGCAAGAACTGTTGCCTTAAATGTTTAATTGCGGTTTTTTGTTTTTTTTGTTTGTTTTTTTGTGTGTAAACAGTCGCTTAAAAAAAAATTTAATTTCCTCGCCAGATGTTTGTTTTTTGAAGATCGCGCAGTTATGCTAATTTACTCTTTTATTTTGTTCTTAATGCATTAAGTCTATTTTTTACTTCCTAGTTTCTTTTTACAAATTCTGGTAAATTGAAAAAGGCAATTCTCCTGGTAAATTGAAAAAGGCAATTCTTCTGACAAATTGAAAAATAAAATTTCTGGCAAGTTGGGCAAAACAAGACCCAGGGATTGGAGCACTAAAAATGATATATGTCTATTTCTTAGAAAGTTCTGTTTATTTATTAATCATCTTGATAATTTATTAGCCCATAAAGTAATGAAAAACAATGTTACGTATAATTATTGAGGTGGAAGTTGTCCATTGGTTATGATCTTGTACCACCAACCCTATCTGTTGGATTTGACTCTCAGTGAGTCTTGATAAGATTTTACATACAACCAAGGGTGGACACGATCCCCCCCCCCCACACAAAAAAAAATATTTTTTTACTGTAAAAAATTCCTTCAGTGGTAAACAAAGGGTGTTATTCTAAAATCATGGCAAATTCTATCCTTGACCCCCGAAATGAAAGTCTGTGTCCACTTCTGCATACACCCACTCTTTGAGAGCGGTTGTATGTGAACGTACCTTGGTTTGGCTGTCCCCTTTAGCTGTCGGTTCTGTCGCAGAGGGCCTACGACCAAGGGGGTCATTAAAACAAAATTACAGGGGGAGAGGGCTTTTTTTTTTTTTTGCCAATGTCAACCCGAAGCAAATAACCAGTTTAACTTTTTAATATATTAAAAACATTGCGTATATCAACTAATAAAATCATCAAACAACAATATCAATCAACGTTTATTGGCGTAGTGATACCAACGCCGATGGTATGGCGTGATTAGATGGTGAAACGTTCGAAAGAAAATAAATATTTCTGCCTTCGGTGGGACCTGAACCCACGACCTTCCACTTGCCGGGCGGAGGCTCTACCCACTGAGCTACGAAGGACAATATATAATCTCTTTACGAACGTATATATATTGTTGCCAGTTATTTCGCAGAATGGTGTAGTACATAGACTACTATTTAAACCAAATTGCAAAGAGACTGGTATTAAATTGATCGAAATGCCCGTTGCAGTATATGTATATGCATGTACTGCCCGGCAAGTGGAAGGTCGTGGGTTCAGGTCCCGCCGAAAGCAGAAATATTTATTTTCTTTCGAACGTTTCACCATCTAATCACGCCATACCATCGGCGTTGGTATCACTACGCCAATAAACGTTGATTGACATTGTTGTTTGATTTAATCTGCGTAGTGTTCGATTTATATAAATACTAAAATCATTATTAAAAAATCAAATCAGAGAGAACTATTTTTTCAAGGAGAGTACCCGTTTGTTTATTTTAAATTTCAGGGATTTCTGTAACATAGTATGTATAAGTTTTCTCGAGGACATCCAGTTCAGGCATCTAGAATAGTTATTCGTCGACAATCTAATTCATAAATTAAAAATCCAGTTTTTACCCAAAATAATAAAATAAAAAAACAAAAACTTCCAATTCTAGGGGAGGCAACTACCCCCCCACGTGTACAAATACCGGGAGAGGGGACAGTAACGGGAGGTGTTAATTTGCAATTTGGTAATTTGGAAATGTTAAAATGTAATTTGAAAGATAGATTTATTCAACAAATTTGTTCTCAGTGTTCACGTACAAAATATCATTAGAAAGTGATGGTCTGGCTGGCAGGGACCGTCGTGTGTCGTCATTTTTTACTCGAATGAAAATAAATAAGTTTATGGAAGCAGACTGCTACGAAGAGTTCTATGTCGATTGGGGCCAAGGGGTGTTATGTAAATTGCTTCGTATCCCAGATGTAGTAACTTTTTTTTTTTTTAATCGTTACCATTCGTTACTGCTGATCAAATAAACATGATAAGAAACTATTCGTCTATAACAGGGGTAGTCAATCTGGTTCCTACCGTCCACTCGTGAGTTATTCAAGCTTTCATGGTGGGCTATAAAGGTTTTGTTGGATGCTGTAGCTGATGAACAAACCTTACAAAAATTGAACCAGATATCAAAGAGTTTCACAGCATCAGCCCCAAAGATCTCATTAATAATTAATTAAAGGTAATTTCAATAGACTTTATAGTTTTTATATTTAATTTCATTTTTCTTCAATTAAGCAGCTTCCGCACTAGTAGGCACTGTATCGATCGAGATTCAAAAATGCGGCATTAAAATAATTTTTCTGTGTATTATAAACATCGGCAAAGTATAAATAAAAAGATAATTTTAACTACATGTTTTTACTAAACCTCCACTCAAAAATCACGAGAACTTCGTAGTTGCGTAAGATTAAGTCACTGCGGAATCGGTAGGCTGTAAGAAAATTTTACTACCAATAAAGGTACAAAAGTGGGCGGTAATTATAAAAAGGTGGACTACCCCTGATCCAAAAGCATTTCATGTAGAAATTAATATCGATGCAGTTGCTATGTATAAAACACCACCAACTACTGTATTACATCTCCGAGCTGTATTTTTCTAGAGTTTAGCGCACTTAAAGTGAAACATTAAGCGAAATTTTTACAGTATCAGCGACGCAGGGTTCAAATTAGACCCCTTATAAAATTTTGGCAGTGTAGAGGTTGCTCGTTCGCGTGTAGGCATGGGGTTATATACGCCCGAGCACCCTTGATATTAAAAACGTTGCAATTTTGCATGTATTGTAATATGTAAATGTACATAATATGTGACTAGTCCCTCAACTATTTTGAACACTCTGCGTTGCTGATAGTGCCGTTAACGAGGGCGAACACGGTGGGAGGTCACAGGGGTTATAACCTCCTCCCGCCCCCAAAAATATATTTTTTCACTGTAAAAAATTCCAACTTTCATGATAAATGAAGGGTGTTATTCCAAGACCATGGCAAATTCTGTCCTTGACCCCCAAAATGAAAGTCTGTGTCCGCTCCTGGCCGTTAACCCAAGGTTGATTCCAATGGCGCCGTAGAACGCCTGCATTTTTTCCCGTTCTCAGTAGTCCGGGGTTTGGTTCCCTAGTCAATAAAAGTTCGGATTCCTCGGAAAACAGAAGTTCCCGGCGCAGCATGATCTCCGGGGTCCTTGCGCCCTAACACACAAATAAGCATTTAAAGTTTTAAATTAAAAGGGAATCATGCTCTAGGTTGGACTCACGGACAACGCGACGTGCCGTTTGCCATATCGATCCTTTTTCTGATTTACTGCATGCATTGTATATTATTTCTTCCTTGTTTTTAAAATCTTAATTGTCTCTTCACGAAGAATGCAAATAATAGAAGTAGAACCTGCCTAAAGTGACCACCCTTGGGACTGTACTGCAATGGTCACCTCAGACAGGTGGTCACCATACCCGACAGACATTGGTATAGGCATCACCAAGTTCCCAACCAGTTCTGTTTTATAAAAAGTGGTCACTTTACCCAGGTGGTCACTTTATCAGGTTCCACTGTATATCACCGTTCGGAGGCTACGCTACATCTTTGGTCTTATCCCAGATGACAATTTGTGCACCATTGAAACTAAAAACAGAGTTCTTTACGATATATCACTAAAATTAATGCAGTAAGGTATTATTACTCTTCACAGGGACAACACAATTGCTACATAATGGTCAACACAGCAAAGCCTCCGGGGCGAGAATTTGTGAGTTTTTCAACAAAAAATTATATATATATATTGTATAAATTAATACTGTAGAACCTGTCTGAAGTTACTACTCTTAGGTCTGGACTGCAATGGCCACCATACACTACAGATTTTAGTATAGGCATGACGTAGTCCTCAGTAGTGCTCTCGTATAAAAAGTGGTTACTTTAACAGGTTCCACTATATTTAGTTTGTAACGCTTCGATTTCCTTTTGTTTATTTGAATCGTGTACTAAAGAGTTTCTTTGAGTGCTCAGGTAGGGCAAAGAAGTAATAATCAGCGAAAGTTATGATCTTTATGGGTTGTAAGACTCCTGTATTTTTGATTTCGCTTATTCTCAGGTAAGGTGTTTGTATGTAAGTGGTTCCCAAACTTTTTTGGCCCACAGAGCCCTTTTGAAAAAAGCCTTTGGCCGCGGATCCCCGATTCTTTTCACTTTCAATATGTATTCTTTAGGTAGAGCCTATGTGCAAGTTAATCACTACGCCACGCGCGTGATATGAAGATAATAATGCAGTAATCGTAATGTGATGAAAATTAATTTTCTAAAAAATAGGATCATCGATTTATTTATTACTGGACAAGTAGATTAATTTTTCTGAAAGTGCCCTTTCATTTTCAATGCTTCCGCTGAGCACGGTTTGAGAACCTCTAGTGTATGTCATAATATCAGGTGTATGGAATCTGAAAGTAGAGCTTGTTTCTTCCTTGAATCCAGTTTTTAATTAATGCTGATGGTCACTTCGCCAGATACCATTGTCTCGGGCTGTTTAACCAATATTCAGATTCTCTTATTGTGAACGTCAATTTCTCTCCTGTGATCCGTGACAAGTATAAAATGGTATTAAATGGGTGGCAACAAACACTCGGGTAGGGAAGTAAACTGTGAGAGAAAGGGGTGTTTTTGATAACATCCTGTCATATGGTAATTAATGTTTGGTTCACTCCTTCTGATCTTGAAACGATTAACAGCCTCATCACGCGTTCAGACTCGACCTTCCTGCTTCTTCTCTGTATAAGAATCTCGAACTGTGTCTGCCGGCCATCTTGCGGCTCCTTAGAAAAAAGGGTATTGTTATCCATCCGTCATACTTTTGCATTGGAAGATCGTACTTCCGATTAGATAATCATATATTATAATTGTGGTAAGTGACTATTAATAATAATTATGGCTAATTATTCGTATGTTTTTATAACTCTCAAGGTGACGGCAAATGCGATTAAAGGTAAGGAAGCGAAGCTACACGTATAATTAAATGAAATAGAAAATTGCGATGCCAAGTGTAGCTGGAAAATGGAAAAAAATCAAGCAATGTAATCGTTTATTTCTTTCGATGTTGATCAAGCTGCATCGCAATGGTATTCGTTGACGAAGTTATATTTATAACTATATTATATATCTCAGAGTACGATAAGTACCGCTAACAATAGCCATATTTTATCCCTTTATGCTTCTTAAAATAAGTTAATAAATAAAGTAGTAATTAAATTAATCGATTTAGTATGTGCTATTATACGTAGAAAACTCAGCATGTTTTATTCAAGTCGGGGAATTTTGTTTTCAATAATAACCTTATATTAGTACATCACAATGCAAGTTGATATTTGTATACGTTTAATTTCTATGACATGTTTTAAAATCAATTTCTGTTGCTGCTTTCAAAAAAGAAAATATGCATAGATGATGCGTCAAGAATGGATTAAGCTGTATGAAAAAAAAAAAAAATGTACTGTATGAAGAAACAAAATGTACCAAAAAAGAAATACTGACAATATTGATAATTAAAAGGAGGACACGCGGCAACTAATATTGTACTCCAATAATGCATAACTTTTTGTAATTGTATTCAATTCTAATCTTCTGGTAAGTTTGGATGTTTGTGTGTGTGTGTGTGTGTGTATATATATATATATATTATGGTTTAGAGATATTGCCTCCAGTCGTCTATTAAATATTAAATACTTGTTTGCGAAATTTTGGAATACTAAATTGAATGGGAATAAGCAGGTTAATAAAATATGTAGCAACGTAAACACGGGTTTAAGTATAATAAAAAGCGTCTCAAAATACTTACCGAAAAAATCCGCCGTCAAATTGTATTACACATTGATTAACAGCCATTTAATGTATTGTATGGTGAAATTTAAGAAAAATTAACTTAAAAATGATAGAATCGCTACCAAAAAGAATGATAAGAACAATATATTTAGGAGTGGGATTATCAATTGGAAGATGTGGCCAAATTTCGTAGTATACTTCCTGTGGACGTAATTCATGAATAATGTGCGTTAATCATGATGTACCAAAAAATAGTAGAACAAAGATATGCGGAACATATAAATATGCAACAAAGGCAGATGTACATGGGATTAAGAGAAGGCAAAAAATTAAAGTTGACAAAAATTAGACTTGAATTAAACAGAGAAAACGTTTAGTTACAAAGGGAGTGAAACTATGGAATTTACTGTTAGATGAATATGAAATAATAAATAACCTGAATTTATTAAAATCAAAACTGAATAAATATTCATTGGTCAGGAAAGAGACTGAGATGAGGTGGGGTTGTGTATGTATACATATTTCTTTTATCAGCTCTGGAGCAAGATATACTCAGGGGCGTCGGAAGAGGGGAGAGTCGCCCCACCTCGGTGAACTGCGCAAAGGGGCGCCGCCTCTCCAGGAAAAACCTTGCTACAATGAAAATGCCACATTTTTTATGTTTAATAAATATTTTGCTTTAGGGAAACTTAATTATCCTTACCCCCCATCCTTTTATTCTACACTACCCCTGACCTTAGTTTTCTAATTTTCTTGGTTTAAACAAGTTTCTTGTTTTTATACATTAACATCTAATTCTGTTGCTGCTCTGGTTTATATGAGGTTGTGGATGTTCTGTGGAGTCTCCAAGACAAAAGCGAAAAAAAAATAAAAAAATTGACATTTATTTGTTGATAAGTAGTTAATAAGTATGTCTTCCCGTCCCTCTTCTTTCTCGCTGCCCCCACCCGACAAAAGCAACTTCCGCCGCCCTTGGATATACCTGTGCGTAGAATGACCCTTGTTATCCTTGCGCCATAAAAATGCTGGTAACAAATGGATATACTTGTGTATTTTTTTCTCCAGACGTTTTACATCGTGTTGGTTGTTAGACGTTTATCTGTGTATTGACATGCTAATTGAATAATGTAGAGAATAAATAAATATAGATTATTGTTAAAAGGAAAAAGACCTTTTTCCTTAAGTAATTTCTTTATAGGTTTTATAGGTCGAAATTTCTGTATAGGTATCGTACTTCTTTCTTCCTCCTTTCTTCAAATAAATCTTGAAATCTAGAATATATTCATGCTTTGTTACTGATTTTGAGAGTAGCTTATCTGCTTTTTTTAACGACATCCATTTTTCCCATTTCTCTATGGCATTTTTCTTGTTGCTATTTACTAAAGCATACATTATTCTTTTTCGGTTTTGTTTCCATCTTTCTGTTATCGCCTCGTCTAGAAAAAGAAATTTTTCTCCGCTTGATATAATCTGATAGTGGAACATAATGTCACGTCAAGCCAAGTTTTTCCTCCCCTTCTCTTTTCTTTTTCTGTCTAGACGATAATTGTAAATTCTGTTTTTTCTAAGTTTTTCCCTTTTTGTTTTTGATGGCCGCTTAAAAGAGTATTTCTGTCATATTTGTCAAATTTAGTTACGTTGCTCCTCTCATTTCTAATCCTCGAAGAAAGGAGTAAATAGGCCGTTAAGAATAACACACGCGCACACTTTCACACTGTCTGCAGAGTTTTCGTGCGCCTGAAGACCCTGAAATTGTCAAGGAGTTTGAAATCGCCCCCTGAAAAGAAAAAGAAAAAAATTTTTGGTTAAACCCAGAACAGTTAAGGAAAATATTCTTAATCTGTTCTGAGCAGCTAGATTTCACGCGAACTTGAAGCTATATTCCCAGAAATTGAAGTTCAATTCAAAGTTTCGTTTGTGATTAGTCTGGGATTTTTTTTTTCAGAAAAGACTTGGAAAAATCAGAGAATTTGTTTTCATTTTTAATAAGAATATATAACGTCTTTTTTTTTTTTTTAAGTCATGTAATGTTTCTGCATATGACTGTCAAATGTTAATAGGGTGCATGGGTGAAACTTTTTTACAATGCTCCAGATAGAAAAGTACGTTTTTTAAAAAAAGAAGGAAGTAAAAAATGCTTTTAATTTCTAAAAGTTACATGAACCCAGTGGCTATAAATATACAGTGTGTTCCGTATATGGTAGATCCATCATGTTGAGCAATTCATTCGCTTACGCGGTGTAACATTGAATCACAGAGTTCTTATGTGCAGGTATTGTGGAGCATGCGGTATTCGTTAAAGTTCATTCGCATTTCGAATTCGTTTTAGAGAAGCGTTTCCCAACGTGGGGCCCACGCCCCACAGGGGGGCAATTCTAAAATGTACTCTACTGTACATAACTAATGCAATATATATAACTAATATAATGTACATAATTAATGTAATATATATATTGTACATTATATATATATATATATATAGCATTTATTATGTACAGTGGAGTCCATTTTCAAATTGCCCCCCTGTGGGGTGTGGGCCCCACGTTGGGAAACACTATTATAGACGATAGAGTTGCCTGTAGAACCTTATCAGCATATCGCAATCCTGCCAGTTTATCTGTTATGTGTATTAAATAAAGCTCAGCGATTAAACCTGATGGCGTGCTATACCACGACTCCACTTACGTTAGACAAATAATGTGGCGCTTCAAAATGGTAGAAGAATTAGTCCGATTGTCACGTCTACTTAAACTCGGTGGTTATCATTGCTCAGACCAGTGATGCCAGATTGGGCTACAAGTATGGTATTGGGCGATGTTTTAAGTGCCCTCGCTACAAACATTTCGAATTGGGCGACACGCTACTTTTTGGGCTACTTTTAGTTACCTTCAGGCTATAAATCTGAAAAATATGCTACTTTTTTATTTTCATATATAAAATCACAAAATATTATTAGTATTACATAATACAATAAAAATTTTGTTTGTTGAACATTTCTATTCGCAGTGAACGATAGTTTCACTAAAACCTAACATGTTCGATACTCGTTCAATTTATAAAAGATCTCTGTGGTTCAATTTTTATTTTGGTACTTTTAATCACAGAGATCTTATATGTACTCAAATGGACGTCACGTGACTCCGAAACTCGTTTAACATTGAAGGTCTGTGCAAACCTTCGAGCATATGTGCGCTATATAGGCTCGAAGGTGCAAACCATAGAACCACATTAGTGAGGTCAATTTTTCTATTTTCCTGTGTTACAGTACGTAATTATAAAATTATTATGAAAGTATAGAAACGATAATGTTGACCTGCTTATATAAGTATATCTGTTAGGCTCAAATATAAAAAACGCTCAATGGAAAAAAAAAAAAGACCAAGACGCGTTGTGGCCGTTTCAAAAGTCCCAAATCCTAGGGTTAAAAAAGGTCTTCAGACATGTCAGGGGCGTATCGGGGACGGTCCAAAGACTGGTCCTTTTTCTGGGCTGCTATTGGCGATGATACCACTATGATATTCTGCATTCACAGAGTGTACGTGAGGACACTTGAAATGTCGCACGTTAGTGCCGTATCGTAGGGGACCGGAGCCTTCAACCTTTTTCTAAACCATTATTGGAACTACTACTACTATTAGCAGTAGTTGCAAAATAATTCATTTTTATGTTTGGGCTACAAATAGTTCAAATCCGCTACTTTTGGAGCACAGTTTGCTACTTTTTAATCTTCAGATCTGGCAACACTGGCTCAGACAGAATCGAGATTCGTCGATGAACACTACACTGTACCATTTGACACACGTAGTAGCTCTAGTGCGGCATCACTGCAAGTTTATAGGACGATGGTTCGATGATAGGGGTGATCTTCGCAAAGGCCGCCTTGCCTGCAAGCCTCTGTCAGCCAATCTACGACGAACTGTCTCCGTCAACATTGGTCATTCCATGAGTGTTTTACACATTTTAACTCAATGCCCCTATTATAGACTTGCCCGCACTCTTACTTTTAACTCTTCATCACTCTCTGACATTTTAAATGACCATGCTGACCATACGCACGTTTTTAAATTTTTAAAAAGTACTGGCTTTTACTACAGTCTTTGATTTTACCATGTTTGGCGCAGTATAGCCCAGATGCTCTTGCGCCATAAAAAAGCCAAACAATCAATCAATCATTCGATATTCCCTCTACACCCCGCAAAAGGTGGCCAGCTATGGATTACGGGGCCGTTATTGCATGCTGCTGTAGACGTCGATCTGTGTGTTATAGTGTCTGTCTACTATGCTCCAGCTCTTCTACAACGACTCTCACACATTTCTTTAAACCACCATCTCCAAATATGACTCGTCCAGTTTTCTGCCGCAGTACAACGTAAGAACCAATCACTTGTACACAGTCCTACAATTAAACCTCGAGTGAAGCCAGCCATTTGACGCAGCTGTAGTCTGCGGCATCCTGAAGATGAAGTGGAACAAAGGATTAATAGCATGATTTTGAAGTTATGCTGTAGTTCATAAATTTACTGCTTCTGTGTACCTCTCTTGTACTTTAAAAGTAAACCATCTGCTCTTGTTCTTCCACATTATTTTAATAACGAAATATTATTTGTTATTTTGCTTTTATTTTGTGAATTACTCCTCATTCCATTTTGGTGAAAGCATCTTAACTACTTTCCGATGTATATGGATGTTTGAATAGCCATATATATATATATATAGAATTATTAGTCTTCTTTCCACATATAGAACAATTTACAGCGCACGTTGTAATATTAAAAATATAGTTGTGTGGGGATACGTTATTTTTAGAATATTTTTAAATGACTAATTTATTTTATTTTCTGTTTGAAAAATGCTCTGCAGTGACGTAAATGTAATATAACAAATAAGCTTAAAGCTTGAGTAGTTATATGTAATTCATGGGAAAAATATAAAGAGGCTGGCCCATGCAAAAGTTAGTGAACATAACCAATTTGAAACTACGTTATTTTTGTGCGATCTTCGTTGTTCATATCACACCGTCGATCTCCCCAAGATTAGTAGCTTAACAGTTCAAAAATTATGGGGGACGGCTCAAGTGGGTTTACAGAAGATCATGTGATAAAATGAGAGAAAGGAATGTCTTAGTTTCCAATGCAGGGCTTGAGTCCCCCTTAGCCCCCCCCCCCTTTCCTTCGTCACTGCTTAGATACTTGCATTTAATCACTTAAGCATTTTCATTTAATCATGAAAAATGGTAAGAGCTTCTGCTAGATGAGAAAATTATTCCGATTACGTTTATCTAAGCCCCTCTATGTAGAGAATATCAATGGATATCATCCATTAATATTCTCCATGCATAATCCATTAATATTAATATCATTCATTCGTCGTCAATAGATCATTTATCACTCGTTACATTATTGGACCATTATCCATTCGTCGTCAATAGACATTGCATTCGTCACGCAGTGGCACCCGTAGAGCCAGGGGATACAGCCCATTAACAAAGCGAAAAATTATTACGCAAATAGACACTGGTCATTTCTTCTTTTAAAGTAAGATTGAAAATAGTGATAATCCCAATAACATTTCCCTGCACTCTGGTAACGTTGATGAGACTGCTCTTGAGAAAAGCAACAGCAGTGGCCCGCGACTGTCTTCAAACAACTTTGTAAGAGGTAAAGGTAGAGCAAAACATAATATCAAACACAGTTGAAGTGGAAATTCTGACTGCAGATATTTTTACTTATGTGAAGAAATCTAACCTCACTGAAGAAGGTAGGATAACAATGCTGAAAATCTTTGGGAACCATACGCAAATTGAAATCTTCCCACGACTATCATTGGTGCGGTATTAAGTCAAGGAAAACCTCACCACAGGCGAAATTTCTGCTTACCTTGGATGAGTAAGCATAAGTATATAGCTTACTCAAAGGTAGAAGACAGTGCTTATTGAAAATTTTATGTTCTCTTTGCACCACATAAAGTCGATTTAAGATCGACACAAGCCAAGGATCAATTTGTTTCAAAGGGATTTAATAATTGAAAGACTTAGAAGAAGTTCAACCAACATGAAACTTTTCTCTATCGTAAGGATTCGGTTCTCAAAGGCGATGATTTTTTAAGGGTCGTGGAAGAGAAAAAGGCTTCTGTGGATGAAGTAATAGACAGAGGGCAAGCAAAAGCAAGTTTTGCAGAATAGGGTTATTCTTAAACCTATTATCAAAACGGTAATTTTTTATGGAGGACAAGGGCTGGCCATTGTAAAATTTTACGAACATAATCTAGTACTACTTCTAATAATTTAAGTATCTTGCATTGTAGAATTATTAGTAATTTAATAATGATAAATGCACACAAAAGGACAAGGGCGGATCCCGAAATTTTTCAGCGGGGGAGGGGGGCTGTGGTTTGTTCCCTATTCCCACTTTTAGCCAAGTGTCCCGTACTTTTCATATTATTTTCCATGATATGATTCCAGCTCGGGGGTTGCCCCATGCCCCCCTTCTTCAATCCGCGCTTAAAAGACAACCGTAATTGATATGGCCTTTGACCATTTTTTCCATCCGCCCCCCCCCCCTGCGAATATTCTGGGTGCGCTACTGATTCGTCGTCAATAGACCATCCTTTCGTTCCCGAATTCACTCGTACTGGACTGCGTACTAACCCTGAAACGCAGTGTGGGAGATAAAAGCATGGCAGTTTTATTTTCTAAATAAGACATAAATAGTACGTAGTAAGACATGCAGGTAATGAAGCATGTATGTCGTTGCTTTGAAGTCACGTTAGTGATCATTACTTGTTTCAAATGTCTTAAATAATTATAAAACGTAAATAAAAATTTTGTTGAGAGTAGCTCAGAGAGTAATTTTTAAAAACGATATAGTCATATATGAAAGAACTTATAAATTTCCAGTAAGAAAACATGTAACGTATCCTCTGTGTGTGACTGATGTACTAAGAATATCCATACTGTAGTCTTTTACTTTGCTCAATCCGTGTATCTGCCCTTGCTACCTCTAATGTTTAACGGTCTGAAAAGTGACATGTGTTGTTATGTTTCCATCTTAACGCTGTACTCAACTGCCCTTTAACCCATCTTGTCATAGCGTTCCGCTTCATGACATTCAGACGAACAAAATCTTATTTAAAAAAAAAATGCGCAAAGGATGCACGCAACTTTGGCCCGCGAATTGAAAATTAAGAGGCGGACGACGGCCCGACATATAAAGGAGATTATGATCGGACCAGCTGTTCTTTCCTTTGGGCAATGTTGCTTTTTCTTGGTAACTCGAAGCAGCTATTTTGTTTCGCTTAAGACCAGAATAACTAGGCGTACGTGTTCGCCATCCGAACAAGAAGACTGTGCCATCAGGTGCCGCTGCGCAGCGTTCTCCTGCTATGGGGCACAGGACCTAATGCAGACGGGAGCATAAATAAATGAGCGAAACAAGGTCATACCGTGCCAGAAGAGGGTCAGAATTATCTGTTTCGCTTGGTTGGATGCAACATTTCCTGTAGCGTTTGGTTCCTAAGGTGAATCCGCGCGCCATATTCTCCAGGTATGATTTCTTCAAGAAGACGTCATGAAGAGGGGCGTGGTCAGCGTGGTTATATATTTAGGGCAGTTTCAGTTCTACGAAAGAAAATAGCCGAGTCTGTTGATAAGAATAGTTACCCGCGGCTTTTTTTCAGTACATTTCAGATATAAATAGTAATGCTTCATGCACTGTGCATCGACTCTCGCTGTGAGAAGACATGTTCCACGGAGATGAGCGCTTGCAAATGGCTTCTAATTATATAGAACGATGAAAAGTTGCTACCGTGCAGTTGATTGGAATATTATATCGCTTTAGTTTTTAATCAGAGATTAAAAATAGGTTTGCTACGAGGTCTGGATTTAAAATAACTTCGCTCCAAAGGCATTTTCGAGTATAAATTGTCTGTAACCACCTGCAATCGTGGATGGCTGTTCCGGATACGGTCTGCCTATAATTGTAATTCAAGGTCTCCGTAAAAATAAAATTTTGCAATGTCCTACAGCGTACACGAGCATTTAAATAGAAAACTAAATATAACATTGAAAATGTGTGTAAAATATATAAATAAATTAGTTTATCAAATGGTTACTTTTAATATTAAAAGATGAGCTTACATTAGTTTCAAGAGTGTTGCAATATAAACAAAATACGTATTTGAGACAAAATATTCGTAAATTATTGTTTTGAAAGAACGTTTGGTGGCAACAGAAACTATAACAGAAAAATTGAACCTTCATCTTTAAATGATGAATTACTCGCAAAGAAAAAAATGATTTATCGACACCTGGCTGGACTCGAACCCACAATCATTTGGTTTCCGGTCAAGTGCTTTACCATTAAGCTACAGGCGTCGGAAATTCTTTGCCTTTGCGAGAGTATATATATGGCGTTATCGTGGGTCAGTGCATGGACTGCTTTTTAGACAAAAGCGACAAGTCAAAGAAGCCAAACGTCCGATAGGCGAGACTAGTATCGATATTTATTAAAGCAGAATTTTCACCTTAGCCTATGATGTGGTGGTACTAGTTGGTGAATTACTCGCAAAGATGTAAATCTGTTCTTTAAAGACATGAATCAATTCTTTTCTTTGCGAGTTAATTCGTCATCTAATACTACCACATCATCGGCGAAGATGAGAATTCTACTTTAACAAATATGTTTTTAATTCAGGACAATTATGTACGCCAAGGCAATAAATGTGAAGTGTGGTGAACGCTGGTCAAAGGGTTTTTATTTCGATATTTGGGCCCGCTTTATTTATATGGAAAGTATCTCTTGCGTACTGTTCTTCAAGAATGGACATAAGGGAAATGTGTTACTAAACACTGTTAGGGGTCGTGTGCTCCTGTTCTGAATTCGCGATTTTTACCACAGTGTATCAATCTCAACCTCTATTAGCAGAAGCTGTAAAGAAATACAATCTTGTGGAGAAAGCTTGTACGGTTTTTTTTCCCCTCCAAGATATTTCCTTAGGCTAGAAATTTGATTTATATTATGTTGATAGTCAACTTGAAAAGGATTGAGCTTTATATGTGATGAGGGAACAATGACTGGTATCATTGATAACCGGTGTTTGAAGTTTAAAATGAGGGTTTGGCAAAACCGTAACAGATACTTAAATTGTTATGTGACTTGCTAGGTAGTGTAGATTAATTAGCATTGTTTTGTTAAACAACGGTTATTTGAGCTATAGCCCTAAAAGTTTGTTTTGTAAACAGCTGTCATCTTTACAAGGAATGGTATGAAAAGCATTCACATGGAATGCAATTGGGTTTGATATTGAGACTAGCATGATAGTAATGAAGACCAAATGGAAAATTATTTTTGCGCTTTAAAAGAAAGTGCAGGAATTAAAATTTTTCTTTTGCAAATCTTTGTATGCGAATTTAAGCAGTGCTCTCTTAAGGTTACCTCTTCGTTTATGAAAATGACTTCATAGTAGATCATTTTATAGGAGATTTTGTTTTTGCAGACTCATAAACCCTACTTAACCTGGTGCTTCATCATATTAAGACTATTAATTATCTCGTCACAAATTCTTATCGATCTATAATAATTAACATTTCTCGCTCATGATGTCCTTGCATACTGAACAGCGCATAGTAACCCTATGTTACGACCAAGGTGTTTCAATTGAGTACATTATATTCAAATCCTTGTGTTTGATTATGTATAAATGCATCATGGTTTGGAGGTTGCGTTAAATTATCTGTCTCTTTTCCCGACGAACTTTTTCTCGGGGTTCAAAATCGACGGGAAAAGAGTACTTGTATGTTATAGTGATTAGTCTTCGCTATTGTTATTGTAGATCTAAAAATAATGACGGTAATACGAGTAATATCGTTTACTTATTTGCCACATGCCAGTAGGTAAACGATCATACAATGCATTTATAGATTAGTAACTAATAATTTCACTTGATCCATGATATAGTACCCAACCCATTGGATTCCATATGCACTGACCGCAAAGCTCATTATTTTGCCACCCCTCTTTTTTTTTCTTCTTGTTTTTCTCCATTTTTCTACTTCCCCTTTCTTCTCATCGTCCGATCCCCAATGGCGATCACTTCCTTTCCCAAACATTCTCACCCTTTTCACTTGCGTTACCTTTCAAGGTCCTGTGTTTTCAAAACGAAGTGGGGACAAAGAAGGACGGGCAAAGTGTTATTTATTGGTAAAACCACTCACTGAATTGTGGGCATTCGCATCCTTCCCCCACTCTACATCTTCCTTTTCCTCCCTTTTTTATCTTTATTCAACAATAATCACTAGGACACCGAACTATGTGAATTTATTAATTGGAACAAAAGGCCGGTTTCTACATACAGTGGAACCTCGATTATCCGTCTCCCGATTTACCGTCTTTCTCGCCTAACCATCGGCGTCAAATTCAAGTTAGGGCCACTCCGTTAACATCGACAATGAGACAATTTTACACACTTGTGAGGCTCTGCTAGTAGGAAAAAGCATTGAAATTGACGATGTTATCGAATGAATGAACACAGACAAACTTGAAGATTTTGAGATCTTAGGTTACGACGAACTCATTCAGTAAGTGCTGAACCCCAATGATCCCAAAGAAAACGATGGAAGTTCACTGTGGGCTGGAGAACCCACGAAAACCACCACCCATGCTGAAGCAGAATGTATGCTTTCTAAGTGCATTTTACCTGGTTTGAACAGCAGACTGAAACAGATGCTACTCAGCTATTACCGCTTCGAAGAGTACGGGACATGGCAGGTAAAAATGCCCTTTAAAAAAAAAAAAATGCGTTTTTCAACCAGCAACAATAATTTTACACACAGGTATGTAATGTTTCATATTCGTGTTTCATTAAATGCAGATTTCCTTGATTCAAATGAACTTAGTTTTCGCCTTCAGCAAGTTTCATAATGTAATTTTTTTTAAATGTATAATTTTAATAAAATCATACTATATTGTACTATAAATTTCCATTTCCTCGCTTAACCGTCTTTTCAATTATCCGTCAAGGCTCTGGTTTCGTGTCTGACGGATAACCGAGGTTTTACTGTACAATGTTTTTTAGCACCCGGTCAAGTGGCGATAGCAGGATTCCCAGCAGGTCTGTTTTTTAATCGAAAATCCATATTTTCGTCTCAAGTCGGTTTTCTTTTTTCACTTGGTCCCCATTTTACTATTTCTTCCACCTTTAACTAATGCTTAATCGGAAATTACTTTATTTAATGTAAATGCATCGCGTTACTTAATTAAATTTAAATTAACCGTTTACAAAGGTATTTCCAGAAGCAATCGGATCAAATATGGTTTGTGCGAAGTGTTACAGGAAGGTAGGCTACAACAGGCTAACCAGCAACTCGGCTAGCTTTTACTATTACACATAAAATTTACGCAATGGAAACACCCTTTTCTTACGCGGGGGAAAAAAAAAAAATTTGCAGTCTCTCTCCCCCCCCCATGTTGGTACTTCAAAATTTTGAACCCTGCCATACTCCCGTATTCGATTTGTTTGCATCCTTCTCATGAATAATTATTTTTTCATTTTTTGTACTTCATGATAATTGTTAATGTACCAATAAATAAATTTACTATTAATTTTTCATTACTACGATAATTTTACAGAGATCAACCGCGGCTGTTATACTTCTAAATTCTATGCTTATCATTTTGATGATCCCCCCCCCCTCACAATAAATATAGTGATAAAATTTAGATTATTTTTTAAAAAATTTTGATACATTCAACTTGGAAAAGTTTTTGGTATTGCTATGGTTAGGTTTATTAATGCACATTTTTGGAAGTTTGTAAATATAAAAATTTTGTAATAATAATAATAAGTCTTTCTTATTTGTTATTTCACGCTTTTGTAGTAAAATGAAATTCACTCATTTATAAAACTACAACTGATTAGGCGCCTTATACACGTTGCAGTAGTCGGACTTTTTTTTTTTATCGTCTTTTCGATGGATTTTTTTGTTATGAGAAAAAAATGGCTGAAATTTAAAATATTCTGGTCAGTGAAACAGGTTTTAAATTTAAATATAGGGGGAATATCTAGTTTAAAGTAACGAACACCTTTTAAATTACGGAAAAAAGCTAGATACTGCCCATAGGCCTTGGGTGGGCCTCGTAAAACGATGATATGATGATATTTCGTAGCTGCCTTTTTACTGCGCTTAAAATTTTACAGCAATGACGCCTTAAATCGATGTTTTCTATTTCGAAACGTTGTACTTTCAAAGTTTTAACATTTGTTTCCCCGTGTCATAAAAGATCTCAATATTTAACTTCGCAGCAGTTGCATCAGAAAGGAAAAATGGATTACTGTGTTGGAATAAACATCTCGATATTTTAATTTCGAAAAAATGTGTCTGTAAAAGTGTTGACATAGTTAACGAGGGCTAGTGAATGTCTGTGATACTTTTCTCTAGCTTATGGTGTTTCTTGAAGTCGTAGGCGTTTGCAAAATCCATGTCTTATATATATAAAGACTAATTAATGATGATGTTTGTACGTTTTTTGTAACATTGGACTGTATTTTCGGATTTTATGTGACATTACCAATGGCCATTATTGTACTTGTTTTATGTATGGTGAGGCAGAATACTGCAGGGTGTACTAAATAGAAAATGAAAAGGGGGCGGCGGGGGGCCAAGACCCATCAAGCCTTTCTTTTATCACCCTTTTTTCTCGGTCTTCTGTCAAGCAGTTAAATATGTTGCTAATTTACAGAGTATCTGTAAATGTACAAATATGTATAATGTCTAAACAAGATATACTTATTATTGTTAAGTATTATTATCATATTCAATCTTTACAAATTTAAAACGAGCCTTAAGTACGGCATACTACACAAAATCCGGCATAGATGAAATTTTCTTTTCCGTTATTAACAATAACGACGGAAAATTCATTTATTCTTCTACACTGTCGTCCACACGCCCTATTTAAATATCACTTTAATTTTTTTATTTATAAGTAGGTAAATGAAATACTGTCCGACTAAGCAAATGCCCTCTTTAAAAAAAAAAAAAAATTTAAATCATGTTTGTTCATGTTTACATATTTTTTTTTCTTCCAAAGACGTTTCCCTTGATCAAGATCGACGGGGGAAAAAGGGGAAATAAGTTGGCATATACGCAAGTAAATTGCCTAGGCCAAACATACCTTTGCCGAGGAGTGGCGGGTAGTGATTTGTAACGAATCTTCATCCAGCAGTGGGTAAACGTGGAGGTTTAATATGAAATATATGATTTAGAAAAACTAAATTTGTATTATATCGCTTGTGCGGCCGAATATAGCTACTGTGAGACGTAATTTTGATTGATTATATGTCTCTATGAAATATTTTATTTTGCTTCATATTTCACGAATAACTGTATAAAAATGTGGGGAATTTAATAAACAAGTCATGCTGAAACTTCTTAGATTTTTGTTAAATGTGATGATAAGAAATCACAAAGTTCATTTAAAGATTGAAACATATATATGAGTGTTGTAAACATCTAAAGTTTCACGATTAAAATACCGCGTTTGCAAAACAGAATCTCAAACCTTTGAGAAAATGAAAGAAACTGCATTCGAATAGTTATTAATTAAAGAAATCACATAAATGCATACTAATAGTTAAGAGAACTAACTAATGTATTTATAAACTCACTATGCACACGGTGTTGATGGGAAATGTAACGGTTTTTCTATTCGAGCAGTTAGTAACTTTCGTATTACTGTAAACAATTTGCTACCAAGCATTTCAGTAATTGGAAATCAACGAACTGTGGGTAAGTAATTTGTGAAGCTTGGTTAGGCACTAATTGCCTGAGGGTTTTACTATCACACATACACCTTGTTTGGTGCAGCTTGACCTTCGTCATCCTTGCGCCATTGAAATTCAACTAATTAGTGTTAGCAGGGGTGATTGTAAGTCCAAACCAGATTCCCTGAACGTACCAGAAAATTCCCTGAAAAGTTACGTAATATTTTTGGTAAATACATTGATTCCCTAAGGATTGTAAAAAATTATAGAAAACACAACGAAAATTTTGTAATTTTTAAAAAGAAATCCCGGAAGAGGCAAGTTGAAATTCACGGCATTTATGGAAATCCCAGAACATAATCACCCCTATATTAGGTCATTAGAATTAAGTATCACTATTTAAAAGAAATTAATAAGCTTATTCCTATAAATAGTTAGTAACCAGATATACTAGTTAAGAAATTTGTAAAACGTGCACTTTGCCCCTTATAAGTAATTAGTAACCACATGTATGCCATTTAAGGATAGGGGTAATTGGTAAACAATTACTTAATTAGTAAAAACTGAGTATTGTTATTGTAATTTGGATAGTTTGCGCCCATCTGTTGAAACGAACAATAATCAAGTATTCAATTTAGTGCTTCAGTATAAATTCTTCACAAATTACAGCACGGGTGTTTGATGACGTCACATCACTTGGACTCGAATTGATGCCAATCAATAAACGCTAAAATTCCAATGGGGAATATAGTTCATGCGAAATCCATGTCCTGTGTGTAATTACGAATGTGCCCGATATTGCTTAGCAGAATTATATAATTAATTTATAGATTCGTTCGTTATGCAAATTTCATGCAAATTTCCTAAGGGCTAACTGGTTTATGTGCACACGTGGTTACTGGGTATGGGATTTAGTCGATTTCAGTTGATATAGAAAGGAGCAATAACGTTTTACCAGTTCTTGCGAAAATTCATTAACTTGCATTTAACACAAATTGCTAAGTGACATGACTTCGTTATACGAATGTTTTTTACTATTGCCTTGATTTTGAAAAAGATGTTTCCGTACACTGAAATTAGAAATAAAGTAAGAAATATTAAAACTTCCATCTGTAAATATTTCATCCGGAAAACAAAAGGCGATAGGTAATATGCTATATATGTAAAATACCATATTATCAGCATACCTGCGTAGACCATAGCTCAGTTGATAGAGCATCCAACAAGCTATTGAAAAGCCGCAGGTTCGAGCCCTGCTTGTTCCCGTACTCTTTTCTCTCAAATTTATACATTTACTGTCATTTACGTATATGAATTTTAGTAGCAATTTATGCCGATTCTTAATGTAATATATTAAGACCCTTTCCATCTAATTAATCAATAATTAATAAATAATTTACTCATTTGATACCATGGCGTCATCTGGTGTTCTATTTCGCTTTAGAAATGCAATATAAAAACTTACATAATTTACATATGTGAATTCCAGCTTTATTTACGCGGGTTCCAAGTTGTGGATAAAGCAATAGAGTCGCATTAATTACCTTCCTTTGTGTTCATATATATATATATATATATATATATATATATAATGTGTGTGTGTGTGTGTGTATAGGATTGCCAATTTCTTTTATATGGGGTGGGCGGGGATGATAAACGTCATTGCAGATTACCCAATGTCTACAGTCACATTACGCCACTTATAATATGGTATTTGTGTACATATCGTCGAGCCAAATCGGTAAATAGAAAAGTCAACATTATAAGAACGCTTACTCAGAGATCTCATAAAGATCGCACTGCTCACTGTAGTCCGGGGTTTGGTTCCCCAGGCCTTAAGAGGTTCGGATTCCTCGGAAAACAGTAGGTCCCGGCGCAGCATGACCACTGTAGTCTTTGAGCCGTAAAACCAAAAAACAAACAAACAACCATTATAAGCATAGTAAAGTTATTTCTAACGTTGATTTGTTTGTTTGGATTTTTATGGCGCAAGAGCATCTGGGCTATACTGCGCCAAACTTCTGACGTTGACTTTTGCTTACTAAATCTAATTTGCATAGTACTATTCCCGATTATCTTCCATGACCGTTAAGTACTTCCCTTTTCATAGTATTCTGTTTGTCGTCTTTTACACATAAATTTATAAATCAATATGCTTTTTAATCGATAATGAAATGTATAAAAATTAAGTACGTTATGAAATATAAACAACCTGAATTGTGGAAAAATGTTTTAGTATGTACATGCATAATGTGTAAATGTAGTGTATGTGTATCGTGTGTATAGTGTGTAAATGTATTGTGTGTGGAATGTTTTTCCGATCGAGATTTTCAAAAAGAAATAATTCCAAAAGCTTCGGGTTCATGTACTAGTACAGTATTAAAGCTTTACTTTTTTGTTTAACAAAAGATGAAACAGGTTTTTGTTGTGAGAGGGATATATTGGATACAATACTTAAGTTCTATTATAAAAAAAAGTTAGGCGGCAAAATTGAAAATAAAATATATATATATATATATATATATATATTGCAAGAAGAACTGATCAACGATGGACAACAGAAATTCTGAACTGGATTCCAAGAGACCACCGAAGACCTAGAAAACGTCCTCAAACTAGATGGGTGGATGAAATAAGAAAACAGGTTGGGGTGACGTGGAAACGAATGGCCCAGGATAGACTTGTGTGGAAAGCATTTGGAGAGACCTTCATCCAGCAGTGGATAGATAATGGTTGAATATGATGATGATGATGATGATACAATAATATATATATGCATATAATAATATATATATGTATACAATAATATATATACAATAATATCAAATATCGTTTCAATATTAATACTGATATTAATGAATGACCTGTAAAAAAAAAGTATATCACAGTGTATATCTCTTATTTAAAAAAATATTATTTGAAATGAACTTAGGATCTGTCTTTTCCGTGTGCTTGAAGGAATGTGCGCTTGTGATCTTTTAATCCACTTCATATCGTAACGAACTGATCATGGGAGAAAATATCTGAGAAAGTAACTCTAGGTATCAATAGTAATGCAAAATAGAATACCTTTTAGGATTTTAACCTGGATTTTTCGGAGGTGGGGAAGAGAACGAAAAATTTTAATTGTTTTTAGGCCACACATGCCTTGAAGGTTTTCATAATTATATATAACTTTAAAAAAAAAATTTATAATCTATTTAATTATGATGTTACTGGATCAATGTTTCAACTTCATTGAACAAGTATATCGCAAATCCCGTATTCATGTCAGGTTATTGCCCCGGGTTCTATAAAATTAAGGACTTCCGGGCTTCTGAAAGTCTGACAAGGATTAAAAGTCGGAGAAAAAAATTCTGGAAAAAAAAGGAAATATCACGAAAAAAAAACTTTTTTTTAAAAGAATATACGCAAAGAGTTTTTACGAACGTATGTGCTTTTTTGCTTTTTTTTCTTTACAAAGTAGAAAACTTCCAAAAAGATCTCCAGTTTGAACGATATTTTTCTTTGGAAAAGGGATAGAGAGGAGACAGAAAAAACGACCCAGGTCTCAGAAAATTTTACTTACTTTGTTTCGAAACTGACCGATAACAACTTACGATATAATCTAAACAGCTAAGAAGGCCGTTTTGGATGAATTGCAAAATGGACAAAAAGAAATACAAACATATAAGACGTACTAATCTATAGTTTCTAATTTTGTACGATATATGCAGGTTACCTTGGGATCGTATATTAGGTATTTTAGTCTCACTGTTAATCCTCTCACAAGATCTGTAATATTGTCAATAACTACCTTTTATCATACCATCATTCCTTCAGTACTACCAGTAATATTATTAGTAGTATAAACGTTTTTTTATGCAAAAGCATCGTGAACAATTTTTAAAATTACATGTGGTAGATTAATGCAATACTGTGACAATATTTCTTTCAGTATTGCATCAATATTTCTTTTTAGTATTGATGCAATACTGAAAGAAATATTGTCACACTCCTTCTACTTATTGTCATTCCATGAAGCATAGTAGAAGCACACGCTAAAATATTTTTAATTACAACACAGATTACAGAAAGCTTTTTGGTGACACATAAAACCATAGAGGCAGCGTACCCGAGGAAGGCGACCGCCAGACCCAGCATCATGGGGTCGCTTACACGTCACATGATCAACAAACCGGAAGGAAGAGTCCACTATAGCTAGATAGTACATATCCCTCTCCTAATGTCGACGCAATTTACCTGAAATACAATTCAATATCTTCAACTCCTAACATTTTCATACATTGGTAATGTTTACAAGATGACAATGCCTTTGTCAAAATATCTGCACCCACTTTATTAGTCGAAACGAAACTCAAATTAATTAGTTCGTTTTTCAAGGCATCCCTTACAAAATTATGTCTGATATCTATATGCTTAGTGCGTTTGTGAAAAACAGTCTTTTCAAACAATTTTATTGCTCCAATATTGTCATTAAACATTTGGACTTTATCAAGCTTGGAGTCGCATAATTCGTTAAGTAATTTACTTAGATAAATGGCTTCTTTTGTTCCATCTAAGAGAGCCATGTATTCGGCCTCTGTAGAAGATAGAGCAACCGTACATTGCTTACGACTTTCCCATGTAACAGTACTACTGCTTAAAATGAAACAACGTCCAGTATAGGTAGGTAGGTAGTGTGCAAGGATTTTACTGTGAAGGGTGGCCGTCGGAGGCGATGCTGTAATCCCAGACAGCATATCCAGTATAGGATTTACGATCATCAGGACAATTAGCCCAATCAGCATCGGTATAACCGAAGAGTTGTTCACAAGTGGGTCTAACGATCAGTCCATAATTAATTGTTTTCGTAAGGTAATATAACACACGTTTTGCAGCTGTCCAATGAGTCTTTATCATTTGCAATATCTGACCGGGTGGAAGTAGCAAGATGTATCAAACCCTCAATCAACTCACGATAGGGCAAATCCTCTTCACGGTGATCGGCCTTTTTTAACTTAATGCTAACATCCATGGAACAAGCCACAGGCTTAGCATTAACCATGTCAAAACGTTTTAAAAGATCCTTAATATAGCTCGGTTGACTCATAGCTGTACTCCCTTTTTTTTGTCTGAAATTTATTCTCAAACAAAATTTTGCGAGTCCTGAATATTTTACCTCCAACGCTTTTCCAGGGTGATTTTTAAAACTCGCTAGTTTATTGGGGTTTTGTGACATAAACAAAATATCATCGACATACGCTACAATTACAGTTAAACCGTTTTCGTCTTTGATATAATATGTACACGGATCACCATCGGTTTGCTTAGCTCCAAATAGTTTCTACTTTTCGATTATATTCTTCATCGGTGGAAAGTACATACTGTAAATCTGAATTATAAGCTCCATTTTCAGCGTTCTCTTCGTTATCGGTTTCATCAACATCAGCTGAATTACTAGCACTGACCACTTCATCGCGTTCAGAGTTCAGGTCAACACCATAGCAATAGAAGTCTGATGAAGAAGTTCCTTGATGTATTTTCCAGCTTGCGGTCTCCGGTAGCCGATGTGTTTTGTTTGGTTCGGACTCGGCAAGTGATTGCATACTCTGGTTCGTCTTTAGAACTGATGTCATTACTGGCATTAATAATCTTTTCTTCGCTTTTCTTAAGAGTTCCAATCTACAGAAACGACAGCTGATTCACACGATTTTTTTTTTGTCTTCATTTTTTCGATGACGATTCTGTCCTTTATTTTCCAGATGGTGGGTATGTTCCTCCACCCACTTACGAATCATGCTTTGCTTATGATCATCCATAAACCCATATATAACGAGTGGTACATCAACCCATTGCTCTTTTTGTAGTATGTGGAGGGTTTTGGAATCGAATTTCGGTTTGGAGAACCGTGGACCATCAATCCATGTTTCATCACTTTGAGGTTTATTTTCTTCTACAGATCCTGCTTTACTAACAACAGTTGCTTGCACTTGTTCTTTAGCGTTTAAGTTATTATGCTTGGACACAGTAGTTTTGCGTTTTTTACATTGTGCCGTTGAAACCTTCATGGGGCAATTGGTGCACTCTGTCCTCGGAGTTTGGGTGCTTGCTGGTTGTTGCTTTGATCTTGAGCATTCTTTCACCCCACTATTGTAATTAGATTTTACGCTTGGGTCTTCTTTTGTAGCCACTTTCGAAGTTTCTGGAGACAAATGCTTATTGGCATCGCAAAAAAGCTCTTGTTTGCGTTGAGGTGCGGAACTTGCATTGGCAGAGGTAGCTGGTTCTTTAGATTCTGAATTTGGCGATTTCTGATGACCTAACTTTGAGATTGTTTGGGTTGAATATACCCATACATATTCCAACACTACTGTCCTATCGTACATTATTATTGGCAGTATTATTATCAAAATTGACAACGTTGGACTTTTTTGTTCTATCAGTATACTGACAAACCATCAGTATCTACATTACATGATCTGTATTCCAATAAAATGCTAAAATCATATTGTGTTCTTCAAGCCCCTTTTCCAATTCGAAGGTTAGCAGGCAACACGAATCTCATGGATTATCAAATACTCGCAAAGGAAAGAATGATTTTTCGACGCCTTATGTGACCAGAGGTGTAATCGTAAATTAAGCAGTACTAGGACGCTCTGTCATTGATGGAATTGTTGGAACGTGGGTCTGAGGGACAGTGTAAAACGGGAAAGTCCTTTAAAAAAAAACAAAAAAACCCACCCTGGATGGGACCCGAACCCAAATCCTATTGATTTCCAGTCAAGTGCTCTAAACATTACTCGCGAATTACTCGAATAAATGGATTATATAGCTCTCTATCTTTGCACTTACGGATATATGGTGTTACAAAAATGATTTTGCATCTTTGTAAGGTTATGGAAAATTATTCAAAAACCTATATGATTTCAATGTCATCTGATAGGATAACTCTGAAAGTTTTCACAAAAACATTTCTTAGTACAATGTGAGTTCCAATTGCTCTACTGCAAACATCCCACTCAAAGTCAATCTCTTCCTAAACTCTATATATGCGTATCTGGCGTGACTTCTGCAGCTTCAGTGATGATACAGCATTTGAGCCCAGTGATATAAGGATGAGCCCAGTGAATTAAGGATGAGCCCAGTGAGTTAAGGATGGAACAAAAATTAGATCTTTAACGAACTCCCATAAGGAAAAATCGAAGTGGCCATCTTATCCCCCCCAACAATTAATCCACTGATTGTAAAACATTAATTGAGATTACTTCAGACATGTTTAAGGTAGTGAGGTACTCCATAGAATGTGATTTTCTTGGTCATCTACATCTGTCTATGGAGTGAAGTAATTTGTAGGCGTACCTAGATACACGATATCATCGGTAGTTGTACATCCATTTTGAAATGAACGCCGCTTGCTGCAGTAGAATTCGGTAATGCAAATTTACGCTAGTGAAAACTTTCAGAATTGTGCTACCAGATGACATCAAAATCAAGTATGTAGATCTTTTGAATATATTTCTATGCGCTTACAAAGTTGCGAAGTCCTTTTTGAAATAACCTGTATAATTATGCCTACATAGTACAATATAGCTCGTTTGGCGCAATATGAACTGAGCTGCCATAACGTCATGAAATGCAGGAATAGATCATTAATTATACGACAAATTGGCTCAACTCTTTTGGTTATCATTTTTTTTATGAACTTCACCGCAAACAAATTTTTCAGAGTTCCAAGGACAGGTCTTGGCCGCGGTCTTTCCAGTTGCCATTTGTCTATTCATTGAGCTATGTAATTAGCCAGCTGGAACTTCTTTTTTGACAAAATGTCTCCTTACTTGCCTGCACCGTCAGGTGAATGCTCCACTGGAGAGAGATGTCCGTGCAGAGTGGTAGGGGGTGTCCGATCAAAATCCGTCATCGCAGGATGTTTTGTGGCACCTTGGAGCTAAGGTGCCTGATTCCAGGTGAACCTTGAAATTATGATCATCAGTTGACGATTTGCTTTCTTAACACGTTCTTTGTCCTCTACGGGAAATCACCACTTTGTCTTAAATTCAAGTGACATACATGTAAAGATATGTACCGCCTCGTTTTGTTCGACAGAATAATCCGTGCTGTCCCTGCGTCATAAAAATTCAACCTACAACTATTTATTTACCAGGTATCTCAAAAGATGGTCTAGTAGAAATTTATAAGATATAATAATACAAAATATCAAAAAAACTACCCGACAGATGACCGGAAAAGCAGCTGATGCGATGATCAGCCTGAAGCGTTCCGGTCACACCCCCAAATAGCCAACCAACAAATGAATACAAATCAAATTGATAGAAAGTTTTGTCTAATTCTCAACTTGAACAATGCTTCACTTTGTATGTCAACTAAAGCAGGAGGCAGAGAGTTTCAGTCTTGGACACTGAGAATTCATTTGGTTGAAAAAGTAAAATGTGACAGATTCTGTAAGAATCGGAGAGTCACACACTCGAGATTAGTAATTGAGGTGCTGAAAATTTTTCCGTTCCAAAATGTTCCGGAAAACCCACATCATTAGGTATAACTGAGATGATGGATACGGGTCTGTAATTTCAAGGATTACACCGGTCGCCCTTCTTAAAGACAGTAATTACTTTGATAATCTTAAATTTAGCAGTGCGTTTTGATTGATGAAGAATCAAATTGAATACTCTTCAAAGATGCAGTCCCAGGAAACTAGGGATTTACCTAAGAGGCCAGGGATGAAAATCATCATAACCGTATTAGTGGGGTTGGAAGCTGACGATCGTAGTCAGTTGAAGAAAAAAAGACGATTTTATTGGGTTATATCGAGCAGCCAATCTAATAATGCCATGAGTGATGCGAGCAATTCCATGAGTGATGATTCGAGGGTTTCTGCTGTTTATTTGTTAGTTGTTTTTGTTTTATGCGGTTTTGTTCAGTGTTTCCCAACCTGTTTCATATGCTATTTTATCCGTCATTCCCATAATATTTTTTACTTTTAAGATGATTTTTTTTTAAATACAATAATTTCTCATATAAAACTATAAATAATGAGGCGCTTGTGATGGTATTTAATGTAGAACATTGAAAACCTGTAAAACTTCTCAAATGATGTGGCAGAAAGAACAAGTACAATCAAAGTTGGTTTTAAACGCCTTGAATTGTTAATACAGAATGTTTTTTAGTACAGTGGTTCTCGCACCTTTTTTAAATTGTATCCCTTGGTGTTGACTAAAAGTCCAACCTATCCCCTTTCATGTTGATTAAAATTTCCTCAGAAGACAGGTTTCCCAAACTTTGAATACATTGAATTAGTCTTTATTCTTTCGAAAAAAATGCATATGTTAGAAATATTTCAAATGTGACAGAGCTGTTTAAAGGTTCCCACTTTCACGCATGGTAGCACCCCAACGTCATGTTTTATTCAATAAGGGGTATCAAGAAATAAATAATGATCGCAAAAAATACCTTAGTCGTTTATGTTCTGTCATTTTTTCCTTGGAAGATGCTTGCGTGCGCTTACCACAGTTTGAGAACTTAAGCTTCAGCCAGTATAACATCCTCACAAAAGGTAGTTTTATTGGCGTAGGTGATGTTATATTTTGCACTGAGAAAGTGGAAAAAGGAACAACAGTAAGCTGTATCATTAACCGTGTTGCGTAATGGTGAATTTTTTACTTTGTTCGGAAAAAGGACTTTTATAAGGGACCTTGCGCAATGGGAAAACGAGAAGAAGCACTATTGGCTTGTGATTAAGAGAAAGCGAATGCGAACAAACATTCCGTTAAAGAGATACCAGGAAAGGTAGAGAGAGAGATACGAATTTCGCTGCTTTGAAAATGGTCCTGTCTGTGACGAAGTTGTACTTTTTAAGTGTTTGTTTCTTTAGTGTTTCTTAAGTGTTTGTTTCTTTAAAGTATGCTTAATAAGTTAATACAATATTATTATTATGCTTTTGTAAGTGTAGTTCAAATTGGAAGCCGACTGTGAATTTTGGAAACAAATTGCTGTGCTTATTCAGTAGCGAACCAATAAGAACCATCACCTCACGCTTTTCAATGGAAACATTTATTCAATTATTGGGAAATCCTCCTTACAAGAATTATTCTTATGAGGAAAATCCTTATTAGTAGGAAAGATTAGTTTTTTTGTTGTTGTTGTCGTTTTTCAATTTGGAATTTCATTTTTACCATGTCCTAAATATCAAATGTAAGTGGATAAAGTTCTAATAACTTTAATTTTGAGAAAATAGCCTGTGTTTCCGTGTGTCATTTGATCTAATTAAACTGTTAATTGCATTTTAAGGTATCCTAAATCGAGACAGTTTTAAAATACAAAACGAAAAGCAGTAAAAATGTATGAAATATCTGCTCCAATTTTGTTGTTTTAAAATAAAACTGGGAACAGGAAAAAAATCGGAACGTTGAAATAGGGCCGAGGGAAATGGACCATCGAGATATATTAATTTTTTAATTATTTCTCAATGGTTCTTCCGTTACATACGTGCATCATTTTCGCTGTCATTAAAATAAAGATAATTGAATTTTGAATGTGGTCATATGTATTTTAATTAATTTTAAGTCCTGAATTTTAACCGTAATGTGCCCGCTTGATTTTCTTTTACGTTTGGGATTGTGGTGCTTTATGGTTTAAATTAAAAAACTTTGGTTCTTACATTTTGGAAATATTTTTAATCGCGACTTAACAGGAGACTTTCTTTATTGCAATGGGAAATTTCTTTATTAAAATATACAAACTGGAAATTTATAAAACACTTGCATTAAAACGAAATTTCAGCAAACGTGGATTAGTTAGCTTTTTTAATTTTTTAAAAATACTTAGAGTGTACAGCAATCCTGGAACTGGTATTTCGATTGTCCACCTTCATATCTCTTCGCCTTTTCATGAGCTGTTTCGTCTTCTCAGATAATTTGCTATTGTGCTTTTTACAGGTTACACCACCAATTTCCCCAGCAGTTTCAACTATTGTCTTAACAATGTTTTCATTTGCTTCTGAGATATCAATTTCTTCAATAAGTCCTTCCAGTGCAGAAAAGCGATTTTTTAATTCCAACTTGAATGCCTCGGTATTTTCTTTTAATTTCTTTAAATCCACCCTCTTACTTACTTGTTTCCTAATGAGCTTCTGTCGTTCTAATTTAGTATTTAAGTGCACTTTACATCTCACCATTCGATGATCACAATCATGAAAGATAGGCAGGCTCGTAGCTAGAGGGAGAAGCTAGGACAAGCAGACGAAAATTTAGGTCGGGCAAAATTTTTGCATCTTAATCTGCTGCTTTTACGCTTCAGGCATAAGTAGCTCATCTGGGGGTGGGGAGCCTTAAAGGCCCGTAGCTAGACGATGGTTTCAAGGGGGTGGGGCAGGTGGGCCAACATATGTTTTTCACTTGCAAAGATACGATTTATCTTATTGTATCGGTATTACGATACTCTACTTTTCGTATATCGATACAGTATTTCCGTATAGCGATATACTTGCATTATAACCGCCTGTGGTTGCAGATATTTACAACACAAAAATTTTAGAACGTTAACCACATCATGACTGTTTATACCTGTTTAGTATGAAGCCGATTTGCAGGGTATTAAAACTTTCAGATATATTTAGAAGATTTCCGATAAAAATAACTGCCAGATGTGTGCAACGGGTCGTATCACATCTGAAATATCGATGCGATACGAAACATCGCATCGTAGGTCCTAGCAAAGACTCTGATTTAAAGACCTCCCCCTCCCCACTTCCAACCGAATATATGTATTAGTTTATGATGGTGTAATATTTCAAACAATGTGTGCAATCACAAAATGAAGCCATGCACAGTGTGCATGGCTTCACTTTATTTTGTTTATGTATTGAAAATCGAAAATAACACAATAAATGATGGAATTTGACTTTAACACCATTTTACTGGTAACAGCTTAAGGCATTGAAAATACCACACCCCAATTTTACAAATGCCACTGCATGTGTAAGTTGTACATAGTCTCATAAAGATTAAATATTTGAAAAGTACACATTTTTTTAATACAAATTCAATTTAGTCAACCTGCTCTCTTTGTTGGTACTGAACTTTTTAAATAGTACTGAATCTATGTTCAAGCCTTCTGTGCGTTTACATTCAAATGCCAGGAAAACTAAATTCACCATCCTTTGTTGGGTCATGGAGAGTCTTTGAGGTCTGTTAATGGCTGTCAAAGTCGAAAAAGTTGACTGACAAGTGGCCGTACTGCAGCCAATGGGTAATTTCTAGAAAAATAAGAATTTTCCGAAAAATATATAATTTTTTGAAATTAAAATCAAAATTCTTATTGGGATATTTTATTAAAGCTTTCAATTGGGGGGGGGTATCTCAGCAATACTGTATACTTTCTGTTGT
>QLNU02014176.1:10234436-10278740 GCA_006491805.2 Dysdera silvatica
TTGCTTTTTGCTATATCTCCGCCATTAAATCTTCGGTTTTCAGGTATCATATCCAAAACTCTTATTATTTCTGCGTAATTTGCAAAAATTACTTTTCTAATCTTAAAGTATCCGGATCATCGTTGCTCCAAAAGCTGGACAACAATCTTTCCCTTATACAAGGGTGCTACTTTACCATGGTGGAAGAATTTGTGTAACATGATACATTGCTCAAAAAAAAAAAAAAAATGCTTTGACGATGATAGAAACAATGCACATACGGAATTTTTCTCTCCAACTTTTTCTGTATCAGTGCTGCTACCCCTCCTTTTATACCACTCATAACACTAGCACCATCGAAACATTGGCTGAGAATTTAAAGATTTATCGATCCCATTATCATCAAGAGTTTTGAATGTAGTTTCTGTAAAAGTCTCTCCATCGATGTCTTTTACTGTCATTACATCCAAGTAAAGACTCTTGTACTTGTCCATCTTTAATGTACCGAACAGCAATCACAATATTTTCCCTATTGTTCTTATCTTGAGTTCCATCCTCTAGAAGTGTGTAAACCAAGCAATATCCGTATTCTTTATGTCATTTGCGACACTTTCCTGAACCACTTTTGCCATTATTCCAATTATCTCATTCTGTATTTCAGGGGAAAGGTAAGTTGCATGTTTTGGAATAATAGCAGCACATTCAGCAAGGATTTTACCCTTTCTTAAAGTATACTCGAAAAGTTTAAAGAACAAGCCTCTTTCAGCATGTTCTTCAATTAAATAGTCTTCGTTCAAATCAAGTTCATTTACTTCTGAAAACTGAATAACTTCTATTACAGATTTAATGTAATATCGATGTTTCTCCAGTACCTTTTCATTCACCAAAATCGAGACAGATGTACGCGAACTAACACTATTCTGTTTTTCTTTCGTCATTACCGTGGCTTGAATGTGAGTTTCCGACTTTTCGTGTTTTTGAAATCCGCGACCGGAGTCTAGGGCATTCTTCCAATTTCCGAAGCCATTTTACGTGTATGCTGCATCTTTCGTTCCAAACCATTTGAATTGCCTACAAGCATAGCAAAATGCTGCTTCTTTAGCTACAGAATATTCGAATATTCTAGCCATTCAAATTGTTTGTACCATGAGGCTCGAAAACAACGGTTTTTGGTTTTCGGAAATTCTTTAAGGACGACTTGTTCAATTGCCTCACCCTTTTCAGGCAAATCCAAAACTTCCACTCTAATGCTTGTAGCAGGTATATCTAACGTTATATTTTCATTACCAATACAGTCTTCGAGACTAGGCCTATCTGCTTCCCGCTCCAGTCGAGGCTTCTTGTTTTTCAAATTGACTAATCGCTATTGAATTTCAATGAAAGACAAAACCATCCGTTCTCACATTCTCTCTCAGTCATACAATTACAAACAATCTATAATCACAACACCACTGTTATCAATATTCGTTGAACGCTCACAGCTATTACGGCAAGTAGCTGACTCACGACTGTATGGCAGCAACGAGTTTGCTATAATAGGGACTTTTATAAGAACGTCCGCCTTCGTTGGTGGCGGCTGGAGGCGAAATTTGGTGACAATAGGAACAAAGAATACAGTGTACTCTCTTTTTCCTTTGATGAAGAAGGGGGTACTTCAAAAAAAAAAAAAAGTTGAAATAGCAGTCTACAGCAGTGTTTGCTCGCTAGGGCGGGCAGCAGTGCCCGCCCTGGCTCCCTCCCTGGCTACCGGCCTGAAGATTGGATATACCAAATAAACCATGAATGCTTGGATATACCAAAAAATAACATTAAATAGAAAATTTTTTGTTAACAGACATAATATATAAGTATATATAAATTTGATAACGGAAGTGATCATCGAATGGTGAGATGTAAAGTGCACTTAAATACTAAATTAGAAAGACAGAAGCTCATTAGGAAACAACAAACAGTTATTTCGACACTGGCGTAAGGTTTAAAAACACGACGTTGTCAAGTGAAGGCAGAATTTCTGCCTTCACTTGACAAAGGGAGCAGTTGGCTCCCGAAACGTCGTGTTTTTAAACCTTACGCCAGTGTCGAAATAACTGTTTGTTATGGAATCTCCTGGTGAAACTCTGTATTGTTTCGTTAGAAAACAAGTATGTAAGGGGATGGATTTAATGAAACTGATAGGAAAATACCGAGGTATTCAAGTTTGATTTTTATTGATTGCAATTGAAATTGCATGAATTTCCAACTACCCAAAGAATTAATTATTCATCCTACTTTTTTCCGATTTTAACCGGAATTTCCCAACTTGGAACTTGATTTTTCCGATTAGGGATGGAGACTCCCTCCTGTCCCCCCATAAGGCCGGCCTCACACACACACACTGAAATTTTCTTATGTTTGTTTCTTTCTCCATGTCGTTATTTACAGCTGTAACACACACACACACACATATATTACTTTGTATTTTTAGAAAGTAGCTTTTTTATCAATTTAAATTTTTAAAGTAGGCTTCTAGTTTTTAAATACGAATTCTATTTGACGTACTTTCCCCTTCCTTTTATACAAGGGTGTATATATATATAGTTTTTATATTTATTTTCCTTTCATTTATCTATTATTATTTATCCACTTTCCTTCCTTTCTCCATAAAGTTGCATGCAACGATAATATTTTCTATAAATATAGACACTTGGTTTTAGCAGATATGGTGAACATTTTTTGTTCACTTTTCGGGGTACCTCGTTAGATTTTTCTGACACTGAAATGAGGTTGGAGGGAGGTGAAATTGTATTTCTTTATATTTCATTCAGAACCTCAGTACCACAATGCAATGAACGAGCTTCCACTCCTCTAGAGCAGCTACGCAAATTTGGCGAATTTTGGCGACTTCGGAAAGCTTGAATTGGCCCAGTTCTTGGCGCTGGTTTCGAGATCGTAGATCGGTGTGCAGATGTAGAACCGTCATTCAAGACGCACGGCATGTAATGGTCGCATGGTTCTGAACTTTCTCTCCCCTCTAACCATCCTCCTCCAACATTAATTCTATGAGTGAAAAAGAAGAGGAAGCAAGGAAGAACCATTGCCGTTTCAAGAGCACAATTTTTTCTAACGCCTAGCTGGACATTCCATTTTATTATTGTTAATATTTCCTTACGAATGTGATTTTTTATTGTTACAATTTGAAGCAAAATCGTTCTGGAACATTGTTATATATTTTGGATTTTATTCGTCACGTGCTACACCATGGCTAAAGTGTCTTTAGGGTGAGTGATATGATTTTCTTTTTAATTAATTCGTTATTATCGGTAACAAATGGAACTTCACTCGTATAATGAAAAATTTTACCTATCTCACCGTATATATACAATAGAAAATTTAAAATTGTAATTAAAACCAAGTGTATTTAACTTTAAAATTTCTGATCAGTGTTGCAGATAAAGGAACCTCCGTCCTTTTAATATTTTAAATGTGAAGTTGATCTCGGGGCTGATTTCTTTTATTATAAGGAATCAGTTCTGCAATAATCAATTCCACAAATTCGCTACCTATTAGCCAGTGGGTTGTTTTTTCCTTAACATTCCGTACGATGCAGAGAAGCCGACATACTATTTGGGGATAAAATTTACGAACTTGTATTTCGGTTTGTGTAACATTAAATCAGCTAGTTACATTCGCATTTACCTGTTTTACAAATGATTGCTTTTTTTATTAAGTCTCTCACAAAATTCTGAATCCAATTGCTTTATATTTCAATTATGAGTAAATGAAAAATTACCTGACACGTTCATTTCTCCAGGCCACTCCTGTTTCCCCCTTTCGCCTTTTTAAACTTAGTACCGTTCTTCAGATGCTATATTTATTTAATTTTTTTTCCAGTGTGAAATAATTTGTAAAAATTAGAAATCCATGAATGCGATTGAGAACTTTTTTCCCACATTAACTAAATATGGCCGCCATCATTTAATGCTATCTTATTTAAATTAAATTGTATCAGTCTAGTGTTTCCATCACTTAACCGTCAATCAAGTGGTTGTGGGTTCGGGTCCCACCAAGCGCAAGAAAATCCATTTTCTTTGCGAGTACTTTGACATCTAAAATCATAGGTTACTTATAAATTGTTAATGGTGATATTCCCACAATATAACACTTTACATGTTTTTACACGAAATAAAAGTATATTTGGCGTGATATTGCAGATTTTTCGTGTTTTCCGATTTTTAGTACAGGCCCCTACATTAATTAGCCCTAATGATCATTGGATTTCCTTTACCGTAGAATCTTGAATCTCGCGGAAATGTGTGTGTGTGGGGGGGGGTCGAAATACTGAGATTCTTGTTTACGTAGTATGCAATACTTATTGGATTTGGGCTGAAAATGAGGGAAATGGATAAAATTTGAGATGTAGCTGTGTTTGAAATAGATAGGTTCCACGCATTTCGATCACATATTGGCTGTTTTATGTGACTTTTGATTTAATGTTTATAAATTTCTTTCCTTTTTTATCTGTAATTATAATTAAAGGTTTTCTCTGTAATATAGAATTGTTACCCCCTTTCTAAACAAGTTGATATGAATGTTACGAACAACACGACGGCTGTTTACATTCGTAGTTGTAAAGTGTTTTTTTTTTTGTTTTTCATGTTAATGAATATATCCCCTTTTTTTAATACTTTAAATAGCAGGGACTCGAAATATCATTATTAAGAATATTTTGCACTTCATAATTTATAGTAGAACTTGCCTAAAATGACCATCCTTGGGACTGGGCAGCCGTGCTCACCGTAGACAGGTGGTTAGTATACACGACAGACTTCAGTATAGGCATGACTAAGTCCGTACTAGTTCTCTCTCTTATAAAAAGTGGTTACTTTATTCAGGTGGTTGCTTAAGGTTATTTTATCCAGGTGGTTACTTAAGGTTACTTTATTCGGGTGGTTACTACACACGACAGACTTCGGTATAGGCATGACTGAGTCCGTACTAGTTCTCTCTCTTATAAAAAGTGGTTACTTTATTCAGGTGGTTGCTTAAGGTTACTTTATCCAGGTGGTTACTTAAGGTTACTTTATTCGGGTGGTTACTTAAAGTTACTTTATTCAGGTGGTTACTTAACCAGGTTCCGCAGTATATGACAGATTTCCCTGGAAACGTGTTTTCGCACCATTCCATAATTTATTGTTTCTGCTTCGTAATGATGATGGTTGTTAACCGGAATTCCCGAAATATGTCTAATATAGTAAAAGCTGCTGACGCCCGCAGCACGCGAATTTGCGTTAATAGCACATTACGGAGGCTCGGATCATTATGCTTTTGCATTATGATACAAGTGCTTCTCGGTGATGATGTGAGCGTGTTCTTTAACGATGACGATATGCTTTGGCCAACTTTGTCAACTGTACAGAAATTCATGTATTAAAATTGTCCTTCAGTTAATGTCTTCCTATTTTGGTCTGAAGAGGCAATATACATACACATGCCATTTCGCAAAGACAAGTGTCAGTTTTTTCAGTCAGACAGGTTCAATTTTTGTTTTATGCACAAAATACAGCGTTGTTTAAAGCGCACACCTTGTCCTCCTAGGAGATTATTTTTTTTTTATGATGTAACCTACTTGTTTATTTATGACAATTTTTTGGGTTAAGGATTATGAGGTGGTGTCAAAGCACATAGATTTGTTGTTAGTTTCATTCTTAGCGTTTTTATTATGTTAATTCGAATAAACGAATTATGTTTACCGTATACACGGCTGGCCACTGATAGTGTAACTCCGGGAAGCAAACATCAGATTGGTCCAAAATTTGAAAAATTTGGTAAATCATAGAAGAACGTGTCAACGATTAAATGTATTCCACCACAAGTCTAGCCAAGTTGGATTCTCTCAATCTTTGTACAGTTGTAAGATATTACAAGAAGTGAAAGGGAGCGCCATTCCTGTCCTCGGTGGCCTAGTGGTTAAGGCACTCCGTATCGAACGGAAGGGCCATGGTTCGATTCCTGACCGGGGACGTCGTTTCCTTTTCTCCTAACTCTTCTCGTGTGCGTGTCATGTCGAAAATTATTACCTATGTATCGAATGCATATGTCTTCGATATATAACCCTTGTCGTTCGTAGTATTCCACTTTTAATAGCCTGGGAGGATTCGGGGGGGGGGGCATAAGGGGCTTACGCACCTCCTGAGAATAATAAATTTACTCTTACGTTATTATTATAATTCGCCCAAACTCGACAGAATGGGTCTAAATTGACGTGCCCCCCCAAATCCACCCCTTGCCCACCGTGTGATGGTATGAAAAATTAAATAACAGAAGATTAATCGCATGTTGTTGACTTCATTCTTCGTAGTTTTATTATGCCCGTTTAAAAGAAATCTTGCTATATAGATATATTTAAGAGAGATTTTTTTTAATGTGTTACACCACTGAAGATTTATAAAAAAACAAAACACCTAGTCGCTGAAATTTATTTAATGATGGTTCTCGATTATCACCTACTATAATACTATGTCAGCGATGATACTTATATTTGTACCTTTTGTATGGTAGTAGACTGGACAAATTTGAAAATTCTCCTCAGATAGACTTTTATGCTGTATTTTTTGCAACCTAGTGTGTAGCCAATGAGTAGTAGCTCTGTGGTGGCATTGTTCTCAGCGTTAGTCTACCATGCGGAATCCAAGTTCGACAACCGATGGTACACAGAGTTTTCAGGTTTTTTTTTTTCCTGCCGATCCGCAGTCTGAGGTTTGATTTCTATAGAGGTTCAGATCCTTAAAAATTTTTGAGGTCTGATTCAGCATGGTCTTAGCTACCCGTGTATCGTAAAACCCAAACAACGCTAATCGAAACATCGACTAAGGAGAAGAATGAAGGATGCGCCAACCAGTTGACTTTTTTTTTAAGGGCAGAAATGCAGTTTTCTATTATAATCTACCTTTTGTAAAGTTCGTAATTTTCTAAACTAGTTTGGGGGAGAAGCTATGGCGCTTGATGTATTTTGGATATGTTTATCGTATTTCCCCATATATATTTTGTTTTAATTGGTTGATTTAGTATTTGCAGTTTTCCGGTGGGAGGTGGGCGACCTCGCTTTTTCCAATCAGATGGTCGAAATACTATTTATTTATTTTTTTAATGCCGCCTTTCTTAATTTTTTACAAGTTTTCAAACAAAGTATGTTGTTGCACTTTGTTTCGGTTAAAGAACTCAGCCAGCTTTACGATGATTATGCGCATAACGATTGTTTTAACGATGCTTGTCTTAACCGTTCGCGAACCCATATTTTTTTATAACGTCACGTTTGTTGAATCTCCATTTGGGTAGTTACTTAAAATCATCGTTATTTTTAATTTCGACCGGTGCTACCATTGTAGTAATTGCATTTTCATGGCGCGGAAACATTCTCCTGATTCTAATCATGGATTGATTCATTGGAAATTAGATTAATAGGACTATCTAGCTCTCATAGTCATGATCACTCTCCTATGATAGTGTGGGGCTGAATCACGAACAGATCGTTTAGAACTGGTTTGAATTAAGCGATCCCAGATTGCAGAAATAAATCTTGCCTGACAATAGCCCAAATTAATTCAGACAACCCTCGTAATAGAATAACCCATTACTCAAGTGGGCTATTACACTATGGAATCATACCATTGTATTCCTTGAAATAAAACTTCAAAACGTAATTTTAAATATCCCATTGCAATGTCGCCCACCTGAACGGGAAGTCAGCAACTCGGGTTTCGCCGAACCTACCTTTCCGAATCCTGTCCGTGTCTTGGGGCCTCCTTGAATCGCATCTAGCGATGTGTGTTGTGCTAACGTAACGTACAGGGCGGTAACATGTCAGAAGCAGCTAGCGAACACATCCTTTGCACCTATTCGGTCGATCCCGACATTGAGACTTGCCTCAACCTAATACCCGTGACCCAGAATGCACTCGGCATGCGTAAGCATCGCGGAAGAAGTTGCTCATCAGTCGTTTAGGGTTGCGTGCTGGGTTGACACTATGCCACGGGCGTTAGTTCACCAAGTCACGGATGATGGACTTGGTTCGAGCGACCCCCATTGCCCGTACTTTAGCGAACGAATTTTTCTTTTGCTGGGCACGCTTCGTATCATTTGGGTTTCTGATCAAGAGGATGTAATTGCTGGTTTGCGCCCAGAAGGGAGGCGCTTTTGCCTTTTGCCGATGTGCATGTGCGCAGCGCACAAATTGAAGTTCGACCACTGTTATCAGATGAAAAAGACAATACACCTATCCTTATTTTGCCTTGTTTATTAGCATAACTATGCAAATATCTTTTAAGTAAGGTTCGTTGTACTTTTCCGTGTGAACTGAAAACGGCCAGCTACTTCAAACTTACGTATGGTAATCAAATTCAATTTTTAACTTCCCACCTCAGGCCAAAAATGTAAAATTATTACAGATAAGTAAATTAACATTTTTGTTTTAAACTAATAAATGTTAATTATGCAATAATTTTTGCCACCTATGTATATTTAGCTCAAACTAGAGCTTTTTTTATATTTGGAGAAAAAGAGGCGCCGTCCTCATCCTGGATTCGAACCAGGGTCCCCGCGTTGAGCCCGCGGTGTCTTGACCTACTAGACGAATGAGGACAAGAACAAACGCATTTTTCTCCGTATATTAGGATGTAAGATATTATTACCCTTCACAGGGATAACACAATTGCCAAATAATGGTCAACACAGAAAAGCCTCCGGGGCGAGATTTTTGTGAGTTTTTCGTGGGGGAATTTATTATACAATAATTTTTGCCACCCACGTATTAATTACAGCTCAAACTAGAGCTTTTTTTTTCCCTTCAAAAACAAAAACAATTGTGGGCTATATGCAACAGTCGCCTCTGTACTATAGATTGTACGATTATGGAGAAGCTCATTCAGGCGCTCATTCTAGTGTGGTACTAGGATCCGAAAATCAACAGTGATTGTTCGAAACTAGTAGACGCCATGCCAAACCATGTTCAAATGCTGCTTAAAAGTAGAGGAGGGAATACCTGTTACTAATATATGTATAGGTGAATTTTATACATGTATATATGAGTTTCGTTCACTAAACTACTAAATTCATTGTTTCAATTAATTTGCACAAGGGTGTATTTTTGTCAACACTTAGGAATAACTATATCGGATCTTTTGGCTGAGATGAAGAATATAAAAACTTTTTGTTTACGTACACTTTCGTTTGTGGAATATTTTTGAATTAATATTATGTTTTTGAAAAATGATTGGCTACGTTGATTGTCAAACACTGCAGTGTACACTGATCTGTCAATTAGTTACAATTAATGGACTATACATGGATGAATACACCTGGCTAAAGTATATTGCGCCCGTATCTATGGCTATCAAAATTTGTCCATGGAAAGATTTCACTGGAAAATGTGCAATTCAGATTAAACCAAGGGAGAGCTCATTGCCATGTTCTTGGAATCAGTCGATGACAGTATATGCCTTGGGAGAAGATGCATTGTGCTATTTGAGGCATCCATACGAATGATGATAAATTGATCATGAAGGAATATTATGGTCCGTAACGATGTTCTAATACTTCGTGCTGTTTAAGCGCGTTTCAACAGGTATCAGGAAATTGTGTATAATGTGATGACATGCTCCTACCATCAGTTAGCTTAACTGCTAACACCAGAGACAGTGATGACAAATTGCGCCCAATTCCGAATATTTCAACAATAGTATAGTGCAAAGGAAGCTTTAATTCGTCCAACGTGGACTTTCGTTTTTTTTTTAAGTTTTCGACAAGTAATGTCCACAAAGAAAGCTGTCTCATGTGGTCATCAGCAGGACATAATAGTGGCATATGGCATAATCACTGTCTGTTATAGCTAATTCTGGATAAAGACTGATGAAGACTCGGTGCGCATGTAGGTCAGGGGTCAAAATTAACTTTTTAAATCAGGTGCACAAATGCACCCAAGTCTTGTGGCTTAGGTGCACTAAATACTAGTTAAGTGTACAAATAATTAACAGAATAGAAAGTAAACCTCAACATTAAAACGTATACTTTGCACAGAAAAAATTGCATGTGCATAATGTACCTTTCACCTGCTAATGGAACCCTGATGTAGGTTGTAAACATACGAAACGAAGTTAATTTATCAAGTAAAAAAAGTTTAAATAACTAAGCGTTGAAATGCCAATACTTGGTAAGATAATTGTATGTACTTTTTATTTGTACCAAAATTATAACAAAAGTCTAAACGAAGGCTTTAGAATTGACCCCTAACTTAATGAGAACGTTTATCCCCAATATCAATAGGCAACAGTGACGTCAACTTTTTTAGGTCCAGGCTCCCCCCTCCCTTCCCAAAAAAATTATGGACAATAAATAAAGAAATGTAGATCATAGTTGGGAGTGAAAGACATAATATACTGTATTGCTAATGTTTTTTTCTGTCGCTCTGAATATGTGCCTGAATTTCATTTACGCTAAAAAACAACCCTATATTTTATTGCATCAACATTGATTTGCAGTGTTATAATGATTGTCAGGTAATGAAAATTAATGACCCCACCCCCAAGTAAAATAAAATTGTGAGAGTGAGGGGCAAGGGCCGATCCGGAAATCTTTCAGGGGGGAAGCGATTTTTTCTGTTTCCTATTTTTGGCCAAGTATCCGGTACTTTTCATTTCATATAACCCAGGCTCAAGGGGGGGATCGTTCCATTCCCCCCCCCCTAAATCTGCCCTTGGTGAGGGGCAGAACACCCCCGCCCAAAACCATGCTTAAGACTGAAAAGCCAAAGAAAGCGAATAACTTACTTTGTAAACCCCTCCTCTCCCCATCAATAATTTTTTCGAGTTGGCTCCTCTAGAGACAATCATGTAATTAGCGATCCAGCCTAATCGTCACGTTGTATACCTACTTGTAGGGTTACCAATTGCAGTTTCTACATTTATAGATTTGGTTATCGTTCTATGACGGATTGCAGAACGATGGAGCGGTGATAGACTCCATAATATCACCGATAGCTTATAAGTTATATCAGAAGGGTTTTAGCACGTGCGTCAACTCACGTGGATTGTTACCCTGGAACCTTATCGAAATTGAGTCAGAAATACCAAGATACAGATGAACCATGTAGACAGCATGTCTCTACGTTACACAAATTATTTACAATCACATAGCAAAATAACTTAAATTGTTACGATTAAGATTGATTGATTGATTATGACGCAAGAGCATCTGGGCTATATTGCGCCAAAATTAAGAATTGACATTATTATTGTAAGACATTATGAATGTCCATCATGGGCAGCGTGACCATCTCGCTAAGAGTCCTACCGAAAGAATGTCTTTTATTGGTGTTCGCCTCATCGTCTCTACACTCGCAATCACTCTTATTGGCTGTTCACCCTTTTCATACGCAAATGTTCATTGGTTACCCCTTTAACACTAATTGATGATTTGCTGTTCCACTCAAGGGTTCGTGGTGTCACACTCGGAGGGTCGTAATCATCATGTCCAGTAGGGGTACTTATAAGCAGGAAATGTCTGTCAAGGAGTTTGAAGAAATACAATTAAGTTATTTTTGCGCCGTACCGTGTTGTACACTAAACTCAATCGTCGCCTGCAGCCAATGTCTTTTCCGTCGCCGGGAACAGAGCGAACCGCTGATGAGTCGGTCCATCTGGATTCTGGATGGGAAAAGCGTATGTGCGGGGAAACAAAATGGTGAACATTAAATCATGATTAAACCTTTTGGAAATGTGGGTTCATGTATCAATGATCATTGATTCATGAGTTCCTACATACTATAAAACTCCCTCTGCAGTGTAAAAATCTGATAATGCATTATTATGTGTCGTTGTTTTGAAATTCATACGTTTCTGTTTAAAAACTGAATATCGGACATTTATCTCTTTATTTAAGAAAAAAAAAAAGTATTATTATTGTATAATTTATTTCTTGACTTCTTACAATCATTTCGTTTTATTTCCTCCCGATATTAATGATGTATATTCGCCTCTCTATGGTTTAGTCCAGGGTTGTTCAACATACGTCCCGCGGGCCACAAACCGGCCCGCCTACAACTGTTTAGAATAAAATCTCAAAACAAAAATTTTAGATATTCTTTTTTTTCAGAAATAAGGGAAAACAGCTGGGACAGCATGGGTGTTCCCCGTTCATATCGCAAGTGAAGTGAAAAAAAAAGAAAAAAGAAACTATGTAGGGAGGTGGTTGTTGTTGTTTTACGAAACCGCTGGCCCGCTAGATCCGTGAAAATTTTTAAGCGGCCCGCTGCCCGAAAATGTTGGACAACCCTGGTTTAGCTGAATTATGAAAAGAAACTTCGTGTGATGATACGGTGGTGTAAATTTTAAAATAGTTACAGAATATCAGGTCCTGCAGGAATGAACAGCATAGCTTATATACGACGTCTGTTGCTAACGAAGGAAGGGCCCGAGCTGGACGACGCCAATTTTAATGGGAGTGGTCTCATTTGAAAGCTCTCAAAAAATTGTTAAACACGTATTTGAGCGTTTTTCAGCATGGGCCTTAATATAGATGTCAGGTGCCAAAGAAGGGCAAAATTAGGGGCATTTTTGAAGATTTCAAACGGCTGTATCTCGGTTAAAATTTAGAGCTAAAAATTAATATGAATCTTTCAAATATATCGAATACTTGTTTCAGGATTTTTCGGATAAAACATTATTAAATGTTATTTTGTAATTTTGGATATCGCCTCTATTACTGCTATTTATCGAAAGACTTCTTGGCAGTTTGGTGAAATCAATGGCGATCTTTCTAGAAAGCTGGCTGTTTGCGTTTGTATTATTGAATATGCATGAAACATATAAAAGGAGGTTGAAATATAAATTTACACATTAAGGATACAAATTAATGATCGAAGATCTTACTGCTCATGGGAAATATCGTGAATTTATTGTTTATAATCATTTAATATCTTTTCATACGAAGAGTAAAATCTTCGTTCAATAACTTGCATTCGTAATACCCCAAAAACTACCTTGCATCAGAACAGCGGACCACTCAGAATTTTTCAAGGGGGGGGGGCAGTGCCATACAAAATTTTTTCAAAGCTGTGTGTGGGGAGGATGGGTTAACACCGAGAAATTCACCGAGAAAGTTTTCAACTGTTATATTAATTAGGAAGGCGTTTGTATTCTGTTCATTTTTTTTTTTTTTTTCAAGAGCAATATCAAAATAATTTTTTCGTTTGGTCAGCCCAAGCCCTGGCCCTTAGATTCTGGGCCCCATCCCTCTTCCCCCCCCCGGTGGGTGCGTCACTGCGTTAGAGTGTACTACTTTCTTCATCATGTATCGCTCGGGGTTTTTTTGGAATAGTAAAAGAGGGATTGCATTATTCTACAGAAATGATTTTCATTTTTTTTTTTCTTGTTGTATTATAGGATGAGCATGTTGTGTATGAGTAATGTATATGTGTGTTTGAACGATATGAACTACGTTTATACGTTTTATTCAGATTGATATTAAGTTACAGAAAACTTGTGTAGGAAATTATAACGTCTTGACAATTATTATGACTTTAGTTGCAAAGAACGTTAGCGAAAGTGAATATTTGTTACTTACAAAAACAAAAACAGATTTCTCAAAAATATAAAAAAAAATCGGATAATTTTTTATTCTGATCAAATAATACACGTTAAATTTAACCACAACAATATGCAGAAAAATGCAATTATTATTTACTGCGTTTGCCGCAAAATATCTCTCTCTACTCTTACAGGTTCAGATGAGATAATGATAAGAGCAAGTCGGTTTTCAACATCTTTCTGGAAATATCGCCAATGATTTCGCCGAATTGCTAATAAGTCTTTTAATGGATATCAATAATAGAGGCGATGTTCAGAATTGAAAAATTAGATTCAATAATATTTTATCCTGAAACATGTATTTGATATATTTGAAAGATACCTATAATGCATCGAAACTTAATCTTTAGCTCTAAATTTCAACCAAGATACACCCGTTTGAAATCTTCGAAAATGCCCCTAATTTTGCCCTCCTTTGGCCCCTGGCATGTACCGGGTGATTCAAATTAAACAGAAGGTGTTTAGACCTCTCTGTAGAGACAACTGCTCAGCCAATTTCACCCAAATTGCATATATATATATATATGCTCCCCTGAGTATGCGGTTTCGGTTTCTAAAAGAAACAATTTAGTTCATATTTCGGCCGCTAGAGGAGGAAATGGCGCTGCGGAGCAGGCAATTTACATATTACTTAACATGCGCAACATCCTCTGCCTATATAAGGAGTCGTGAAGCATTTTTCCACCATACGAGGACTCCGTCATGAAACTTACTTTACCAGATCGCGCGTTACTTGTTAAGCTCTTTTATCAACGAAATAACAATGCTTCTGCGGCACTTAAAGCATTTCGACAGGTAAAAGGTTTACGCAGAGGCCCTCTAACAATTACAAATCTTCGAAAAATGGTCTTGTATTTTGAAAAGAGCGGAACATTCACCGTTAAACCAGGACGAGGCCACAAACCAACTCGAGTGCAGCAATTTGAAGAGTTGCAACTGCAGTAGTGGAGCAGGGAGCAGCAAGTGCACATGGTAGCAGTAGTGCACGTGCGATATCACGGGAATTGGACATGCCATATACGACAGTGTGGAGAGTTATGAGAAATGTCCTGAAGTTTTATCCATATAAGATAGCCCACACTCAGCAATTGCTTTCTGGTGATAATGACGTGCGGAAAACATTTGCTTTGATGTTCATTGCTCGGATGACAGTGGATGATGAATGGCCTTGGCAGATACTGTGGAGTGATGAGGCCCATTTCCACTTGAATGGCGCTGTAAACACACGTAACTGCCGTATTTGGTCTGACACAAATCCCCACGTTCATCAACAAATTCCGTTGCATGCTCCAAAAGTGACAGTGTGGTGTGGCTTCACCTCATCTTTCGTCATTGGTCCTTACTTCTTTGAAGAAAATACGGCCTCGGGGCCAATGACATGTTCTGTTACTGGCTCTAGGTATGCATTTATGCTCTGGAACTTTGTCATTCCTTCGCTTCAACAGAGAAATTGTCTTGACACTACAATTTTCATGCAAGATGGTGCACCCCCGCACATCGCGTTGCCTGTTCAAACATTATTACGGCAAAACTTTTCGGATGACAGAGTGATTAGCAGGTCATTTTCAACATCTTGGCCGCCTCGGTCACCCGATCTTAACCCTTGTGACTTTTGGCTGTGGGGATATTTAAAGAGCTGCGTTTATAAAGGCAATGTTCCGAACTTAGCAGTCTTAAAAGACAGAATTTCGCAACATGTATCCCACCTCCAAGCGAATGAGTTACGTTCTGCCGTGGAATGTGTTGTGCATCGAATGCAATTTCTAGAGCAAAGAGACGGAGGACATATCGAGCCGTATCTGTGATGATAGTGTGGTTCCACATGTGATAGCAATAAAGTTATTGCACAAATCTTTTTTTTAGTCATACCTACTGTCCTACGGTATACTGTAATTTGTAGTTAATTTCATGTGATTGCAATAAAGGTTATTGCATGTTAAAACACTTTTTCGTTGTTAATATTAATAAATTGCCTGCTCCGCAGCGCCATTTCCTTCCCTAGCAACCGAAATATGAACTCAATGTTTTCTTTCAGAAATCTAAACCGCATACTCAGGGGAGCATGTGTACGAAATTTGGGTGAAATTGATCAAATAGTTTTCTCTACAGAGAGGTCTAAACACCTCCTGTTTAATTTGGATCACCCTGTATATTAAGGCCCACACTGAAAAACGCTCGAATACGGGTCTAACAATTTTTTGACAGCTTTCAAATGAGACCACTCCCATTAAAATCTGTGTCGTCCAGCTCGGGCCCTTCCCTTGTAAGACGAACAAGGTTTGATGTGTAACTCAAGTGCTTGATTAGATAAATGTAACACTTTATGTCATCATTTTGATAAGTTGCGGTGCAATCGTAGGAATTATCGTACATAATTTTGTTCAAAAATACAACGACGATAAGGAAAACATGGATAAGATTGTATAAAAGGGTTGTGTAATGCACAAAGGTTGTTGTTTATCCACGTTATATCACATAATAGTACGCACTGTTGGAGGTACTTTCTTCGTTAATTTCAACATGACCGAATGGTCACGCTTCCTTTGATTAATTTCAAGAAACGAGCCTTCTTCGTGGTTTCTCTCTCGGACTATTTCGCGCCCCATGACGTCATCATCGCTGTCAGAGGCGGATTAAACCTATTGGGGGGCCCCTGGCCGTAAAAATTTCGAGGCTTTGAGACACAAGCCCTAAAACAAAACAAAAAAAATTGTGTAAGGAACTGAGGATTTTTTTCGGGAAGATTTCAGTAGTAAATTTTTAGTGAGTTCCTTAAACCGGCAATATGTAACTAATAATAAACTCAACGTTTCAAGAAAAATCAGATATTTATTCAAAATATTTAATAGTAAGTTACCTCAGTGCTTAAAAAATGTTTTGTATATAAATTTGTGTCTTGGTTTCTCTTTAGCAGATTCATCAATTGTTTTTGTAGTACCTATTTCATCCAAAATTTTTTGTTCTAGGTATAATATGACCATGTTGTTCAATCTGTCTTCTCCTATCGTACTCCTTAAATAGTTTTTAACGCGTTTTATCACTGAAAAAGATCTTTCACCTGTTGCATTTGATATTGGCATTGTTAAAAATATTTTCGAAATAATATCTACATTAGGAAAAGTTCCACTCTCTTTGTACACTTCGAACTATTATTCAATAGTATTTCTGGCTATTTATTTATCCACATTTCTGATTATTTATTTATCAGCTTCTTACGTTCATATTATTCCTCCTGTTTTTGAATAAATATTAATGTTCTTGCAAACTTCCTTTATCATTTAAAACTTTTTAATGTCACTTGAGATATTATATCAGGCTTCAAACATCAATTTTTTTTATTACCTTTAATCTATATAATTTCGTAACCTCTGCAGAAATGGAATAATCAGTACTTACAATTCGATCGGACTCTTTACTTCCTAGTACGTATATCCAAGCGATAAATACTTCAATAATAATGGTGCACCAATAATCCCGTCGATTATGCACCCCATAATAGACAAAGATTTTCTTTACTTCTTTTATTTATTAGTTTTTTATTTACGAGTTTTATTTATTCAACAATAAGGATTATTTCCTTAAAATGATGATATTAATAATAGTTCGACGGGAGTTTTAGAAAAATTAATACAGTCGGAGCAGGACATAAACATCCTCTCCTCCTCGAAGATTTATCCAGAAGATCCGATTTTCGCGCGGAAATATTGTTTAAACAACGATCCAATAACGTCCAATTACCTTCCAACCTTCTCACGCTCAAGTGTATATATGTTTGTGTACACACACACACACACACACACACACACACACACACACACACAGGATAAGTATGAAGGCCCGTGCCCAGAGGTTAAATCAAAGTCGTTCTTCTCAACTTCTTATAAGAAAAATGGCGTTGTTGAGAACAGGGTTTCCGCCATTGCAGTTTTATTTCATTTAATTCTACTGTCGTCTATTTAATTATACATGGCATGGGCGCCCATATGGGGGCTCGAGCCCCCCCCCCCTGCCCCCCATATTCAAAAATTTGATTTGCCCGATTCATGTACTTTCAAACGTTTTACAAGCACATTTTAAAGTAAGGTACTTTTTAGCTCATTACTAATTGCCAAGCAGTATCAATTATTTTTGTAGCACTTTAGTATCTTGTACATTCACTAAAATTTTTGACAGCCTTGAGAAGAAAGTAATAATTTTTCTCAATCCCCCACCCCCAGAAGTACTCATATGGGCGCACATAATACACGGTGAAACTACAGTTATGACTAGAGCCCGGATTATATGCACTAAGAAACCAGCAAAATATGCACTGAGCCTCAAAATATCCACTTAAAATGAGTAAACATGAACTTAAAATGAACAAATATGAACTTAAATTTTATAAATATGAACTTAAAAATTATAATATACTTAAAAAAATTTTAACGCTTGAAAATCTTATATTCCGTATACAAACAGATTTATTATTAACAGCCAAGTAGAAAAACTCGATATACATTAAATCATATGTTTTATATATCACAAATCCTATGACTGTATATCACAATGTGTCTCTCGTTGTTCTAAGCAGTTAAGCTTTATCTTCTATCATATAATAGCATTTTTTTGGTCAAAGGTGTCCTTTTCAGAGCTACAAAAAATATTGAAGAGCACATACATTTTTGCTGGTTTTTATTACGAATAGTTTATCGATGATAGAACGATGTCTATCACTGAAGGAAAATGGTGTGGAAATTTAGAATAAGTGTTTGTTTTAATTTGACTTTCAATCAATTGCCAGCCAAGCACAGTAAAACTCAGCTTTGGTTTTCCTAACAAGGATGGTGGCTATAATTCAGCTACGACAACATTTTGGCTGCCTTGGATATAATTAAACGTGTACGCTTACAAATTCCATTGCCTTTCCACTCAGATAAGAAGTAAGAGGAAAGTTTAACTTTAGTATTGTGGTGAAATTTTTCGGATGAGGGAATAATAAAATTCTTAAAATTACTAAAACCCTTAAAATATGCATTTATTCTGGAAATTCATGGTTTTTGTGCATTTATATTCAAAAACACTAAAAACAGCTAAAATATGTAATTTCGTATGCACATCTGCAATTGCATATTATGCAGGCTCTATAGTTATGACAGCAGCATTTAATCATTCTACACTCATTTTTATAGTGGCGCACCCATAATATTCCCAAGGGGGACAAGGGTGCAAGGAATTTTTGGTGGAAAAAATGGCCAAAGACCATATCAATTACGGTTGTTTTTTGTGTTCATTTATCATTATTAAATTGCTACTAATTTGACAGTGCAATATGCTTAAATGATTAAAAATGGTGGATTTTTTTGTACAATTTTACAATGGCCAGCTTTTGTTTTCCACAAAAGATCACTGTTTTAGTAATAGGTTTAAAAATAAGCCTATTGTGCAAAACTTGCTTTTGCTTGCCCTCTGTCCACTACTTGATCTACGGAAGCCTTTTTTCCTTTTGCGACCTTTAAAAACTCATCGGCTTTGTGAACTGAATCCTTATGATAGAGAAAAGTTCTATGTTGGCTGAACTTCTCCAAGGTCTTCTTCCAATTATTAAATTCTTTTGAAACAAGTTGACCTGTGGCTTGTGTCGATCTTAAACCGACTTCATGGGGTGAAAAGAGAACACACAAAATTTGCTATAGGCACTGTTTTCTGCATTTAGGCAAGTTATGCTTACTCAGTTCAGAAGAGCAGAACTTCTGACTGTGGTGAGATTTTCCTTGACTTTATACAGCACTTGTGACGGTCGTGGGAAAATTGCAATTTGCATATGGTTACCAAAGATTTTTTAGCACTGTTATCCTATCTTCATCAGTGAGGTTAGATATCTTGGCATAATTAGAAATATCTGCAGTCAGAATTTCCAATTTAATTGTTTTGGTCTACCTTTACCTCCTGGAAAGCATTTGAAGACAGCCATAGCCACTGTGGTTGCTTACCTCAACAGCAGTCTCATCAATGTCACAAGAGTTCAGGGAAATGTTGCTGGGATCGTCATTACTTTCAATTTTACTACTTTCAAAAAAAAAAAAAAAGTGTCGGCGTACTAATTTTTTGCTTTGTTAGCACAAGGGGGCCTGGTCCCCCTATGTGGGTGCGCCAGTTCACGTTTGAACTAATATGATTTTTAATTTAATAAATGAACTTTCTCTACTTATATACGTAAAATACGTGAATAATATTAAGTATTGCATCTTTCGCTTTTTGTGTTGTGGTAGTTTTTAACGGGGAATCTCTCAAGCTCGAGGGCCCCCTGGTGGCCGCCAGCCGCTTAATCCGCCACTGATCGTGGTAACACGTTTGTCTACTACGCAAAAAAGCCTGGTTTGTATCCAAATGGTAGCGAGCAATTGCCCCTTTTCTGCTAATCCGTAGTAAAAGAAAAAAAAAAAAAATCTGTAGATCCCACCGCGGCATGATCTATCTTTTGGTGTGCCCAGTTGCTCACTGAATGATGAACCAGTAAACCATTTTGCCCATCTATAATGAATGACAAGACTTCAGTGCTTCGATCTTTGAACAAATTGGACACACCGCTAACATGATCGCAGCAGTTCTTTGGTATTTGGAGTATACAGTAAAATCTCCTTACGGTGACCATCGTCAGTTCATGAAAAAGCAGTCGCTCAGAGAGGTGGTCTCCGAATGGAGCTAAATTTAACGATGGGTCTATGGGGTTGGATGGAAATCCGTTTCTAGAAAAGGTGGTCGTTAAGGGAGATGGTCGCTGAATTGAGATGGTTCTTAAGAGAGGTTTTACTATACTTACCATAATACATACAATTCATGTGTATTACAATCAGGGGTGCTTTCGGTGGGGACCCCCCCCCAAATAAGAAATTCATACGTATTACAGCCATCTAGGAATAGGTTTACATCGATTTCCAATCTTTGCCCCCATCATTTTTTTTTTTTATACTCCCTTGATTTGCAAGTACTATATTTTATTATAATGGTATAACTTGGAATATATAGTTGATTATTTTTGTTTAATATTTATGGAGTAAAACTTTTTTTAATATGTATGGAGTAAAACTTTCGTTGCAGTATCGCTGAAGTGGGAAAAAGACCGAAAATTTAATGCAATATTAAAACTATAAAGTTTTTTTTTTAAAGACTTCCTCTCATACCGCATGTTAGGGTTCCTTTATGACAGCTGTTCACCGAGCCGTCGTCAGGGGAACTCTAGTATTAACTTAAAATTGTGCAACTAATTAAAAAATACCAATATATTTTTATCGACATCTACCTTCAGTTTTATTCGATTCATAAATCAATGATCTTGCAATCATCGAGTAATGCTGTATCAGTGTCCCTGGAAGCAGTGCGCCGAAACTAAACGAGTAGTGTGTAAAGTTAAAAAAAAGTACTTCCAAATGATCTTTCGGAAAATAGCGTGAACGCCATGAGGAACAGTTTCACCGACTATAATTGGATGACTTACAGTCCAGTTATATTCCGGTCACGCCAAGTAACCTTTATTGTGATCTATAATAAAGTTTAAATGATCTTGATGATCGTAATATTGCGCTGGCAGTAACAATGAAAATCGTAAAAAGTTGGGACTTTTTTTCTGTTCCTGAAAGAGCACCAGACTTACTTACGAACCGTGACCGCTTTCATTTCGTGGAATTAGCTGTGACAGTGACATTGTATTGAAGCAAATTGTCCAAAGGTCAATGTAGAGGAGTCTCTTAGCTGGTGTCCAATTTGTATTCTGTGTTTATAATGATGATAATTGAAGCTGTGATGTTGATTGATGGTTCTTGTGCGTAACTAATGCAGTCTCTCATGGGTTTATTATTTTATAGTTAAGGATATATATATACTATGTATCTATGTTAGTGGCATAGCGCGACTCCAGATAGTGAATAATTTCCAGTTGGTTGGTTCACTGTTCCCCAAATAACCGGAGAACTGAAAGGACGGATGTAAATACTCACAGTCTGTTAATAACAATACTTTGTTCATTAAATTTAAAGCGAATTCAAAGCCGAATATTAATGCAGTCGAACCTCGTTAAGACGAACACCAAAGGGAACAGAAAATCTGTTCGTATTAACAGTAATTCGTATTATCAGAAAAGGATGGGGAGCCATCCTATTACTAAGTTATTTATCACATATCTGATTATTGTATACACATTTGGCTATTACGTATATGCTATTAATTTATCACTGTATTTTATTATATTCTATCAGTATTATTATTTTATTATAGTATACACATTTTGTGATACAAAAAACATAATATGTTCATATACATACCTTTGAAGTAGATATTCGAAAAATCCTTGTTTTACAATGTGTACATATTATGGTTTAGTGAATAATGCATTTAGTAAACGTCTCTAGATTACATGCGGCGCCAAAATATAATCCTAGCTGAATTTTAGCCACTATTCTCATTAGAGAAACCGAAGATTTGGTTCTATTCTACTAATTGACAGTTTAACTCTAGGCGAAATTAAAACAAATATTTAGATACGTAAAATCCCACGTCATTATCTATGAAGGATGGACGTTAGTGACAGTATCATGGATAAACTATCCTTAACCGTCAAAATTATGTAAATGCTGTCCCATAACGCCTATACCTCTTGACCTTTTTGGCACAAAAGTGTTATTGGATGATAAAAGACAGAGCTTATCTGTTCGGAACATTAAGAGACGCAGTTGATATGTCGCAACAAAAATCGAAGTGTATAAAGCATATCATTTTGCGTATATCGAATATTTCTACTCGGCAGTTAATAATAAATCTCTTTGTTTTAAAAGACGGTGAAGTGTGATTTTCAAGCGAGTTAAAAAAATAAAGTGCATAGTTATCCATTTTATGTGCATCTCTATTCATTTTAAATGCATATAAATAGGGCCGGCGACAAGAGGAAGCGAACCGATCATTCGCCCTGAGCGGTAGATTTTTAGGGGCGGTAAAATGAGATCATTATAAAAAATAAAGTCATTTTGGGACGGCAAAACACGCGTTCGCCTCGAGCGGTAAAATGCCTAGCACCGGCCTTGCATATAAATACATATTTTGGGACTTTTTAGTGCATAGTTTTATGCACATTTTGCAGAGTTGTTGTGTAGTGCATATAATCGGGGCTCTAGTGATTACTATCCGACCAGGGTATTGCATGTTACATGCCTGTTATATATGCAAGGGTATATGCTATTAATGGTCTAAATTATTTCGGCGATTGTTGAAACACTGTACTTTATGATGTCCATTGAGACATACAGTGGAACCTGTTTAAATGGCCACTTTTTAAAAGAAACACTGGTAGGGCTTCAGTCATACCTAATACCAAGGTTTGTCGTGTATAGTGATCACCTGTCTGTGGTGACCATTGCAGTCCCGTCCCGAAGGTGGTCACTTTAAGCAAGTTCTACTGTATTTTTCAATTCTTATCACATGTAAACGCCAACAGGAAATGTTTGTTATGCAATTGTATATAAAAGTCACCACTCCCGGACGTTTAATATGGTAACTATAGCATGTCGAAATTGCCAGTGAGAAGCTCTGATCTTATAAAGCGTATTTTGTTCGTACTAAGCGGAACAAATTTTCCAAGAGCCATTGATTATCAGTTCGTGGTAAACGGTATTTCGTTTTAACCATGTTCGTGTTAAAGGAAAAAATAACCTGGGGGTTTCCTATACAATTTGACGGAACTTCAGAAAACGGTTCGTATTAAAAGTAATTCGTCTTAAGCTTGTTCGTCTTAACGAAGTTCGACTGTGTGTTCATACTACATGCGCGTATGTTACCTGTAATCTTTATTTCTAAATTTGCAAATTTTAAGTTCTAAAACGGATTTATCGAATTCCGCGGGCATTTTTCTTAGTACTAAGTTCCTAGTTATATAGGAGTCCCTCTATATTTCCAAATTGAATCGAAATCTTTCTTTGTCTCGAATCCGAGAATATAAGGGATAGAAGAATATTGCCAAACCTCTATAATGGGTTTAAACACTTGTATCGCAATTCCCAAATGGGCTGACGGAAAAGCAGTTTATCTCTCAACGCACAAAGAAGTGGTGCTTCCTCGGGATTCCCAAGAAAAGGAATTCCAACAAGCGGTATATAAACTCAAAACTTCCAGTCTCTCTTCGCTTGATCAAGGGAGCAGTAGTTGTCTCCCGACACAGTGTATCTTCAATGACGGATTTACCGGTATGCTAAGTAAAGCCCAAGGCGACTCACACCAGGCCCTGAGCTAGATGTTTGTTACGGGGGGGCTCAAAAAGCACAGAGAGGCTTAAAATTCTTTAATATTTTAATGTATTTTATTAATATATTTAATAATACTAAATATATGAGAGGAATAATATATTTAAAATTAATAAATAAATTTCTTAATGCAAATTTTGCATTGAAAACTTGTAAATTTTAGTATACCTCTCTATAATTCCCCCTACCCTTATTATAAAGTATATGAAGACTCAAACCTATGTAAAAAAAATTATATACACAAGATCTACGGTAGAAAGCTATTTTGAATACATTTTTAACGTTAAAGAACAATCATTGTCATGTACAATTTCGTACAAAACAAAAAATTTAAAATAAAATTCTATAGTGTTCGACAGGATTTTCAGAAAAACCATTTGTGGGGGGGGCTCAGTCCCCAATAGCCCAGATTGGCTACGGTCCTGGTTCACACCATTGTCAATTGTTATGAAATCTCCTGGTGAAATTTCAGAGTATCTTGTGAGAAGAAAAAGTTGAATAAAACTGACCTTCACAAACTATGACATTTCATAAATTACGTACCACTGAATATCTTTGATTACGAGTTTATGGACCCTAGGTGGAAGGAAGTAAGGAAGGTCCTGTTTTTAATGGAAAGTGGAGTTATCAGTGGGCGTAGTGCCAATATAAGATAGATCTATGTGTATCAGTGGCGTATATTCCAAGGGAGCTGGGTAATCTTGGATGGACCAATTATTTTTTTTGCATTTTAACAATTTTGCGCTGCAGTTCTTCTTAAAAATTTCACTTCCACTTCAAAATCATTTGGGAATAATAGCCAATAATGGAAATCCTGGACGGAGTCTCTCACATCCGAAGGATAGTTCAATTCATTTCCTGGGCATCATTCAAGAAAAAAAGAAAATACAACATAAATAATAACACAGTGAGGGCAATGCCAAGGTGGTGATGACAATAAAGGCACCCTTGTGGTTGACGACATACAATGTATACAAGGGTTTTTATATACATGGTTATACTATCGTCTATGCATGCTAATAAAAGGGAAACTTCCTAAGAGTTTCGTCCATGAGTTATTCTATGGAGTTTCACCCTTTAGTCAAAGTTTTTAGAATTAGTAAAGTAAATAACATTAACTAGTAAAATTTGACACTGGTCGGAATATACGAAATACAAATGAAGAAGGTAAAAGATATTTACCATCTGCAAAAATATTCGCAACGTTTCGAGAACTACTGTTCCTTTTATCTTTTACCTTCTTCATTTGTATTTCGTATATTCCGACCAGTGTCAGAATTTTGCTAGTTGTGGTAAGCCCTGGTCAATCTTCGTACGTTGTTGCCTGTAAATAACATTTATGCGGCAATTTAAAAATGTGCACTTTAATAAAAAATTAACGTAATTTTTATTAACTATAATAATTCTGATTTTGGTGACGTATAAAATTGAAATTTACTAATTATAAATGCTGGTCAAATGATACAATCAGCAGCGGTGTAGTCATAAAATTAAGAGTATCGGGGTGTTTTAAAAAGTACATCACTATGACTCAAAATACTACAATCACCTCTCGATAGTTATTAAACCTGACTCGATACATCGCGTAACCGTAGATAAAAAAAAAAAATTATAAAACTTCGATTACCATTTCTATTTACTTATATACGATATTTGACCAGTGTTTGTTTTGAATGATAAAACAAAATTGTAATTGCATCTCCATCAGACATCCTTTTGTGAATATGAATAATACATTATCGTCTACTATATTTACCGGGCATTTCTTATAACGACAAAAACAATTTAAATATTTTTATAAATAACTTTAAGACTAAATGCAGCTTAAAATACCAGAGAGTCCATTTTTAAATCACTCAATGCGATGTCCTATATCATAATTTATATCATTTTCTGTAATTCTCATATAAAATCGACACAGAAGTCGTAAATAGAAAAGTTTTAGTTATATACGTACAACGAATTAAAAAACGAAATTCTTGTGTGTGTATAAAAAAAAACGTGTATAAATCGTATAAATAAAATAAGTGCGGGTCGTTTAGATTTCATTAAATCGGAGTTCTACATAGGCGTTCTAAAACCTATATGATTCTACCGGTATAAACAATTGCTGAACTCTTTTGTCTGGATGTCAGAAAATTCGGCTAGATCTAATTATTTATTCACCAAATCGACAACGACGCCATGTGCGCATGCGCAGTATGGTTGGACAGCTGACTCGCGATTGCAATTGAACATCTCAATTGTTAAGTTCAAGAACGAGTGAACTGCTTACTCGAATGTAAATTTGAGTCGCTTGCGATTCTTTCGTTTGTAAAGACATTTCGTAACAGCCCATCACCAATTAGTCTTGAAACATAAAACTCAGAACAATGAAGTAATCTTTGAAAAGCACTAATTAATCTTCTTTTTCTATTTCTTAGTTTACTGAAAGTTTTGAAATATCGGATTATATATTATTTCCACATCCATTTAAATATTTTAATCACCATATCCCTGGGTGATGTCTGAATGTAATGATTTCACTTGCCGGTTATGAAGACATTACTCTATAATTTGAAAGCAAAATAGACTGGGACAAACCAATTTGAGCATAATGGATGGTTCTGTTTTCTTTTGCACGCAGTAACAAACCATACGGAAGTTTTGCATGTAAGCAGGAGGAACAACCAAAAGACATAATTGCCACTTCCTTGCACGTTAAATATGGGACCTAGCAATGGCAAATGATCCTAGTTATTCCCGTCCGTGGTTATTAAAATTAGTCCGGATTTTTTCTAGTGCTGCAGATGGTGGCCGACATAACGCAAGTTCAGCGACCTACCGAGGAAAGTTCTCTTAAATTGGAACATCTAGTTTCGTTTTCAAATGCCATCACAACAGGAAAAATCGAGAATTGGAACAAAGACGACGGCGGTTGAGGACTTACGTAATTTGGATGCGACCCCACCTCTGGGCTTGTTTTCTTTTTCTGTGCTGGTGTTGCGTGTGACCGGCTTTCTTCGTCCTCATAGTTGCTGTGTCCCGTCGCATGTTCAATGACCGACAGTGACCTTGACCGCCAAGCTATTGCCTGACTTCCCTCCTTGCCTTGTTTTTCTCTCTTTTATCTCCTTGGCGTTCCCGAACTCTTCTTACTCTGTATACGTAATTCCTCTTGAACTTGACGATCGGTTTCTTTCGCTGTCAGCCGAAAACTGTCTTTTTAAATTTGGTTTGATGTAGATATGACTCACTTGCGTTTTTTACGCCCTTTGTTAATGCTTTTCTTGCGACTTTGGCAAATCTTGATTTTAACCCGGTTACAGGATCCTACTACGACGTAAACACTGGCGCCGTGTATATACGTTTTGCCAAGACCGTAGCCAGGATTTAATTTTTGGGTGGGTCAAAAATTTTTACAGCATGTATTGATACAATCACAGCATGCAAGGCCGTAGCCAAGTCCCATTAAAAATTCGGTTTCGAAGAGGGGGCGGTGCCTGAAATCCCCCTCCCCTCTGGATACGGGCATGCATTTTGTTACACTATATTTTCTTGTTTTTGTAAACTAATTGATATACAGTTTTTACTTGTAAACGCGTTTTTTTGCTCACTGTAAAGCCAATCATAACATATTCTACCAAAACGGGGTAATAACTTTCTTTACCTATGTATTGGAGTGAATTTATTTATTTATTCATTTATTGACGTCTATTATTGAATTGACATAAATATTTAAAGTACCAATAAATATTATTTTAACTGGGTGGAACTTCTTCATTTCTTCAATACCTATATATATGCAGACTCGCATACTGAAATTTATTAATTGAAAAATCAATTATATTAAGCTTAAGAAAAATGTTGGGAACCTTTAACGTTGTACAACTGTAACACATAATAAGGGCGAATTCATCGTGGGGGGGGGATACGGCGTGCCCCACCGAGATTAGAAATTTAGTCATGTCAATTTCACGACGCCCTGACACCGACCGACAGGGATTTTGATAAAACTTTGTATATGTACACCCGTATGTAGGGTGAGAACCAAATGAAAAAAAATCGCCGCCAGTCTTACAGTTCCTGAGATATAGGTCAGCAAAGTTTGAATTTTCACAGACGGTGTTTTCAACCTCCTTTTTATTTGACTGTAATTCCGTCTTTTAAAAAAAAAAAAAAAAAAACGCCCTGCCGGGATTACTGTGGTACGCAAGGTCAGCATTAAAAGGACTTTATTTTGTACGATACTCCCATTTTGCTGGCCCTAAAAATCTGCCCCTCAGTGAGAACGCCCTGTTCGCTCCCCCTTGACGTCGGCCTTGGAAGTACGTACATTAAATCAAAAATATCTCTTTACCTTCAAAAACTAGCCTATCTCTGCCTTATTTGTTAGAAGTTGTATATCATGATAATGGTTTTTACAAAACAATAATTATTTTATAATTATTGTTTTGTAAAATCGTTTAGTAAATTTTAAACTCGCCCCTTTTTTTTGAATTTGTTGATTTTTTAATTTCTTTAAAATATTGATGTTACATGCTTGTGTGTGTGTTGGCTATGAGAATGAAAAAAAAGTTTTTTTTGCTAATCATTTCTATGCATCTATTTTTTGCATTACTTAATGATGCTTTGCGAAGAATGAAGTTCCGAAGGTTACCATACTAAGGTCACTGATTGTATGGCGTTATTTCTTTAGTATTGGCTGAGGAAGAAATATTTGCATGCATGTTTGCTTTCAAAGTAAAATTACCGAATGAACGATCGAAAACATTTCCATGTCTTTTCAAAAACAATATTTCTTCAATTCGTTTCCACCTCAGCCTGAAAGGCGTTAATAAACAAAAACGGCATGAGATTAGTTAAATTTCAAACCTTAATAACTCAGAAAATATGAATTTCTCAGCATTTTCGAATTAACATATTTTACTTAGAATTTTGCAAGAAATCGCAGAATTTTGCAGAGTTTATGCAGTCTTGACGGGACACCCTGTAGGATCAATTTATTGAGTAGGAAACAGACTTGCATATTTTTATCTCTTTAGGTAAGTTTTGCTTCAAAAGTAATTAGTGCATTTTGTAATTCTGAAGCACATAACATGAAAAAACCTCAAACCCTTTTTCTTTTAAATCAATTTTACATTCTGTCCTAGCCATCACGGACATCGAAGGTCGATAACAGTGTAATCAAAATTACTTTAGCAGAAAAAATGCCAATCAAGCTACATGTTTACTCACTTTGGCTCTATCTTAGAGGATTGCATTTTCGCATGATTGAAGGCAAGTGAAGGGAAAACGAAGAAAAGTGGGGGTAGTGCAACGGGTAATTGACACTGGCATGTGTGACAATCTGATGGACATCTTTCGAAAGAACTGTGATCATAGAACCTCAATTGAAGCTTGAAAAACTGAGTATAGGTAGGTGTATTGAGGTTATATGACACATTACAAACCGACGTCGGAAAGTGAAGCCTCTACACGTGCAAAAAAAAACAAAACAATGCCAATGCATTGGTTTAATAAAGTTCTAAAGAGCGATGTGTGGGTTTCGTTGAAATTAAGGAAAAAATAATGATGGGAGGAAGGTTACTGATCGAATTGTGGTAATTTTGATTTTTTTTTCGAAGCTGTAAGTAAACGTGTGAGCATCTCCAGTTCTTGAATTGGAACGTCACAGCGTTTATCCCTAGTCAAGGGGATTTAAAGAAAAATAGGAGAAGAAAGGGAAAAAAAAAACAAAAACCCACCAAGAGTTTAGAGAAAATTCGTGGTGGGGCCCTAAAGCACTTCGCCGTCGTCATCTACGTTGTCTACTTCCTTTTGAGAATTTATAAATAGGACGATGTGATAAGAGGGGCCCTAGCTGGCAGGCAATTCCGTCGCAAATTAGACCACAACACTGCCCAGGGCAAATGCCCCTATAACTTAAAGAGGAAAAATAACGCGGCATTCCCTTGTCTAAATAAATTACGCTTATCCCCGTAACTTCTAATAGGAAGCCTTAACCCCCCACCGTAATTCCTGGAGTTGTGTATTTTGCGTCATCATCCAGAAATTCCACGGTGCTTAAGTTTATGACGAAACTGTTCTTTTGCGCCGTTCTTTCGGAAAAAGTTTTTCTTATCTTTGTCCACTCAGGCTGAAAACGTCCGAAGTAGTTCCAGTCGTGTCTGGAAAAAAGGAAGAAGAAAAGAAGATAGGCTGCCAAAATCCTGTATGTCAGGAGCGCCCTGTTTCCAATCTTATTTTATTTATCTTTTTCGTGTTGGTGCTTTTATGGTACTGGCCAAAACGAACTTTATTAGTTTTTTTCCCTCCTTCAATTTCCTTTAGTCACTCACTCAAACATGAGAAATGAACTGCGCTGGTAGCAAAAAGTCATGCGACAGTAAATTATGCTGATATTTTTTCTCTCTCCAGAAACAGGCGTTTTTACGTTGGTGAAAATATGTACAATATCTTTGAAAAATTACCTCTTGTAAAGTATACGTTCGCGCAGAAATGGTGTGTTCTATGTTATTTTAAAGCCATTAAAATAAGTTAAAAGTATCTATAAAGTCCTGCGTTATATAGTGGGTACAGTTATTTTTGCACTGTAAGAAAGACTTTTTTTCAGTACCATGTACAGTACATTTCTTTGATTTTTTTGTACTTGTTTTAATAAAATCCTGATAAATTATCGTTCTCTGTAATCACGAACTAAGGCATTTGCCCCACTCAGAATTTTGAACGTAATATATAGTTGAGTTCCGTACTAATGGTATTTAAAAAAAAAAAAAATGGCTCCCATCTCCACACCTCCAGATTTACCCAGGTTGCGCCCGTAATTGACATGATAATGAAAACGTTTTCGCCAGAGATGTTTGCTCAGATGTAGCTTAACTTTGCTTTCCTATTTGATCCTAATACGTGATCTGAATCGTAATCCGTTCGACAAGAGATCTAGACGCACAACAATGTCTTAAAATAAAACTAGGTGCAGTCCTTTCGTATAAGTTGCCATATTATTTTGAATTTGAAAGGAAAATCACTGAAAAAAACGATCTGAAATATTTAAAGTAATTAAAAAAATGAGTAGGTATTTTTTTTTTTTTTAAACATTTGACCTCATCTCGCTTTTCGAGTCGATGAACAATCATTTTTGAATTTAAATTTTACTCACAAATTTCAAGTTTATTACAGTGCATTTTTTTCTTCTTACAACGAATGATTTGCATTTAATGATAAAGCCTTGGATCAATTCTGCGACGGCGTATGTTTAGGTCGTGGGGGGGGGGATTCTTTATCAGAATGTTTCCATTCCACGGGCCCTATTTGTTATTGTTGCGTAGGGAATGAAGCTTTGTAAGGATTGAAAAGAACATTTTTGGATATCACTTTGTTGTGAAATGTTTCAAATATTTGATTTATTATGGGATGTCATCCAATATTGGACAGTTGCCAAAGATTTTGCTTTCGCTGGAGAGAATCACTCTGAGGGATGTCATTTTGCTGAGTTGTATATTCAAAAGTGATTGATTTTGTCGTTTTGATTATTTTCAATCGGCGGTCGTATAGTGAGTTCACCATTGTGAGAAGTTTTAACGGGCAGTTATACGTAAATGGAATGGTGTGATGAAAATAATGGAACTATGCTTTTGGTTGGCCATTGAATGTACCTCGTAAATATGCATAGTACATCTCAGTATAAATAGTTATATTCCGGTGTAGTATTGCTTATGAATAAAGCCACAATCAGATGTCAAGTTATACTAATAGATAAATTTCACTGTGTATGACAATAACACACACACGATACCTTTATATAACGATATTTTACGCGGTCACAGTGGATTTCCCATAGTACTAATGATTATCGAACTTATGTGCCTCTAACTATAACGTTTGTGTGACGATAATTTTATTCTTTCCGAACTTTGGCCTTACGTTGTGGCCGCCATATCGCCTTTCCGCAATCCTATATCGATCTCGGAAATTATGACTTTCTTTCCTTCCGAAGTAAATTCCGTTCAATTTACCTTAGTCATATCGTCGAAGAAATTGGTTATGATGACGAAGTTGGAAAGGAAGAAAAATCCCAACTAACACCGGACGCCGACAAAAGCATTATAGACTCTGAACATCTATCTCACTGCCACGTGTTAGCCCTCTGCTTATAGTCGTTAGCCCTCTGCTTATAGTCAACCTGGAGAGAAGGTGGGGGTTAATCGAAAACAAATTGGGCAATAGAAGAAGGATGTCCAGTGGTGTAAGAAGTCGTTTCAAATGATATTTGTTTCTTCTTCATTATTAAAAACAAATAAACGAAAAATACGTAGAAGGGACACCTTATGGCATACATTTTAAATTCTTGGCATTTAAAGTGCTCCCCCCACCCCCGGTTTTTTTTTAAATGTAATTTTTGGAAATGTATTTTATTAAATTGGAAACTTTAATACGTTGTCTTCTTAATGGCATTTGACACGGGGATTGGTCTTAGTTTCGCCATGACGTATTTTTTATTTTATTGGCCTTCGTTGCAATGAAGATCTGCAGTATTTTCGAACTAATTAAGTTAGAAAATGCTCATCTGCATTCGTAATCTGTAGTCTTATTTGATAATTTGTTGAGTATTATGTGATTGCAAAACTATTATAGCCAAATTCTTTTGTTAAAGTTTTGTTGTTGTAGCCAAAAACTTCCGTTATAGAGTGTACTTGGTTCTCGTCCTTGTATGTGACGATGAACTGTCCATTAGAGATGAGTTCGGGGCTCAATTTTCGAAGCCCGAACCCGAAATACTTTGTGGAAATTTGAGCCGTAGCCTGCCCGAGCCCGAAAATAATATGAAATATAGAGTCCGCCTGATCTCTGTCTATAACAATACCTTTTTCCTCTTTCTAGAATATGGTTGTAAACAGAATTCAATGTATACGGAAATTCAGGATAGATGTTACCGCAATTATCTTTTAATTGGGGTGGTGGTGGTGGAATTTAGCTTTTTATATGGGCCCTTTACCAAAATTTCCATTTAAAAAAAAAAAAATTGTCCAAAATTAACTAGTCAAAGAAAATTCATGTTTCCAAGTAGAATGTTTGTGGATTTATTAAAAGTCAAATTTCATCACTTATAAACTTTTATCGCTGTTTTGGCGAAATAATGACAACCTTAGGGACTATTCCTGGAAGGTGGGGTGGGGCGAGTATGCGAGAACCTTTTTGAATGTCACGTGAACTTGGAATTTAATCAGTGCTATCTTATTCTTTCAATTTGTAGATGACCCTTATACACTTGGCCATCAAATTCGAAATTTTAAATATACTATATCTCAGCAACTATTCCATGAAGCGAAATCATTTACCAGGCAGTATTTTTCGAATTGAAAGTTCTTTGATTGAAAACCTGTGTAAAAATAAACGAACTCCTTATTTTGTTATTTATATACAAATCTTTGTAAAATAAATAAATAACATATTCAACGTTCTTACGTACTTTAAGCACTTTACTTTCTTTGAAGTTTTATTCTACGACTAATGGTTACAAGATAATTATGGTACCATCTATCAGTGATTCCAGACCTCCGCCGGACTGCGCCAAAACGCCTGTCTTGCGCTATCCTGCTACAGAAAGGGAATTTTAACGAAGTTTGCGCTAAAAAGGGGAATTCAATAATGAACATCACTGCATCTATTCTGAATCACCCTCTATAGGCAATTCTGTTATTACATTTGTTCAAACTATTTAGTGCTTTCCCAGACTTCTTTGGTGACACCAAACACAGTGGCGGATTAAGCCGCTGGGGGACCTGGCAGCCGCCAGGAGCCCCGAGCTTGGGAGATTCCCAGTTAAAAACTACCACAACACACACACACACACACACACACACACACACACAAAAATAAGCGAAAGATGCAATATTTGATATTATTCACGTATCATACGTATATAAGTATAGAATGTTCTTTTATTAAATTAAGGCTAATTAAAAATCATATTAGCTTAAACGTACACTGGCGCACCCACATAGGGGCCTGGACCCCCCCCCTTCTGGGCATTTTACAAAGCGAAAAATTATTACGCCAACAGACACTGAAATTCTTTTTTGAAAGTAGTGACGATCCGAGCGACATTTCCCTGAACTCTGTGATATTGATGAGACTGCTTGCTATTAAGCAAGCAACCGCAGTGACTAGGGCTGTTTTCAAACGCTTTCCAGAAGGTAAAGGTAGACCAAAACAGTTCAATTGGAAATTCTGACTGATGAAGATATTTCTAATTGTGTCCAGAAATCGAACCTCACCACTGAAGATACGATGACAGTATTAAAAAGTCTTTGGGAATCATATGCAAATTGCAGTTTTCGCACGACCGAATGCTGAAAGGTTATTGGACGTCATTGGAGCATAATTTAAATAATACTTCCGCGCGAAAATCGGAGCTTCTGGATAAATCTTCGAGGACAAGAGGACGTTCATGTCCTGCTCCTACTGTATTAATTTTTATAAAAATCTCCTTGAACAATTATTAACGTCATCATTTTAAAGAAATAAACCTTATTATTGAATAAGCAAAACTTAAATAAAAAATGGAAAGAAAGTGTTTTTCCATCATGGAGTATATAATCAATGGGATTATTGGTGAATTATTATTATTAATGATTATTATTGAAGTATTTATCAGTAAGTATTTATCTCGCTTGGATATATATACCAGGACGTAAAGAGTCCAATCGAATTGTAAATACTATTTATTCTATTTTTGTAGAATTTATGAAAAATAATAATTATATAGATGAATGATGGTAAAAAATTTATGTTTGGAAACCTGATATAATATCTCAAGTGATATTAAAAAGTTATAAATGATAAAAGAAGTTTTCAAGAACATTTGCAAAGAATATTAATATACGTTATTAAAACATGAGAAATAATAAGAACGTAAGAAACTGATAAATAAATAATCAGAAGTGTTGATAAATAAATAGTCAGAAGTGCTATTGAATAATAGTTCGAAGTGTATAAAGAGAGAGTGGAACTTTTCATAATGTGGAGATTATTTCGAAAATGTTTTTATCAAATGCAACAGATGAAAGATCTTTTTCAGTTTTAAAACGCGTTAAAAACTATCTAAGGAGTACGATAGGAGAAGACAGATTGAACAACATGGCCATATTATACCTAGAACAAAAAATTTTGGACGAAATAGATGCTACAAAAATAATTGACGAATCTGCCAAAGAGATCGATTGTTTGGCTTTTATGGCCCAAGAGCATCTGGGCTATACTGCGCCAATGAGAATCTGCAATAAAATCTGCAATAAAATCTGCAATCAATATCTGCCAAAGAGAAGAAACCAAGACATAAATTTATATACAAAACATTTTTAAGCACTAAGGTAATTTATTACTATTAAATTTTTTGAATAAATGTATGGTTTTTCTTGAAACGTTGAGTTTATTATTAGCTACATATTGCCGGTTTAAGCAACTAAAAATCTAATACTGGAATCTTTCCGAAAAAATCCTCAATTCCTTACACAATTTTTTTTTTGTCTTGTTTTGTTTTGGGTCTCGGGGCTTGAAATTTTTACCCACCCCCCAGGGCTTAATCCGCCTCTGACCAAACAGTCTTTATTTAATGGCAGTTTTGTTTTGTTTTCAAGCTTACATTATTCGATAAGAGAAACATCTCAATATTGCTAGTGTTTGCTTGCTTTTATCGGAGTTGATAGCCAGAAGTTTGTGTGCTATGATTGAATAGAGCACTTGCCACGTAACTTCTCAGCTTAGATAATTTATGTCCTATAACTTTTCTGCACTTGTCCCCAATTTCATTCAGCAAACGGTGATGCGTTTCTTGCGTGCGTAGAACATTGCAGCGTTTCTGATTCGCTATAGAAGTAAATGATACATCAGTCACATGATCTGGAATAGAATATTGTCTATGCAGGTAATGAACTCTTGTGCATTTGCGGGCTAGCTTCTTCCCTCCAAAAACGGTCCGTCCTTCAGGTGACCTCTCCTGCTTAATGAAGAATGCGTAATTCCATGACTTGTACAAATCTCTTCTTCTCCCTCCCCTCTTCAATGTAAAGGACGTCTATAAAGTATTATTAATAACAGCGTATTAATAATGGATTAGATTTCACGAGAATTTCCATTTAGGATTCACCGACTGTTTCCTATTTATCCAAACAGGTTCTCTTGATGTCTCTGTTGCCAGTACGCGGACATTTTTACTAGGATATTCCGCCAGCTGCGCCTCACTATCTCTGATTTTATTGCTTGGGCCTGTTTTGCATATGGATTGTATGCAAATGTAGACAGCTATGGTTGGAATTTCATTTATTGTAAACTATTCCTGTTTGCAAATCGAGCAGGTTTCGAAGTTCATTTAAAAAAAAAAAAATGCACATCAAGTTAAAGACGTCTTTTTAGTTTTAGTATCGCAGTTGTTTATAATAATTCACGAAAGAAAATGAGTATACACATTGTTGTTTCAGTTTAGTTTATACATACACGCGGCTTGACAAATCCGGATCCTTAATTGCCATAGGCGACTAGAACATTTTTTCCTACTAAGTTCCAAGTAAGTTTCCTTACTAAGGCGGGCAGGGCAAATACGCTTATGATACAGCTTATAAATGTGATATTAGAAAGGTTAACATTTCGTTACCGTGTTATTTTAACTTTTGATGTGGAGAAATCTTGGTGGAATAATTTAACCGCATCATGTTGTGTTCCTCGGTGGCTATTAATAACACTTTCGAGTACGCTAGACCGAGTTCGATTTCTGATAAACTAGGTTATGTGTAAATATATAGTTCGGGGGTCACCTTAAGCGGGTGATTCCGTTCTAAATATTTTATACGTAGCGGTTCTATTTCAAAATACTGCACGGTTTGGTTTACTCGGACTATTTCCAACTTGTGTGGATGGACTAGGGTGATAAACTTCCGCCCGCGAATTTAAGGGAGATTTAACCCGACAAGGGCTAAATTAAGGGACGAGGGTGATTATGTTCCGGGATTTCCATAAATTCCGGGAATTTCAACTTGCCTCTTCAGGGATTTCTTTTTAAAAATTAGAACATTTTCGTTTTGTTTCCTATAATTTTTTATATTCCTGTGGAAATCAGTGTCTTTACTAAAAATATTACATAACTTTTCAGGGAATTTTCTGGTATGTTCAGGGAATCTGGTTTGGACTGACAATTACCCCTGAATGGATATTAAGGGAGGCGGTCAATTTTCAGCACATTTTCTCTCTCTCTCTCCCTCTGTGTTTGCAGAGTAGAGCAGCGTCACTGTAGCAGATGTTCATGGAATGGATGATATTAAACAAAACAATAACAAAGTTATTTTGACACTGACGTAAGGTAAGGTTTAAAACGTTTACTATGCCATTTCTTCCTTTTATTTAGGGAGCAGTTGGCCCCCCAAACGTCGTGTTTTTAAACCTTACGCCAGTGTCAAAATAACTGTTTGTTATGGAATCTCCTGGTGAAGCTCCGTACTGTTTCGTTAAAAACAATTAATTTGCATTTTATACCTAATAGTATTGTTATATAGTTCCTTCGCGAGAAATTGGCGTGTTCGTCGGAATAACCTGTCTGTGATATAAGCTCCCGAGAACTGTAACCGTTCTACACGCTAACTTCTCGCGAACGAACTATACATTGATTTTTAACAAATAAATTATACTACGCCTAAAACGTAGCACCCTCTTACTTTCTTCATTTATTCTGCGTAGTGCTACGTCGTTGCATTTGTTCAAAATTTACATGTTCCACAGTTCTAACCTCTATGTGTTTGTTCACTTGTGCTGCAAAACTTCATCGATGAGTGCCTCTAATAACATATAATTTAAATTTAGATAAATTTGTCATACATAAATTTAATTTAATAATACATAATTAAAATTTCGCGATTTTGATGGTTAATGAAACATACGGGAGAAATAGAATGTCAATAGGATAGTCGGGAGAATCTTAAAAATTCGCTGAAACACGGGAAAACTCAGGAAATACGATTGAATTGGTTACCCTGCAATGGGCCTACGCGTTGTAGAATGATTCGTCGAATATAAAAGGGTATTCGAGTAAATATAAAGTTTTGTTTGTTTGTGGTTTTATGGCTCAAGGACTACAATGGTCATGCTGCGCCGGGACCTACTGTTTTCCGAGGAATCCGAACCTCTTAAGGCCTAGGGAACCAAACCCCGGACTAGACTGAGCAGTGCGAAGCGTTCTTTGCACCGTTGGGAGTCGAACCCGAGTTAACGGCGCACTAGGCGAACGCGTTACCACACTGCGCCACCGCAGGGCCAAATATAAAGTTAACTACGCGCGTTACGCAATTACTTTCGTCAGTAATGCCCGTTCCAATGCAATTTTATTGGAATGTGTAAATAAGATCTTCCGATCCCACCCCCCACCCCACCCCGAATATTTTGGAAACAATTTTCAGAATAGCGACAGTTCCTTCGATCCTGTTGAAATGTCGGAGTGGGGAGTATAGTTGCGAAAAATAAAAATACCACGTCCGCGTTTTCTCAGGCCTTTTGCCATATTTTTTACAGCGTGGTGTATCGATTGATTATACTGATACTTTGGAAATGGAATTCTTTGGTGGTGGAGGAACGGGACCTTGATGTCTTTTGTTCGATTTATTCTACGAGGAATCTTTATTTCTTCCTTCTAAAATGGCATCAGCATTTTGCTTCAATTTTTTCTCGTGTCGTACAATAAGCATTGAGGTCGGATTATACCCCCTATCGCAATGAAATTTTGTATATTTAACATAGGAATATATGAGTTGTAACTCTGTAACCCCTCCCATTAAGCCTATAACCCCCTTATGAACTTTCTGCCTACGCCACTGCTTGCAGCTGATATTATAGGTTAAATAAAATACTGTTATTGTTGTGTGCATGCGTTCCTTTGAAACAGTTATACGATACCAATGCACAAAGCACCGCCTCGTGAGACATATGGGACTCCGTGACAGAAGACGTATTACTTATAGAAATATATCCACTTAGCTCTACTTAGCATTGTAATTAATATAATTGTCTACCAAGCACAAATGCATGGATTAAGAATCCCTTGAATTAACATGTAACTAACTGTCCAACTTTTCATGCTTCCTTTTATGTTTTAATCGCATATTTTCTAAGATATTTCAATATCATTAAAAAAATATTTTTGCAGTTTCAGTTAATGAAATGCACATTTCTTTTAGATGTTTTCGTTGTTCAGTATCTTATTGAATACGCTTAATATACAGTAGAACTCGGTTATAGAACATGGATATAGCGAATTCACATTTGTAACGGACAAATGATTTAGTTTAGTTTGATATGATGTAAGATATGTATAGTTATATCAAATAACGTCTATGGCGATGAAACTCATGCAGTTTCTTCACCTTCGTTATAGCCGAGTTCGAGTGTAGTTTAAAAAAAATCGTGAGAATTTTAAAAATCATTTGATATATATATATATATGTGTAGTTCGTGATTTTAAAAACCAATACAAATTACCAGTTTAAAAACCATATGCATGTGAATAAATATACAGTTCCATTACGTATACATAAATTTATTATTTTCCCCCCTAAAAAAATACGCGTGTAACAACAAAGATACGTGTGTAATGTATTAAAACCCCGTATCTTAGAAATCGGTTTCTACGGTTTCGAAATTCGAAAACGTTAAGCTGCAAGTTCCAGAAATGAACGATTCATAAGTTTCAGATTTCCAGCAATGCATATTAATGTAATCATTAATTGCGATTAGAGAGGGGGAAAAATGATCATTCGGGTATCAAGACAAGTTAATGGGTAGGGATTCGTCGATATGATTAATGAAAGAGTAGAAAAATATATTGAAGAACATCGAGAAATACAGGGTGTCTACGGGTCTGGAAAACTGGAAAAGTCAGGGAAATTTGAAATACGAAAGCCAAATGGTATTTTCTTCGGACCATTCCTAGTGCGGTCATGTTTTAGTTTTAGTTTTACTGTGCTAATACTGACTATGACTGTATCAGGAAAGAATAAATAAAGTTGTATTATTATTATTAAGTTATTGAAATTTATTGTTATAATAAATAGCTTATTTAAAGTAATTTTCCTGGTGTGCTTTTCGTATCGCATTGCGTGCTGAAAATCTTGCAAAACTTATGCTTTTTACTAAACTTCCAAAAATTACCCTTTTGCACCAAAACTAATATAATTTATATAAAATTATTAAGCCTAGATATTTCTCAGGAGAAAATGTTGCCAGTTATATACAAAAACTCGTAGAAAAAAAAAAAGTGTTTTTAGCTAAATTTTCTAATCTGTAAAGGATTATGATCATACCAATCTCCTTTTCCTTATATATAGTCATACACCTTTTAAATGAAATAGAAGATGAAACATCAGCTTTGCGATTATATAGTTAGACTCTCTTATAATAAACTCAAGAAGTGCTGAATGGAAATGTTGCTGTAAATATTTAATTAATGCAAGTTTTTAATGTAAAGTAATGCATTTTTTAATAGCTTTTGTATTTGTAAATTCACTGTATGAGTTATAAATGGCTTTGAGGTGTGTTAGTGGATTTTATGGTCTTATGAAACTTATTTTGTTTACACAAATTTTAATGCGTTGTGTGTTGTTTACTGTAATTAGCGACTGGAAAACCTTGAAAAGTCAGAGAAGTTTGAAACAGAATTTGAGTAGACACCCTGTATTGGCGAATGAAATATTAGAACTTACCGACTCATCGACAGAGGAAGGAGAAACTGGCCCCTAAGCAGCAATGGGGGCGTCATTGAACAAATTTCGTAAAACGTTCCGAATTGCGCAGACTTTTAAATCAAATACTATAGATGACTATCCTATCATGGAAATCAGTATTAGTCACCCTCATGATCATCAAGGCGTTAGAACTTGTTCAGCAAATGATCGAAGAGACGAAAAGCAAGAAATAACTTCCTATTATGTTCTGCTAAAAGTTTGAAAAGCAAACTATGTCCACTATCAGAGATTCTGCTACTTCGTGCCAGGATCTTTTGATGAAGATGATTCTCCATTCGACGACTTTTTGTCGAAAGGCCATTAGCCTGGCACCGCCTTCTGCAAACGTTTTGGTCAATGAACTCTTTCATACACTTAAAAATTATTAAGGGGCATTAAATATCTATATCTTTCGTTTATGTGTAATTTTGTGCATTATATTCTCAAGAATGGGTAACGTGAAAAAAGTTGCGGGGCACCCTTAGAAGATTCGTGGGATCCGCGGACAGGAGTTTGAGAAAAACTGGCGTAACACAACGTAACAATGTCTACACACCTCACTTAATCCAAGTACACGTAAATTATGTATTTGTGAGGAGGAGAGAGAGAGAGAATTATTCGTTGCACCATCTTTTTTTGGAGATTAAACTGATAAGTCAAAATTCTGTTCATTGGAGAGAGAGAGAGTACAAGTGTATTAATATATAATGTATTTTAGTATTCTTTAATGCTAGTAATATTCTATTGCGCGTAATTATCAATTAAACTTTATCATATATATGCATATGAAAAAAAAATTATCATATATATGCATATGATAAACTTTATCATGAATATGCGAAAAAATATTAATATTATACGGTTCGCTACTATCCGTAGTGGGTCTTGAGATGGGCGTTATCCACGAATATTTGGGGTGGAGAGACGACTATGATTGTTTAGGTGTCTTGTGTGAGACCATGCCCGTATCCAAGGGGAGGGATGGGTACAGACACGCAACAGAACATCGTCGCGTAACATCCCGTGTTACGCGATGATGTTACAGAGCCAACACCGCCGTGTATCATTAGTGCGGAACATCATTGCGTCCCATCAGTTCACGCTGCTATACATACATTGACAAAACGTTGTTGTTCGAAAATCAGCCCAAATACACGAACATGGGTGCAACATTGCCCCATGACATTCTTCGAAGCGACGAGGAAAAACCGGCAACTGGTGGGACGCGGAAATGTTACGATATTCTGTCACGGAGTGCGGTCCAGACTTTATACGCGACGGTGTTACGATACGGTGTTCTGTTGCATGTGTGGACGTAGCCTTAAGGACCGGTCCTCCTGAAACCGCAAAAATACGTATAGTACAGTGGAAACTTGTAAGGCGACCACCTTGATAAATTGACCACCTGATTACAGTGACCACTTTTTATAAGAGAGAACTGGTAGGAACTTCGTCATACGTACACAATAGCTTGTCCTGTATAGTGAGTGACCATTGCAGTCAGTCCCAAAAGTGGTCACATTACGTAGGTCCTACTATTTAGTCGTCAATTTCGTAAAAAAAAAAAAACCACCTTGAACTTTGAATAATTGTCAAAATTTTGGTCATAAGGTATCGTTTTGTAGACCGCTAATTATATAAAAATATAGAAACCATTTTCTTTAAAACGGGAACATGATAAAAAAGAATTTTGATGGCAAAACTACAAGCAAAAAATTACAATTATGTCTGAAGGCAAAATTGGTATTTCCTCATTTATTTTTGTATAATGTATTTGTATTTCTTCTTTTCACTAAATATGACAGTCCTGTATTCGATTTTACTTGGTACTTGCACTCACTTTTTTAGCGGCCCTACTTCCATACCTGAAATAGTGTTTCAGATGATACATTCTAACACTATCGGAAGTGGTGACCACAGGAGTGATTGTGAATTTGAAATACAGTCCGTCGTAACTCGGGCAGAAGCCCTGAAAGCATTGAATGAGGTTAGATCCTTTTTCACGGATTTTGAGTCAGCGGAGGAACAGTCGAAAACTGGTCGTGACCTAGAAAAAATGTAGTACAAAATACTAAGCCAAGAGAAAGGCAGTCTTGTATAACTGAATACTGTACCATTTTAAATAAGAATTTTTGTAACAATTGTTTCAATTTGAAGATTTTAAAACAAAATCATTAATTTCTACGTTGTTCTACTATTTTATACTTTTTTTTTTTTACTAATAGAATGTAAGAGTTGGTTAAAATCATTCGAAGATGCATAAATTATAGTCATTCTTTGTCAAATTTTCCCCGCACCTTATATATGGGCACCTGCCTATAAGGTCAGATTTTCCAGGAACGCAGGGTGACCTTATATCCAGCACGGAATGTCTGGCGTAAATATAAACAAAACAGCAATGTACGAGGAGAGTTTAATTTTATGTTTAAAAATGACAACGAAACTTACGGAATACAAACAAAACGACGGATTTTTTTTTCAAAGAAGGATGTTTAATTACGCTAATGTGCGAGATAATTTTAACTTACATTAGTTGAAATGCTAATTAAAAGTTGGTATATCAGCAACGTGCTGCTCTTTTTTAACTCGGTATCGTTACTTGGAGGTCTGCCATTTTCCATTATCAGTAACTGACCGAATTTGTGCTTAACGAAGTATTGCAAAGATAGTTTAATCACCATTGCAGACCATTTTTTTCCCTTCTTTTTTACTTCGGTAAATCTGGCAACATCCATTCCGTTAGAAGTGAAAGTTTATTGGTCAATTTGAGGCCTTTCTTTAAGTCAGGTTTTTAATTATGAAGCAATTTTTCAAAGCGTTCGCGCTTTGAAAAATTGCCCCATTTTTGGTTTTCTTCCCCGATTTGTTTGTTTCTGCGAATTTACTTGAAACGGTTACTTCGTACTTTACTTGACAACATCTCTCATTTAACGTTGTGGATCGGGTTGAATTTATTGACATTTTTTTAAATGCTCATTTAGCGTTGCCATAGTAACTACTAATAAATCTACACGTGGCAATGCAACTGGAAAAAATGTTTGCAGCACATGATTCTTCGTTACTTATTTTTTTTTCTCTTCGTTTCCCTGCTTTCTTTTAAACCCCTGTTAATGATCCAATTCTCAATTCAATGCCAAACATAAAGAAATTGATGGTCATTTCAGCTAATGGTTGCTATAGAAACAAAATAATACTTCTCATTAAAAAACTAAGGCCGATAGCCTATTACACTAGTAGGGGAACTAACGACCAGGTACAAAAATTCTTTTAAAACGCAGTAAGAATTTTTACACACACACACAAAAATCGTTGAGGGAATCTATATCTTGCCATAAAAAATATAGGCGTGTGGCCAATAGCAGAATGCTTGTTCCTCAGAATTGAACTGAATATCTTGATCACATTTTGTTATTGACTGTACAAGTAAACATGGAAAGGTTGGCTGAACTGGCTGCACTGTATTTCCAGACCTTATTCGCGTAAGAGACCCGTAATTCTCATTTCTATTCAGTGAATTGGAATAACGATCCATATGCGCATTCTGTGAACGACTCGGGAGAATGAGACTGCCGTGAAACTCAAGATTGCATTCTTTTAAGAGAATGACAATAAGAGAACTTGCGTCTTAAAGAACCTATAATTCATGGGTGGAAAAATGCGGCTCTGATAGGATATAATTTTGAGGGAAACGCGGTTGTTTGA
>QLNU02014176.1:10287461-10321598 GCA_006491805.2 Dysdera silvatica
TATACTGGAAGTAAGCATTTTGTTAACAGCTATTTTTTTAAATTTTGGTTTATTCGAAAAAAAAAACCATGCTTTTTTTTAAAACCAAATAAGAAGCTGATTGAAGTCATGTTCTTGATTTAGGTTTCTCGAGACAGGGATGAGGGAAGACCGTTATGGCATCTTAGTACGTTAACTAGAGTTTTACAACAAGAAGAAGAACAAAAGCCCAACCCAGTTCTGCAGAGGGTCAAAGTCATAATGGTAGCTACTGCCTATAAATATATGTATTTTTTAATATATAGACCTGTTTTCTAATAACAAATGAAAACAACACCACAGTCGAAATAGTATAAGTGCACACCAACAAAGTAAGGAAATTCCATTCAGTTAAGTGTTTTGTGCATTTAAGCAGACTGCTTTAGAATGTCCTATATCCAGTATTTTTCCATTAAATGTTTATAGTACTTTATTCATGTCATTAAATTACATACTCCTATTTCAAAATTATAAATTATGTACTTTGATAATTATACGTTAATGTTTTTTAGTGTATTCATAATAACATAAAGTACAGTAATACTTAAGTTTTATTCTAAAGAATTTGGGATCCCCAACTTTTGATCAAAGCCTTTAAACATGCAAATTTTCCCTTTTTATCCGCCATAACTGAAATAAATCCACTCTGGGTGTAAACTTCAAAACACTTGATAAGCAAGGATGTTTCCAGATCCACAACTCCTTGCAGATGAATGCAACTCCTTATAGATCAGCAACTCCTTGCAGATGAATGCAACTCCTTATAGATCAGCAACTCCTTGCAGATGAATGCAACTCCTTGCAAATGAATGCAACTCCTTACAGATCAACAACTCTTTGCAGATGAATGCAACTCCTTACAGATCATTAACTCCGTGCATTCATCTGAAAGGAGTTGTTTCCAGATGAATAGATGAATGAAATTTTGGGAAAGTATGAGATGCAGAAGGGTCACATGATTCATTGTCAAGCCGTACCTAGAATCCTAATACAGGAATGTGCAACGACACTTTTGTGGGAAAACAAGCATGATCATTGCCATTCATATTTCTTTGTGTACTGGTCAGGTTGAAATTCCATAATAACCAGTTCTCCAAAAATACATACATTTTTGCTGTTATGGACATGAAGTTAAGCAGGTCTGGATAACAGTAAAAAAGTAGGAAATTTTGTTTGCACTTAAAATTTTTTCATTTTTCTGATTATTTCGGTGTTAACGAAGTACGAACATTTTATTCCATTTCAGTCTGCAGGTTTAGTATTAGTCCATGCTCACAGTAGATGGCCAATTCTATTAGCAAACAACAAAGTCTTGGATCATCATAGCGTCAGTCTTTCACCGCCAGTTGATAAAATATTGCCATTCTCAAGTGACTATGATAACTGGGATATTTCAATGCAAAAGTAAATATGTAGATATTTGTTCAGATTTATTTTTGGTTATCATTAAAGTTTTTTCAAGAGCTTGTTTAAGTTAATTACTGAAAGAAGTGGTGTAGTGTAGAAAACGGTGTTATTTTAATGTGGTCGCATTTCAAGTGTGAGTTTTGGGTGATAAAAGTTTATCATAGTTCTGAAATTGGCCCCATGGTGGTAATTCGTTCGACTAGCACAGTGGTTCCCAATCTTCCTCAAGCCACAGCAACCCACTTTTATAGTAGCCAAGTAATCTGTGATCCCAGTTTATGGTAACCAAAAGATCTGCTACCCACCTCTGTCCGTCGCTGCCACATTTACATAATAAAAGCATTTTTAACAGAGTAAAGAAAACACATTAAATATAAAATTATATTATGTTGTAGATATTATATGAATTATATATTATATTGTTGGATGATTTGAACAAATGTATTAACATTAGATGAAAAAACACATTCTGAATTAAGTTTGTTCCAATTGTTAATTTTTTGATATATAAAAAGACTAAATTTATGAGTGTTAGTATGAGAAGTTAATAATTGTAACTTCAGCAGGTTATCGATACAAGAAGAAATGCAATTAGCGGGTATGAGATATTAAGAAAAATCACATTCGTATTGATCATGAAGAATTTTATATAAAAGGGTAAGGTGGAGGGAAAGAGGGAGTACCTGAATGGATGTGTAAAAAATCAGAATTAGTGTAATATCAGATGAAGTAATAGCAATGGGTCCATATTTTAATAGATTATCTAATCAAATGTGAAAGTATCGATCAGTCACTGTACTTTTATACTATTGACTAATAAAATATCACAGGTTCAATCAATTGTGATACAAGAAAGCCTAGTCATAATCTTTATATTCTCATAGATAAAACCAGTCATAATTCTTCCCATACCGGATTACCATTTTTTACAATCTTCCCTATATGAAAGTTGAATGCAAGACCAATTATAGCAGTGTTTGCAAGAAATCATTCTCTTATGGGGCCAATGCTGTTCTAAAAACTTGTCTGTTTTAAATGAGGAAGTTGCATTTTGTGTATTTTCATGTAACACAAGGTGTCGTCCCGGTTGTGAAAGTCAAGGAAAGGTCACGAAATAAGAAAAGGGTTATGGAAGTCAAGAAAAAGTCCCTAAATCGATAGGGTCATGGTTATCTCCATTTTCTCAATTTTACGCTTAGGTTGAATTGTAATTTTCGTACGATATTTTAAGGATTTTTTTACTGATTCAGTTATTTTCAGGTATTTTTTACATAGTTGTTTTATCAATCATAAAGAAAAGTTAAGGCTAAATGTGCCAAAATAGTCAAGGAAAAGTCAAGGAATTGGCTTCCTTATTTTCAGTAGTTACCCTGATTTAATTAAGTTTATCTTTGTGTCATTTTTCAGATGGTGGTTTGCGATAAGTGCAGAACAAATGGTCATTTTAGTACTTACATGTGCGTTAGCTGTCAAATACTTGTTTTTCGAATCACGCGATGAACTTACAGAGCAATTAGCTTCTGCTGCAATGTCTTCCCCTTCAAGATGTGTCCCAGGTTATAAAGGAGTTTTTACCTCAAGGACTGTACAGACAGTATCTCCACCCGATACCTATTCTAGTCAAACTCACGTTCAGCCAACATCTGTAACAGGTTTGTTTCGTTCATTCACTTGTATTTTTGACTAACATTCCTCATTGTTATTGGAATTTTTTTTAATTTATTTTTTTATTTTAAAGCTACAGACGGTTCACCTTTTTAATTTTCTGATTTTAAAGGGTAAAATCCCAATTTTAGGTATAAGCACTGAATGTAAAATGTGTACTGCATAATGGTTTTTAGTGGGTGCACAGTGGTTTTAAAATCGTTCATTTAAAACCTACTCATACAGAGCTGCCCTGTTGTGTCATTGAGGTATTAGCTATTAAATCAGGTATGATTTCAGTGGTACTGTAAATGTGTTCTGTGTTTTCCACCTACTGTAGCCTGATGTTTAATTCCCTGGGAAATAGGTGTTTGGATTCCTGTAACTGTAATTCATCCACCCATCATGATCCCAGCTATCCTTGGAACGTAAAATGGTCTTATAGAGCTGGCCCTGTTTTTTTTAAAATCTGGATTGAAAATGTAGTTTGAATATGAATATTACCACTTACATGATTTTACAATTCATGGTAAGTGCGTTTTAAATGCATAGAAATTATATGTTATACAGTAAAAAAAAAAAATCCAGACTATTCAGAGATTTACAGCTAGTCTGGATTTTCATTTTCAAACAGTACTTTTAAAATTCAAATTCAGACAAGAATAAAGAAAAGATGGGCAGGCAAATTTTGTTGATTTATCCTCCAACGAATGCAGAATTCTTCATATTTGTCAAAGTGAGTGCAAATATTTTAAAGTTACATTCATGTTATTGCTATACATATGTAGTGATCTTGCATATGCTCCTGTTTTTACTCACAAGAATCCAGAAATACTAAAAGTTGTAAGTTTTTTAGAAATGCATATTCTCAAGTTATCCAGATTTTCAGATTATTGTTATGTTCGTATCTAAAATACTTCAAAACGCTTACCCAAAATTTTATGTTTACCCTATTGTGGTTTGCTTTTCTTAGAGCTAAGTTCTTGCAGGGTGTCTACCAGGTCATGAAAGTCACAGAAGTCAAGGAAAGATCAAGAAATAAGAAAAAGGTCACTAAATTGATGTTGTAGGTCATGATTATGCCCATTTTTTAAATTTTATGCAATCATTGAATTGTAATTTTTGTACGATATTTTAATGAGTTTTTACTGGTTTAGTTATTTTTTGCTATTTTCCGTCATAGTTTGGCAATGTTTAGGGAGTTTCAATATTTTCAGTATATAAATTTCAGTTTATATGGCTTATGTAAAAAAAAGTAGAGAAACTTTTTTCAAGGTCAAGGAATGTACAAAAATAGTCAAAAAAAAAAGTTAGGTTAAAGTCAAGGAATTGGGTTCCTTATTTTTAGTAGACACCCTGTCTTAACATTCTACAAAATAGTTTTATGCTCAATCAATGAATTTAAAACCTGAGATGTATCTATCCACTGACCAGTAATGTAGTGCGTCTTCAAAAGTGGATCACCTCTAGTTTGCTCACCATTCCTACCCTCCAAATAAAAAGAAATCACAATCCATACATATGTATCATCATTATAATATGAATGTAAATTTAATGTTTTTTGGGAGGGGATGGTTAATACTTGTAGAGCTGGCCCACTTCTGAAGGCACTCCATGTTCTCCGACTTTTGTAGTACATGATCAAATCCACTGATTAACGCCACCATTCAAATGTGATATGGATATGTGTATGTGTGTAACTGAATTGTGATAAAAGTCATGTTAGTCTGTTAGAATGTAAAAAAGATGGGATATAATGTGAAATTTAAACTACATGGGTATAATGTGAAATTTCAACTATGCAGACAGTAAACTCTTCTTACCACTTATCTATACAACTTTTAGTTTGTAAAAAATTTGAGTATTCTGCATTGAAATTTAAGTGAGAGGCATTTTTAATTATCTTTTATTTTTTTTCCTCCAAGGAGTTATCTCGGGTTCTCATCTTTCATCTCAGCAAAGTATTTATGGGTCATCAGCCAATCTCACCTCGACGACTCAAAAGCAAACATTGTCACCTACTTCATTTTTTGTGGGTGGTGACGAGACTAGCGAACATCAGAAAAAGCATCTACTTGATAAAGAAGTTCAGACAAACGAGACTTCATTAGGTTCTACATCACAGATTGTATCGAGCTCTGAGCTTCGTTCCATCGAAGAGTGTAAGCAATTACTGAAAGCCAAGGTATATTTACATTTTATTATATAAATAGCATTTTATCAAGTACAAAGAAAGTCTTGCGTTTACAATAAAAATGTGAAAGTTTACCAATAAATTTTCTTAGTAATTTATGTAATAATTTTGTTTATATGTATGTATAGAAAGGAGAAGCACTGACAGATGAAGAAGTGTTGCAGTTAATGAAACATGAAAAGAAAGTAGTCCCATCTTACAAGTTGGAAAGTATTCTCGGAAACCCTGAACGAAGTGTAAGGATACGAAGAACATTCGTTGGCAACTCAGCGAAACGGAGAACTGCCCTAGATGGTCTGCCATTTAGCAATTATGATTATTCACTAGTAAGTTTGCATATTTCACTTCTTACTTGTGCATCTTTCAGTATGTTATGTAATAATGCAAACTCTTGTGTGGTCTTATATACAATGTAATCTCATGTGCAGTAAAATGTTGTTTCATCTACTGTAAAGTACTCATGTACAGTAACATGCAGCAAAGCAACAGTTCCCAATCTATTCTCTATGAGAACATAAAATATATTTGGGAAAGAAGATAAAAAATATATAAGAAGATTTTAATTTGGAAAAATTAAGTTTAGATCAAAATTTTATCTATTTAGAAATAAAAAAATAAGGCGAAGAACGTGAAAATAAACATTTTTTGTTCAGCCACTTCTTTGCCTAAAATTAGCCGTTCAGGCACTACAGTGAATGTAGTGTTTGCATCAACTCTGTTCGAGGTTGCTACAAATGGCTACACTGCCCCATTTCAAAATTTTTTAAAATTATTTAATGTCCAGTATGCGTCCGGGTTCTTGCTATTTGGCGCTTCATAAAAATCCAGTTAAATTGCAAGCCAATTGTATGTGTAGAATTCATTCAATCGCACCTGAAGCGGCGAATTCTACACATACAATTCTGGTGAATTTAACTGATTTTAACAAGTCGCCAGAGAGAGCGTGACGTCTGTTGACATTAAATAATTTTAAAAATCTTTGAAATGGCGCATTGTAGCCATTTGTGAAAACCTTGAATGTGGTGGATGCAAATACTAAATTCACTGTAGTGCCCGAACGGCTAATTTTTGGAAAAAAATTCACTGAACAAAAAATGTTTATTTTGATGTTCTTCACCTGTTACACATACTTGGCAATTGCCAACTCTTTTCCAGTGTGTTAAGAAAGCCATTTTTAGGCTTATTTTCACTACACAGTAACACAGATCAGGAACAGGAAAGGAATTCCAGTTTTTGTCCTGCTGTATTATTAGGCCAATCACTTAATTTATGCATTAAAACTTTTTTTTTTTTTTTGCTGTAATCGCTTACGTAGTAATGACATGGACGTAAAGAGTAGTTCCCTCTACAGCCAAACTGGCTTATTTGCGGACATGGAGATTTCGTCAGATTTGACTTAATTGACGTCCTTTACCACCCCTCTTATTTTTTCTTATAGTTCAGGGCCACCCTGTATACAATGTACATAGGCTTGATTTAAGGTATTATATTAATATACACAATAACATCACACAATGCAAATAGTATGTTAATATTTTCTGATACCTGACTCTTTTCGAATGTACAATTTTTTGAAAGTTAGCATTAGCTGTTAATCTATCTTGACTAGTATCTTCATAAGATTTAAGAAAAGTTTTCAACATTTCAATAATCATCTCTGCTTCTTGTGTGGTAACTATAGGCAAATCTATCAGCTCTTCTATTTCATCATCGTCATCAAAAACTCCTCTCAGCTTGTCTATGATCTCCGTATCTGTCAGCATTCTGCATGTTTTAGGGGGCAAAGTCCAAACTTGTCCGAAACGGATTCGAATGTAATGTCTAGATAAAATCTTTTCCTGGCAATTATTCACTCTTCCAAAATTACTTCATTAGCTGCTACTTCATGTACCATGCCAACGATTTTGTAGCAATTTATAATTAACACTTCAGACTATAATTTGAGATGTAGGTTTTTGGAGAAAATTATTCAAGATAAGCATGAAAATCACATTTCGGCTAAAAGTGCTGGGAAGTGCATAAATTTTTAGCTTTAGAAGTGTACGAGATTGACAGATTCTGCTGTACCACTAATTTTTAATGCTACAATTAAAAGAATTTCCAATAGTAATTTTACTTTGATAAAAAGGCCAGTTCACTCCTAGAATATTAGATACTGTTTATATGTACATTACCATGCTAATAATCTGGGTTCGATTTGAGTATATAACTAATGTTTTTACAGATCCACATTTCATAGTTTAATTCTTTAGGTGAAAAGGGTTTAAATTTCTTAAAAACTTCATGTTCTAGTACAGCATGATTTTAGCTATCTATGGACCGTTAAAACACAAATTTATATGTACTCTTATCAAGAGTGTTTTATTTGTAAATCCTTGTAACTAATACAATGCTAAATGCATATTTTTGTTTTTTAAGGTGATGGGATCATGTTGCGAAAATGTGATTGGCTATATGCCGATTCCTGTGGGTATAGCTGGTCCCCTGTTATTGGATAATGAACTTGTCCACATTCCTATGGCGACCACTGAAGGTTGCTTAGTGGCCAGTACTAATAGAGGATGTAATGCTCTAAGGGTAAAGCTAATGTTTTTAAATGTAGATCTTGTATCCTAACTCCCAAGTAATTTTACTACTCGAATAATTAAAATAAAGTTATATTTTTATATGAAATAGTATTTAATAATAAATTAAGAGGATCATATTTAAGGAGAAAAACGATAATCAAGTTTATTGGTTATGTAAGTGTTCACTTAGTTTGTTTCCAGTTTTGAATATTTTTCAATTCACTTGCATAGAAAGTAAAATATCTATCTATACTTCTAATTTTTTAAATTTTAGTCTGTAAGTTCTCAACCTTCAGCTCACACTGTACGCCTCCCCACCCCCTTGAAATCTTATTTTGTTCTAGGAGCTTCTCCACTTCATCGTAAAAAAAATAATAATTTTACAATATAACATTTTTATTCATAATATGTTTAATATAATTTATATAAGCATAGTTTTATAAACAGCAATGAGTTTTAGTCACATTCTTCATTAATTTGTTGCCTGTGTATTTTATATACCTGACACAGTTCTTTAATTTAACATATTCACGCCTATGTTGTAAAAATAATAAGTATAAAATAAATCCTTACATTGAATTACCATGGAGCTCTTACATATTTGTCATAAACCTAAGGTTAAGAACAGTCCACTCAGTATATGGAAACTTGCATAAAATCTCATATAGTAAAACCTCCCTACAACGATATCCGATATAACGATAAATCCCTCTACAACGATAATTTTTCTCGGTCCGTATAATAGTGTTGTAGAGAGGTTTTACTGTATAATGAACCCTCCCTATAACAATAACTCCCTCTACAAAGATAATTTTTCTCGGTCCGTATAATATTGTTGTGGAGAGGTTTTACTGTATATTCAAATCTTGCAATACAAATTACTTTTAACGTGACATTTTTTTGTCACCTTGTGTGTACCTATTAACGAAATTTGAAAGTATATTCTCTAAACAAATTCCCACGTTATAGTTTTAAAATTATGATTCTTAATTCAACCATTGTAAAATGTAATTTTTAATATCTTGAGTTGTTGGAATGCCATTGTTTCAATTTTTGTGTAGCAATCAGGTGGTGTGAAAAGTGTCTTACTTTCTGATGAAATGACCAGAGCTCCAGTTATCCAAGCCCAAACAGCCGAAGAAGCAGCGTAAGATAATTTTTTTATTATTATATTTGGAAAAAATCCTACATAACTAGTCCTTCTAAGTGTTGGATAAAAGTTTTAAGAATTTTTTAACTAGTTTTACACCTGTTTTTGCACACTTTAACTGGCAAAAACTTTGTTTCCGAGGCCCCTTCCTTAGCGATTGTTAAGCCCACTCCCCAAATATATTGAAAGAATTTTTTATAGAAATTTAGGATTTAATAGAAATTTTCAACACCAGATCAGCAAGTAAAAATTTTATACTTAAGGCATATACTCTGTGGGCGTTGTCTTCAGAAGTAACATAAACAGTTCTAAAATATTAATAAATATGTGTTTAAACAGGGAGATTTATTTTAACAAGTATTCTAAATAGTTGTTAAAAAAAAAAGACCATAGGAAGCATAGCAAATTTCATGGCACGTACAGAAAACTGTTGAATTTGGAAAATGCTATAAATAAATATTTTATGCAATTTCTATGAAAGCAGTGGTGAAAAAAGAATTGAGCCCCAATTCTTCACCGAAGCATCATTATGCTGGAATTGTATTACGAATGAATTCCCTTCATATATAATAATTTTTCTGATCATAATGCTGTAACTACTTTCTCCTCAGGTATATTCATGGATGGGTCAAAACCGAAGAAAATTTTAATGTCTTGAAAGCAGCATTCGATTCCACCAGCGAGTAAGAAATTATTTTATTGTTGCCTTTTAAAATTTGTTTTCTTTAAGCATTTAATTGTAAGCTGGTTTTTAATTGTTTTTAGGTATGCTCGATTGCGAAACATACAAGTGAGCGTAGCTGGACGTTGTTTGTACATGAGATTTTCTGCCAAAACTGGAGATGCGATGGGAATGAACATGGTTTCAAAGGTATGTGTACCATTCTTGTAAACTTCATTTTATTATAGGATGTAAATGAACTAGTATACTTAACTAACGAAGTTCAAAAAAAGACATTCACAAATCATGGAGAACTAGGCACAGTTTTTCTTTTGACACTCTGATTTTTGGCACCTTGCCTCTGTCTGAGATCATGCACAAACAGGATGCAAAGGTTTAAACCTTCATATTGAAAAACAAAAACAGGAATAACCTGAAATTAACAAGCTTCTAGTTACAAATAAATAATTATTAAAGCTTTTTTATTAATTGTGCACTTATTTTAAAAATTAAGAAAATTCTTGATGAAAAACAGCTTCATCTATCTGAAGTGCATTAATATACTCTACTGAACATCAGAAAGTACGTAGCGGTCCAGACCTTGTCTGGCGTAGAATGCTCCTCGTTGTCCTTGTACCATAAAAATACAACTGAGTGGTCCAGTGGCCACAAGGTTTTTGGCCACTGGACTAAGGTTGTGCATAAATGTGTCTGAGGTCATGTAAAGCTATCCACCTCATATTGATAATCCATATTCTAGGTCTTAAGAGGTTCAGACGCTTCAGGGAACTCTAGGCCTTGGTATAGCATCAAGGGCGGACACAGGGGTCATGACCTCCCCAAAACATATTTGTTCATTGCAAAAAATTCTAACTTTCACGATAAATGAAGGGTGTTATTCCAAAACCATGGCAAATTCTGTCTTTGACCTCCCTATATTTAATAATATATCTATTAATCTTATTAATTTATTTTGTCCTTTACATGCTTACATACATACTATATATACATTATACAATTTTATGTTATTAGTTTATGAGCATTATTTCAGGTTATTTTTCATTACAAAACAAAATTTATTCTTTTAAGAAAATTGCTTTTAAGTACCTTAGTTGTCAGTGAACTAACTTTGAACATTATTGTCTTGATTGGGCCTATAATATGGCATAGAGGAGCAATTTTTCAACTGTGGTCCGCAGAACCCCCAAAGGTCCACGGGACCGTATCATGGGGTTTGTGAGACCTTCTCAGTGTTCCACAATGGTTTGAAAAATACTAGGACATGAACATTTACTCTTTAATGCTAAGAATAAATTATGAGGGAACGAAAAATTCTTTCCTTAAATAGTGAAAATCAGTGATGAAACACTAGAAATAAATATGTGTGATGCAAATTCCGGGCTTTAAACTTTGAGTTAATTCTTGGGGGTCTGCGAGGGTGAGTGATCTCTGAAGGGGGTCCGCAACCTAGTAAAGTTAAGGAACTGTTGGTGTAGAGGATATGGAATGGGTAGTTTTTCTAGGTTGATGAATATCAAGACAAAATTTTTTGAATCGCCCTTCTTCTTTTCAGGACTAGCTATCCTTTCCTCTCAGATATGTACCTTTCATTCTGTTCGTTTACTCTACTGAATCAGTTCAGAGTACAAATGCCTTTCGTTTTTGCAGGGATGTGACAAAGCGATTTTGAAATTGAAGGAGATTTTCCCCTCAATAAGAATCGTTAGTGTGAGTGGAAACTACTGCACAGACAAAAAGCCAGCTGCCATAAACTGGTGAGTATGAAATTTATTATAACTCTTTATTTTTAAATAGGCCCTGCGGTTGTAATGTGTTTGCCTAGCACACCGTTATCCTGGGCTTGACTTGCTGTCCACTGTAGTTAGGGGTTACTCTTCTAGGCCGTATAAGAGTTTCAGGTTCCTTACAAAATGTAGGTCCCGGCGCAGCATGACTGTTGCCGTCTTTATGCTGCAAAACACGCTGGCATATTTATTTTAAATACTTTTTGAAGGTATGTTTTTTCCTTCGAATTTATTTATTTTTGCTTACTAATTTTTCAGGATCCTTGGTCGAGGAAAATGTGTTGTTTGTGAAGCAACAATACCTTCTCACATAGTAAAACAGGTAAAAATAATTCTGAAACTTTGTTTATTATACACTTTCAAAAAGGTGAATTTCTGTTTCTTATTTTAATGAAAGGAATATTGAAAACCCGTTGTTTTGTTCAAGTTTTACCTTCAAAATGTATGACAGGCTGTTTGAGGAAAGCCTAATGTAACCTGTCAGAACCTCATTTTATAAATTACCTAAGGAAGATATTTTTGATGTAGATAATGGGTTCTCTCGGAAGGTTCTGAAAAATTCTTATTTATTCTAATTTCTGTCGAGAAATTGTACTTATACATAATTATGATTTCTTGCATTCAGTTTATTATGAATGTTTTATTTCAACGAGTATAATCTTTTCTTTATTCAGTCTTAAACAAGTGACTGCACTTAAAAAATGAAACACCATTATGTACAAAATGCTTTTTTAAATGATAAAAAACTTGATTACATACCAAACGTGAACCATCAGTAGAAGCTTTTCTTGATTCCATTAAATCTCATATTCTGAAGCGGAAGACCCTCTCTATACTTCTACCCTAGTGCACCATTAATCCCGGTTCGACTCCCAATAGTGCAAAGAATGCTTACTCAGAGATCTCACAAATATTGAACTGTTCACTGTAGTCCTTGGTTTGGTTCCTAGGCCTTAAGATGTTCAGATTCCTTAGAAAGCAGTAGGTCCCGGTGCAGCATCACCATTGTAGTCCTTTAGCCGTAAACCACAAACAAACATTCACCTTTGTTTTAATTCTTCATTACCCCACAATGGTGTAGTGGTCTGTTGTTCCATTCACCTGGGTTCACTTCTAATGGTAGTGTAAAATTTGTGTGATTTTTTCCTGCTCACCATATTCTGGGGTTTGATTCCCTGAATAACAGAGGTTTAGGCTCCTGTGAAAATTTTAGGTCCTGGGCACCATGACCTTTGCTGTCCTTTAACTATAAAATACAAACAATTTTTTATAGCATTATTTTCTCACGATTCCGCTATCTAGTTTTTTAACCAAAGAACCTCCACTGTATACTTTGCAGACCATGGGGTATCTACCTATACTGACTACTATTGAATGATAGTTTTTTTTTTTGTTTTTTTTTTAAACTTCAAGTTTGAACGGGATATATATTGATTATCCAACATAACTTTGTATTCCATTAAACATGTCTAAGCATACTGAAATTTAAAGCCTTTCCATAAGTTGAAAAGCCATTCATATAGCCACTCATTCATGGGGCACCTTTGTAATTATAAACATTTTATAATTATGTAAATTTTTGTACTACGCTTAATTTGACACTTCAATAGTGTTTGAAGTTCACAACGTATATTGCGGCCCTGCGGTGGCGCAGTGTGGTAACGCGTTCTCCTAGTGCGCGGCTAATCCGGGTTCGACTCCCAGCAGTGCAAAAAGAACGCTTACTCAGAGATCTCATAAAGATCGCACTGCTCACTGTAGTCCGGTTCCTTAGGTCTGAAGAAGTTCAGATTTGTCGGAAAATTGTAGGCCCAGAAGTTCAGGTCCCTTGGAAAACAGTAGGTCCCAACGCAGCATGACCACTGTAGTCCTCGAGCAGTAAAACCGCAAACAAATGAAGTATATCGCATTTGTGCTTCCATATTTACCAGATTTATCATGGCTCAGGGGTCATGTTACTCCCACTGTCCCAGATTACTTTGGAGTTTGCTTTTAATGTGAAATTAAACACGTCCATCTATACTCTTTATTACCTAACCATTAACACTGAGTTGAGAATAACGTATTACCATTTTATTTGACTATTTTTTACAGGTGCTAAAAACAGATGTGTCTGCGGTTGTAGATTTAAACATTAAGAAAAACCTAATGGGCTCTGCCATGGCTGGTAGTATTGGTGGCTTCAATGCTCAAGCGGCTAACATCGTCACTGCCATTTACATTGCCACGGGCCAGGTGATTAAGTTTTTGACAGAGTAGTTTTCAGTCCTAAATTTTAAAAAATAAACACTATGCACGCTTTTTTAAATAAGTCTGAAGGATTGTGCTTAATTGGAATGAAATTGTATTGGGTGAAAAATGTACGTTTTTGTGATTATAAAGGGTGGTTTTAACATAGTGTCTACTCACCTGGAAAAGTCAGGGAAATTTGAAATTCATTGTTATAATAAATAACTTATTAAAATAATTTTCCTGAACTGTGCTTTTCATACCACATTGCCTACTGAAAAATTTGAAAAACTTGTACTTTTGACTAAACTTCTTCCAAAAGTTACCATTTTGCACCAAAACTAATATAATTTATATAAAATTATTAAGCCCATATATTTTTCAGAAGAAAATGTTTGCCAAATATATAACTAAAACTTGGAAAAAAAAGTGTTTTTAGACAAATTATCTAATCCGTAAGAGATTTTGATTGTACCGGTCTCCTTTCCCTTATATATATGTAGTCATACACACTTTAAATGGAATAGAAGATGAAGCATCAGCTTTGCGATTATATAGTTAAACTCTTTTATAATGAACTCAAAAAGGGCCGAATGAAAATGTTGTAAATATTTAATTAATGCAAGTTTTTAGTGTAAAGAAATACACTTTTTAATACAGCTTTTGAATTTGTAAATTCACTGTAATTGAGTTATAAATGGCTTTGGGGTTTACATTAATCGATTTTATGGCCTTAAAACTTATTTTAATTATGTAAATTTGAGTGCCTTGTGTGTTGTTTACTGTAATTAGTAACTGGTAATCGATTAAGATTTGGTCTGGAAACCTGGAAAAGTCAGGAAAGTTTGTAACAGAATTTGGGTAGACACTCTGTTTTAATCAAAGTTTCTCTGTTTACAATTCTCTGTAACTCAAACTAATAAATGGAACAACTCCAAATTTTGTACATATACGGTTTAAGAGATGGGCATTGAGTAATGTAGTAAGTCATTAGTAAGTTAAGTATTAATGTAAGTCGATGGATACGGAAACAACTGACATTGAAAGTAGTTTTGCAGTCAGAAACATTAAATGGTAATAGGCATTGCTAGAAATGGTTATAGATAAACATTTAAGTCTCGATAGAAATTCAACGTCCATGCTAAAAATTGTAGTTCAAATCCCATTCATAGAGAGCGCATGCTGATTTGCTACCACTTTTTATTTTAGGGTTTATTTTCCCCAGCGACAGGTTAGGTAGGATCTATAAGGAAGCTGATGCAGTATGGTCTTGACTGTCCCTTGTGCCATAAGATAGACACACAGACTATAAAAAAAAGTATGGAGCCCAGGATCATGATTATGAAATGATTGTGGCGTTGTGGATATACATTTATGACCTATTAATAAGAATGTGTGTTGTGGTATAAAATATACATTCTGTATATTACTCAGTTATAAGAAGGGCCTTGGTTGCGGCAACAGCTCTGCTGTTTTATGTTAAAACCCTGAAGTTTTATCACAGATTCTTCTTCTTCTTCTTCTTTCGCCTTGCCATTTCCCATGTTATATGGGGTCGGCGTTATGGTCCTTTAATCTTCTCTTCCACAATCTTCTATCCAATGCCTCTTCTCTACTCCATCCATACTCTTCCAGATCTTCCGTCACTTTATCCTTCCATCTCAGCCGTGGTCTTCCCCTCTTCCTCTTACCCATTACCACCCGCCTATCCAATACCTTTCCCACATATTCCTCATTTCTCCGCTCCATATGCCCAAGCCATCTTAACCTATGTTCTTGTATTTTTCTTCCTATGGGTCCAACCTTGACCGTACCTCTAATTAGGTTATTCCTTATTTTATCCCTCCTTGTAACACCATTCATCCACCTCAACATTCTCATCTCAGCCACTTCCATCTTCCTTTCATGCGCTCTTGTAATTGGCCAAGTCTCTGCCCCGTATAACATTGCAGGTCTGACCACCGTTTTGTACAATTTTCCTTTCATCCTACTACTTACTTTCCTATCACAGAGCACTCCACTCATCTTTCTCCAATTTAACCACCCACATTGGATTCTGTGTTGTATCTCTGTGAGATTATTTCTATATAATTAAGTGCTGGTTGTAGTGTCAAACTTCCATTGGTCTAGTGACTGTCATTTTAACAAAGTGTAACTGGAATCAAAATTCTAAATGCATGTTTTTCAACCTCTTCAGATTTTAAAATGTGTCTTTCTTGTTTAGGATCCAGCTCAAAATGTTACCAGTTCCAACTGTATAACCACATTAGAAGCTGTGGGTCCTGATCAAAAGGACCTTTATATTACATGTTCCATGCCATCACTGGAGCTTGGCACTGTTGGTGGTGGTACATTGCTTCCTGCACAATCTGCATGTCTAAAAGTGAGTTATAGTTGATGTATATTTATTTTGAAATGTGCAAAAGATATAGCAATTGTGAAAAATGTTGAATATATATATTTATTTACATTGCAGCTATTGGGCGTTCAAGGCCCATGCAAGGATAATCCTGGACAGAACGCTACAAAACTTGCCAAAATAGTATGTGCCACTGTTCTTGCTGGCGAACTGTCACTCTTATCGGCACTTGAAGAAGGACAGCTTGTACACTCACACATGAAGCTTAATAGGTATAAAGAATATCCGTATCTCGTAAATTAAATGTAATAAAATCTTTATATAATGATACTGTCGATAATGATATCCCCCTCGTCCCAACAGGTATAGAGTATATGATACTCAACTTTATCTATCACAATAAACTGCCTAGAATGGTATCTTTTTCCTCAAGTATCATTACAGATAGACTTCACCGTATAATAATCATTGCTTGTAGAACATTTTCGATTTTGTTATGTAATTCTTGAAGAATGGTTCGTTACTACAACCTATACTCTTAAGTATTTATCTGAGAGTGGTTCTGTGCGGTTTTTTTTAAAATTTTTTTTTTAACGCAGCATGCTTATAGAACTATTAAATATAGTGGTATGGATTTAGTAGAAGTAGAATTGATGTACAGCATCCACTGCTGTACACAAGTTCATGCAGTTTTGTAAAAAATTCTTTTGCAACTTTCGTATAACAAGCAGATATGATCAATAACTTAATGTTTACCTATGACATAGAAACATAAATAATTAGTCATGCTTTCCTATGACTATTATATATATATAAGGGTATGGTGGCTCTTTAATTCCCTTTTTACCCATCTCAAAGCGAGTTTTGGTTCACATTATTCACTGTTGTCTTTTGTGTAAACTAAAGACACGTGGTAATATTTCACACACCATCGTTTAGTAGTAACGGTTTGTGCACACAGTGTTTTGGGAAGGGTAGCCACCGTAGGCAGTGCTGTTTCCCCCAGTTCCTATGGTTTGTGAAGCACTACGCACCTACAATATCCAATCGGTAGCCAACATGAATTATTTAGCATGAAGTGACTTCCAATACACCCTTTAAATTGTACTTCGAAGTTTGAATTTCATGTTGATTTCAGACGTAGGGTGACGCATCCCTTGCACCAATTATCAGGCTTCATTCAAAATCAATTAAATAGTTATAGGCTGTCGTTTTCACCGGGGAATTTAATGACAGCAGATTGATGAGGTATTTACCTTTATATGTATTTAAATTGCAGAACATTTCATGTAATGTAGGGGGTGGAGGGGGTAAATTCTGGAAATGGAAGCAATTGTGCCTGTTTTTCTGATATTACTCAAGTTATATACGGTTATAATGAGTTCAAGGCTATAATGAGCAAATGGTTTAGTTTGATTTAATGTATAAGTGGTTATAGTGAATAAAAGATGTAACAAAGAAAATCGGTCTAGTCTCTCGATGTTCATTATACCAAGTTTGACTGTATGTATGTAAACTTAGGTATTTTAGAGCCTTCATTCTTTGATCTTATTTGCATGAAAAAAAAATATTCTTTGTTCATACAGAAATTTTTATGCGGGACAGCTCAAAATCTTGTAAACCTTGTCAAATAGAAATGGGCAATATAATTCACTAAATAGTGCTATCTATCATGCACAGAATTAAATACAGTAAATTTCACTCAGGTTATCAACTAAGAGTAGTTTGAAACAAGGCTATGTATTTTGCTATTAAACTTATATTTGGTGTCTTCTGTTTTTACATGTAGCTCTTTTTTTTTTTTTTTAGGTCAGCAGCAAATGTTACTTCCATTGCAGCAAGAAATAATCAAAAAGAATGAACTAGTATAAACAATCCATTTCAATAGAACCAGGATCGAAAATTATAACATTTCATGAAACATATCTAAAATGAGAAACGCTTGCATATAGTGCAACGTTTAGAAAAATGATTCGATTTTGATACAAGAAATAATTACATATAAGAATTTTGTGAAGAAATTTAGCAGAAAAGAAGAATATCTGAGCTTTAAATAATTTTTAAAAATCTAACTTTTTGCTATTTTTGGATTATAGTTTATTGATTTTCTTTATAATGCATTTTTAGGCCAGGACATTTTAAATTGCAAGTTTGTTTGTACATAATGTGGAGTTAATTAAATATTATTAAGTTTGTAATAGGTTTTTATTTCTAAACATCATCAGACACTTATTACCATCCAGCTTTGTATCTTCAAGTGCAGATCAGAAACATATCGACACAATCCACACCATGCATCGCTTTTATACAAGTACATAACAATTGTAATTTTATATGAGCACATTACCACATGCAAGGTTTGTTCTGATAGGTGTGCTATATATAGGGCTTAATTTGGGCGGGAGCCCAGCGGAGCCTGGCTCCGGTACTTCTTCATTTTTGGCGATTATTTAAATATTAGCCAAAGCCCCCAAATAGACGTGTTTGTTTATGTTTTGGAGCTCCGGAGCTCACCAAAGTCCGTAAATAGACATTTAACGCATGCGTTCAAAAATATAATTTTCCCATTGAAGCAATACAGCAAACGAATTATGCAAAAGATTTCATTTTGATACAAGAGCAGCCATAAGGGACTTAATTTCTTTTCCAGAAGATTCCTTAAAAATTCTTAAGAATGAACTGAAGAAACTGATTTCAACAGTTAATTGCATCCCTATATCAAGCGCAGAATGTGAAAGAGGGTTTTCAACAATGAATTTGATTTGTACACGCCACAGTGTGCTTCCCTTCACATTCAGAAATTATCAAATATAATATTTGTTAGACTGGTTGGCCCATCTATTAACAAATTTAAACCAGAATTTTCTGAACATTCGTGGCTAGCAAATAGTCATCACAGTGCAATTGACAAAAAAAAAAAAAGAAAATCCCGACACGTTAACTCTGTGGAATCTTTTTCATTAACTAATGTAAGTAGGCAAGTTCAGGGTGTCTACAAGGTCATGAATGCATGAAAAAGTAATGAATGTGGGCATAGGACTTTTGAAGTTCCAAAAATAGTGAAATTTATAATGGTTTTGACTTTAGTTTTCTAAGCAAATATAAATCTAATTAATAATTAAACACATTTTTGATCAACAATAACAAACTTATCTACTACTTATATCCAGTAAAACCTCTCTACAACAATATTATACGGACCGAGAAAAATTATCGTTGTAGACAGAGTTATTGTTATAGGGAGGGTTCATTATACAGTAAAACCTCTCTACAACACTATTATACGGACCGAGAAAAATTATCGTTGTAGAGGGATTTATCGTTATATCGGTGTAGAGAGGTTTTACTGTATATCATTACTAAAAGTAATTTTAAATGTCAAATATTTTTCTTAATTTTACAAAATATTAAATATGATTTACAAATTGAATATTACATGGCAACAGACCGCACAGAATTTTAACTTAAATTTTGCTGCTAGAATGTTGCTCATGGGCTCAAATTGTTCACAGATATTGGATACTCTAACTTGTTTTCTAACTAAGGATCCTATTTTTAAGAAGTTAGATGATGTTTCTAACTTGTTTTGACTGACGTGATTGAATATTATTTGTAACACATGGGGTAGTGTTATTATTCACAGGAAAGGGAGAGTTCAAGTATTACGTAAGCAATATCTTGGCCATTTTAAACCTCCTCCTCCTGGTAAACAAAAATTAACATTGGCTAACATAGGAAAATAAGCACAACAGCAACCACCCAAAGGTGCTTACGTAATACTTGAACTCTCCCAAAGAGGGTGCATGGAATTTCGTGACGTCCTGGAGCATGCCCACTAAACTCGCATGACATCATCAGACCAGAAGTGGGCGTGGCTTCGCCAAAAGCGGGTACAAAATACGAATATGCTAGGGCTCCTGTACTTTTTTTGTTAGAATTTAAGTCCTGACTATATTTGTCAATGTATAGGGGAAGCCATGACTATATAGTGGATATCCAGAGCCAAATTGTGGTCATAATAGCTCTATGGCACGTAAGTGGCAATGAGTACCTGGAACCAATGCTGATCATACATTTGTATAAGCCTGTACATATGTGCAACACATATATAGGGTGTCCATAATTAATGTTGACATTTCAAAAGGCAATAATTAAGGATGTAATATATCCATTATTTTGAGTATGCAAATATAAATATATATTCACAAAGAAACTTTTGAAGTGTGGATGTAAAATCAGGGTTTCACTGTAACTAGAAAACATTATCAGTACAAAGCAAGGTCTTAACAAGAGTTAAAGATGCTTGGGGGTAAGGTTTAGATAAACTCACTCTTGCACAGACGAAATAACTGATCTACTTACCATAATTAAAGCATAAATAAAGCTTCTATCCATACATTTTGAAAACCGTTTGATTTTATCAACAGAGAATCAATATGGAAGGTCCTAATAGTTATTAGATGATACCTTTCTGCACCCATATTTATACGCTCAAGCTGTATTTACAGGCAAGAAAAAAAATACCATTCTGAGTCTCTTTTCTTCCTGTATAAAAAGCGCATGTTTGATCGAGCTGGTATAGGAGAAATTACATTCACAAAACATTTTACACTTTCTTCAGTGCTGAAACACAGGGCGATAGTCTTGATGTTTGGAGGGCTGGATTTAGTAGTGAATCAAAAGTTCGAAGTTTCGCTAAAATTAGCAAATTATAATAGCCTAAATACAAAATATCATATATGAAATAGTTTAACAGTACTGTTATTGTGTAGGTTTTCAAAGGTAAAACAAAATTTTTTCTTTGTGAATTTATTTATTTCAATGCAAATGTCCATCTTACATTACTATAATGAATCGCAATATTTCATCAGCATATATGGGTTTAAGCCACTCAAGAACTTTAATTCGGAACGTCCTTTCTCACTGCGAGCTATTTAAAAAAGAAAACATTAAAAAATCATACATTTTCAACAAAAGTATTATTCTTTAAGATGCATTTTAATTACCGTTGTATATTTATTTTAAGCTACTTCTTGGAATATTATGTTTATAATCACTCTTTTAATGGGGAAAGGCTGGGCTGTGCTAAACAAGGTTGGGGAAACCTCAAGCAAGATGGATGTAGCATGGAAGGAAAACAATTCATTATCACTAGACCCAGTGATGGATTAACTGAAATGGGATATACGATTAAAAAGCGATATGTAAATCATGATACATTTACATTGGTTTCCATAAATTAAGAGAAAATAACAAAACCAGCAACAACTCCTTCAAAAATAAACGAATCAGTATAAAATTTCAGTATGTTGTTAAATAAAAGGTGCTAAACAAAACTACAGTATGTAAAGTAGTGGTGCTGTAATCAAAATGAGTCACCTGTAGGTAGCATAAAAATGTATATACAGGAGTAAAACTGCTGTTTGTGCTGTGATAGTGATATTAGAAATCACGGAAATTCAATTCATTATAAGGTATCATTTGCTAGAAGAACTGTGATGGAGGCTTATTAAGAGATTAGCTACTTCGGTCTGAGTTTGCCCTGCCTCTAAATGTGAGTCTCCCTGTGGTTTGTACTTTGGCAACAATTTATAACCACAGATTCATCATCAGGAGGTTCAGCCAAGGATGACCAAGAGCCATGTCGAGCACTGATGACTGTTATTTGCAATTATGTGAGCTAAAGAATAGATCATCAACCCCAGTTCAACTTGGGTTTTCCCTTGCTGCAGCCACTGAAAGGATTATGTCAACGTCTGCTGTGCATAGAAGGGTTCATAAAGGTGGTCTGCATGTGAGTCGACCAGCCATTTGTACGTCGTTAACCTTGCATCACAGGAGGGAATGCTTGAGGTAGGCACATAAACATGCCCACTGGAACTGTAGTGAAGGGTTGTGCTCTTCACGGATGAGTCCAGGATTAACTTGTAAAGCGATAGCAGATGTTGTTTGATTTGGAGAGAACCCGTAGCCTGTTATCATCCATTAAACATTCATGAGAGATTCACATGGAGGAGACAATATCTGTGGAATGTTATCTCATCGGGTGGATACACAGAAATCCATGTCTTCCCATGTGGAAGTGTGATTGCTCTAGTCCATAGAGATTACATTTTGATGCTTCTGTGCAGCCTTATTATGGTGCAATAGGTGATAATTTCATCCTTCAAGACGAAAATGCCACAGCACACACAGCTCATATAGTCAGTCCTTATATTCTACACCGGCATATATGGTCCTTGAAAATGCTTCCGATCGCATGAATTTTTCAAAGCGGCCCTATATTCCATTGTAACCCTCTTTTCTCAAAAGAGTGAAATGGGGAAAACCTTACCATCAACATTACTCTACCTAAAATTAAATAAACTGGGCCATATCCATAGAAGCAGCCAGAAGCTTGTCTAGCATCCATGCCTTTCCACTAACGTTTGCTACCAATTAAAAGAAAGGGAAAGGATTGTGCTAACCTTCTGGACAAAGGCTACTCAAAGCTTCTCTTGAAGGATGTGGTTGCTACAATTAAACAAAGGAAGAACTTTCATGTGTCTCTGTTATATATTCGTTGTTATATCGGCAAATTCTTGAATGTGGTGTCAAAGAAAACCATTTCAAATCGTTTCGGGCATGCAGGATTTATTTAAGCTTTAGAAAATGACGATACCGAGAATCGTTTGTCAGACTGAAACGATTCTCATTGGTAAAGAGGATGTGACTCCATTGATGAGGCATCCAGTCTTCGTGTTCTCTACACCACTGTAAATGGTGCCTCCGATGAGCTGCTGTCAATGGTATGTATCATTCAGGATGGCAGGCGAATAGGCTACCTTCATTAAGTCGTCTGGCCACAGTAAACTTCGACACCTGTCGTCTGGTTGCTATAAACAACTGCTGAGCAGTGTTGCCCATTGTCTGCTTTCAATTTCTTTTTGCCTGCAGGGTGATATCAGTCATCGTTGTTTTCCTTGGTCGACCACTACCAACCTTTCTTACAGCTGTACCTGTCCTTTGGAAGGTTTTCCAAGCTCGTGAAACAACAGTTTTATTGATGAATTTTTTTAGTTTTGTATACCCCTGAATATGGATGATTCTTTATGAACGATTCCAAGCAATCTACCTAACTTTTCCACCATATATTGCCAGGTATTTGTGGCTTTACAGTGTTTATGTATTCCTTTAGCCAAGCACCTTGTCTGTACCGATTTCTAAAATATTTCTAAGCAGATACCACCAACAACAGACTTAAGAAAAAAGTGTGTTTCATTAGTTGAAAATACAGCTTATCCAATTCATCATAAAACCACTAAGTCTTTTCCTTAACATCCCATCAGTCAATGTTGTTGCTTTTTATTTTATGGACAAAGGTTTAATTAGATGAAATAGACCTAATAATTTAAATAATATGGCCTGCGAAAGATGGTTTTTGTAACAAATCTTTGATGTACTCTAGTATTTTTTAATTATTTTAAAATATTTTAATTATTAAAATTATTAATATAAAGCTTTATAATATACTAAATTATTGTAATAAAAATATATATTTGTAATCTTTCATTTACTAAATGATACAATGCTGTTTTCAGTACTTTTATTAGTTTCTGCCAGTTTCTCCCACTTTCTACCGGTTATAACCAGTTTCTGCCACTGGCACGGCAAAAACTAGTTTCTGCCGGCAGGAAGCCAACACTGCTTTTGCCATAAAACACAAATACGGGAAAGAGCTAATTGAATTTTTATGGCATACGAACGGCAAAAGTCAAGATGCACCAAGCATGAGAAATATGCAGAATATGAAGTAGGTCTCAAGACAGAATGACCTTTGCTGTCATTGTGCCACAAACACGAGAAAGAGTTAGTTGAATTTTTATGGCATAAGAACAGCAAGAGTCATGATGTACTAAGCATGAGAAATACACAGAATATGAACTTACCTTCTTCTAGCTGTAGCCATTGTCGATCAGTATAATAATCTAACAAGCTATCGGCTTCTTTTTCTGTATAATTTTCAACCTCAACGGGGATAAAAGGATCCAGCAATTCAAATCCCTTTAATAAAAAATTTTTAATTGATACAGCTAAATTTTTATAACCCATCTAATCAACATAATGTATATATAATTGTTTATTATACAAATATTTTTAACTTTAACCTCTTTTCCAAGAAGAGCTCTGGGCGTAAATGGAATAGTAATTTTTTCATCTCTATTTTCAACAATACTATCAACTGCTGTAATGACAGCTGCATTGTTCTGAAACAAAAAATTACAATTTTATAGCAAGGAGCACACTAAAAAAAATAAATAAATAAATAAAACAAAACACCACTAATGAAAAAAAAGTTCATACCAACTGGACAAAATTGTTATAGCAACAACAGAACTCAGCAATAGGGAAAATATTAAATAACATAATAGATCTTACTCTTGTTCCTTTATAGCTGTTAATTTCTTTTTTTCATTTTTATAGCTGTTAATTTCTTTTTTTCATTTTTATAGCTGTTAATTTCTTTTTTTCATTTTTATAGCTGTTAATTTTCAGAATTTTTACAACTATTAAACACTTTTATACATAAAGGAAGTTATAATTCGACAGTCATAGCAAACTATGGCTAATTTTATCATTTTTAATAAAAAAAATTATTTCTCTGGAATACAAAATGGTTATTTCAGTCAGTTATAAAAAAAAAAAAAGAACAGCTCCATGTTATACAATACATTCAAACTATGTCTTTTACATAAAAACTAGTATAATAAAATTGTTAATTTTCCTGATTCTGTTAATCTTGATTATACCCACACAAACGGGATCTTGTTCCTTAATTTCAAAGATTATTTTTATATCACTACTGTATCCGGTTATTCAGATTTCAGAGTATCTAGGCTTGCTTTAATGCAATAATTATTGAATAAAAAACTAATTAGAAAGGTTAATCAAAGTTAATGGAATAATTGGAAAGGATAATCGAAATTCTACTGTATTTAAATGTTTAAGTTCTTACCCAATCGTTGTTTAATACTTTTAGAAATGCATGGACAATAGTAATGTCATCTGGTACCATCTGAAATAGAAATAATCAAATTTTTAATCTCGTACATAGTAACCACACAAATCATCCAATATGATTTTTTTTTGTTATAATCAGATCCATGGGTGGAGAAATTAAGGAAATCCCCCTAAATCTATAAAAATGCAGTGGGAATATGTTATAACTAGTGCCGATTATAACAACCAACCACATATAATGATAATTTTTACAGAAAGTTTTACCCCCCAAAAAAAAACTTCTCTGGATCCACCTCTGTTATAATTGCAGAATTTTACTCAAGTTTAAGACCAATTAAGCTATCCATTGATGCAGGCGAATGTAGTGGTGAAGAAATTACAAAAAATAACCACTTACCAGCGATTCATCAGACTTCGTGAAGTAGTGTGTGCAAGTAGTTGAAAAAAAGCCATTTACGCCATCAACCACCACCAAAGTTTTGAATCTAAATCCATAAGAAACCAAAACCAATGGATAGTTTCTATTTTGCGGAACCTAATTATAATATAACTGATACAATTTACAATAATTCCAGATGAATCATAATAAACAAGAAAAACATACTTTCCTGAACTAGATTGTTCCTTAATTTCTTTCAAAAGAACGGCTACACAGTCAGATGCATGGTTTCCTCGATTCAGACCCTAATAAATAGCAAAATTAAAAAGTTCAAAAATAGTTACGTGTGTAAAATCTATTTCAAATCAAAATAAACTTTATGTCAAAATCAATTATGTCCCAATGACATTTTAAATAATTTGAACATGCTGATGCAGCTCCAACCAGTACCATATATATACTTTCCATTTTTAAACAGAATACACCAGGGTGTCAATGATTTTAATAATACGATTTTTTTAAAAAAAATCATGATTAAAATCAAAATTTGTTAAGACCTTTTTTAAAATCACTGCTTTAAATTGAAGTTTTTCATTTATTTTTTAAAATAAGTTTAAACTTTTTTTTTTAAATCTGATTTAATGAAAACATGATTTAAATTGGTTTTTCAATGCTTAGGAAAAAATAATGCAAAATTAAAACGACTTTCTTTTTATCATTCTGTAAAACACAGCAGAAACAAAGACAATGTTTTTGATGATTTCACTACTGTTGATTACAGTTCATGGTCAATTATACCTAAAAGTCACAAAGTAGTATGGTTAAAAGGTATATCCTTAATTTAACATAACAACTTAATCAAATATTTTCAAAACGATCATTTTGCTTGGGCCAGACACAACGAATTAAATGGTATAGGATTGAATCTACCAACAAAAGTGAGTTGGAACTCTATGTGTGATTGCTTAAATATATATGTATATATATTGAAAAGTGCCGAAGTTTCATGCAGATAGTTTAAGAAAATAGAGATACAACAGATGCAAAAATAGATTCTAAAATCATGAACGTGGGTATAAGAAGGAAACCTCCTTCAGTTCAAACCATTTTTTGTTGCTTTAGGTAAGGTTAAAAAAATAGTTGCGGTATTTCTAAAGTGGTAGAAATTTGGACAGATTTAGAGGACACTATAAAAGAGTTTGCCTGCGACACATCTTCATACGTTAAAACGTTTAAAATATGCTATGAGCAAGCTGTATCTCGAGCTCACTATTTGGAATATTTATTATCACCAAATTTTAAAGCAGAATGCTCATCAAGGAGTGAAAAGGAGCAAGCAATAGATTTTGTAAAAAAAGAAATACAAAGATACCTCATTATTAGGCATTATTCTTACATTTATTGTTCACGCACTACTTCTCAACAGTGTTTTATTTGAAGAAGGGACAGTGAAATCAATTTCCACTCTACTGGCGAAAATAACAGGCCTTCATAAAGGGATGTGTTGACCAAAAGGAACTCAATGCCGTTGGGAGAACTATACACAACTAAGGGAACTTCTGCTGGAATTGAAAGGGAGTTTTTAAAATCAATTAGGAATTGAGAAGGCAGCAAAATTGGCACTTTTATTTAAATCCTTAAATGTTGGTTTTTAATAATATCATAATTGAAATCTTTAATGCATATTGTAGTTTCGATTAAAAAAAGCTATTGAATGTTGTTTTTTTTAATGTTATTAAATACATTTAGATATTCACTTACAGCTTAGTAAGAGTAGACTGAATGTTAAAATCTTGCATAAATGAAATTCAATGGAAATTTTGATTAATTTTGAGGTATACAATCTTAAAAAAAAAAAAAAAAAAATCCGATTCTTGTACACCCTGGAATACACATATGCAGTTGAGTCTGTTTATAATCAGAGGATATAAAACTTTTGTCTGGATACATTTAAAATATACATGATGAAAATCTTTTTACTGCAAGAGAAAACCATTTCTAGCGAGCAGTAAATTTTTCCTTTAATTTGAATACGTTGAGCCTAAATTGAAATTTCCCCTTATTTTACAAAGGAAAAGGAAGTCATTCTCTTTTTTCTTAAATTATGACCTCTAATGGCTCTTACTTCGGAAGATATTGTCACAGAGATGCAAGCTGCAAACATTCCTGAATTGGGGTGGGGAGGGTGGTGTAGTCATAACCTTATGCAACAGGGGGAAAAAATACTACGCAATGGCATGCCAGAAACAAGTAAAACTCATTTAAGTGCTTCAGAACAATTTGTTTGTTTTTTGGTTTTACGCCTCAAAGACTACAATGGTCATGCTGCGCCCGGACCTACTGTTTTCCGAGGAATCTGAACCTCTTAAGGCCTAGGGAACCAAACCCCGGACTACAGTGAGCAGTGCGATCTTTATGAGATCTCTGAGTAAGTGTTCTTTGCACTGTTGGGAGTCGAACCCGAGTTAACGGCGCACTAGGCGAACGCGTTACCACACTGTACCATCGCAGGGCTCAGAACAATTTGAAGTCACTGATCAGATCTAGAATGATTCCTCTTGCTGTAAGGGGAGGGGCCTTAATATAACATGGTTTTCAAAGATTCACTAATTGAAAACCACACTTAACTGTTTCCATACGTCTTGTTATAACAAATAATAATACCACATGCTAATGTTCTCATAGAAATAATATATACTGGCTAACAGTATTATCCATAATACTGGAAAATCAATTAAATTACATAAACTAAAATATGTATTATCTTACATGATCAATAACATCTATTAATGGTTTCCCTTCTTCTGTGACTTCTCTCTGACTCCATGTATATGTCCTTGATGTTTTAAGCTAAAAACATGACAAAATTTTCCGTATCAGAAAGATCATATCTCACACAAGAACAACCATAAGCACTGTATGACAGGTCTTACTATATAGGAATGTAACGAACTGACACTTTCCATTGCAAATTTAAATACTTCCTTGTACATACTCATAAAAAGAAGCGAGTGGTGTGTTTATGTATTTTTCATGATTAAACGGGAAATCATGCACGAGAGTTTGATGAATTTTATTTTTGAATGATGCGTGAATCAAATTGACTCTCATAACCCACTTGTTGATGCACTTTGAATGCCAGCATTCTATTTCAAAACATACTTTTTAATTCCTAATTCACCACCATTCACAGTATTTATAGTTCAATCAACCGCAAAATACATTTGTCGTTGGAAATTCACTTTACATTTTGTAATCCTAGATAAGAATATCATCAGTGCCTATTCTGCGTGTTGTTGCATAGTTGATTACATTTCATTACGCAAAAGCAATAATGATGGTATTGTATCAAATTAAGTAGCTTAATTATTTGTGACTGCACAAAATTAATCATAACACTTTACTTTAAAATAATCACAATGACACTTTATACTACATTTAGTTCTATTTATGCATGTAATCTTTTCACATTTAATTCTAGCAATTTAAATAATTTCCCACTGTTTTCTCGTGCATAAGTGGTACATTTTCAGAGAAAATGCAAGGCCAGGAGCAACTAATATTTTAGAGGCTGTTCAAATACACATCTAACATATACTGAGCTACCAAGTTGAGGGCAGCAATCTTTTCCTTTAATGGAACGATATTTTACACATGATTCAATAATTGGAATCTGGTTTAATAACCAAGTCACACTTACATCCAAATTTTTAAGAAGCTCCAAGTTTTGCAATTTGAAATGCTGCAGCCATACCAAGGATTCCACTGGTAGATCAACTCGTTCTGGTCTTACCTGTGAAGGAACAACCTCTTTGGGCCTTCTTGTCCAATTTGATACTTTTTATAGAAAAAAAAAATATAATTTGAATTTATCAAAACAAATACTATAAAAACATTATAATCAGCAGAATGTTCAAAACTTGTCTGATAAGAGAGATTGTTTTGAAACTTACGTTCCAAGAACGCACAAAGAGCCACCTGAAGAAAGATTGATAACTAAACTTGTAAGCCCTTTTTATCCCCCTCCCCACAAAAACAGCTAAGATTATACTTCACTAAGGCCTACAGTTTTTCGCTAACTCTAAACTTTTACAGCCTAAGGAATTAAATGCAGAAATACGAATTTAAAAAAAAAAAAGAAGAAGAAGAAAGTCTGGATGCTAACAGGATTCAAACCTCGGTTTTCTCAACAGTATAAAAAAAAGTTAGCCCCGTGTTACTATATGACATACCGGTAATCTGTAACTACACTTTAAGATGGCATACTCGTGTTGGTGAAATAAATTGGATGCCTTCCAAGGATGAAATGGAAAGAATCACTGAATCATATCCAAACTGGAAGTAGGGATTGAGGTGTAAATATTTCTGGCAGTTAATAACCAAAAGAAAAAATGGTTTTCCATTTTGTTCACTATATATATAGCTGCCACAATTGTGTCCAATGTTGGATAGAAATCTTGCCATCCAAATTCTATTTGAAGTCTCCCTTATATCATCGTTCCTGGTTAAATAAATTTATGATACGTTTGTGTGTTGTACTTCAAGGATAACCAAGATTACACTGCATCAGCATATACAGTTTTACGAGTAATCCGAACTTTTCAAAAAAATGGAAAGCATTGTGTATCATGTGAAATCAAACTCAGATTTTTTTCATGATATGCAAACACACCATTACCATAAACCTATGGATACAGCAATGATATGAAAAATCTAATTTATTTTAGTGAAAAGCTCATTTAGTAAGTAGTTTAACTTGCGATTAACTTATTGCTACCAACTGGATGCATCCATCAGCAGGATTTGAGGGTGGGGGGAGGCACTTCAATTATTATTGGTAAATTTTTAAGTTTTCTTAATAATATAAGACAAATTTTATCGTAGATTATAAATTAGAAATAAATATATTTTCTAATCTTACCCCATGGAACATGAAGTAGTAAAAATTTTTCATTATATCCATAATGAAGCAGATGTATCAACGTTACACTTTTTCCAACACCATTTTTACCATCTTCGTAAGTCCATCGTTAAGGAAAATGTGAATTGCTTTTACAGTATTTAAGTATTTACACATTTATACTAGAGACCAAAATTAAAGGATAATTAATGTTTTGGAAATTCTATGATGATCACTTTGCTTTGTATACTTCCTGCTCCCATCTGTACAAATCATGCAAGCCACCACACACTTGGATTTATAAACTTACATTATAATGAATTATTTCATGTTTGTTATTTTCAGCACAAAGACAAGTTGCACAGAGACCTAAAATTTTCCGATGAATCCGAATCTCTTAAGGAACAGGAACTATACGGAGCAGCTAGTCGGTAAGTTTTTTTTTCCTTTTTGGGCACCATTGAGAGCTGAAACTGGGTTAACAATATGCTAAGTGAATGTGTTAAATGGGTGTAACGTTAAGTTAGGTGCTACGTTAAGGTGTATTGTGGGGAAATGGTTTCATGTTCATGGAAGATTTAACTGTTCAAAACAGAAATTATAAAGGTTTTTTTTTTCACTTTCCAGGCTTGACCGAAAAATCTTGGTTTTCTCTGACCACCAGAGATAATTTCAAATTTCCTGTCGATTCCAGGTCTTCCACATGTGTGGCAACCCTGCAAATAGTTGTCAGTCATTAATTCACACCACCATATTAAGTGACCAATATTACTCTTATCTCACAGCATGTAGTCAGCTATGAGTAATTCAAAAACCCACCCCACGCCAAACTGCTTAACTTCAGTGATCACAAGATTGATTGGATTTTTATGGCACCAGAGCAGCAAAAGTCATTCTGCACCGGTGATCGGAAGGGAACCAGTAACCTTGAAACATAAAAATTCTGTATTTATTTAAAATGCACAACTATACACCTTAGTGTGATATACAGGGTGTTCATAAAAGAAGTCTGCAATTTCATTCGCATCGGAACTACAATAGATAGAAACTTAATTTTTAATTATTAATTACATAGTTAACAGTCAAAGGTTTTTTGGTTGGTTTTTTTTGCATAATTAGAATATGACGAACAGGGCACATATGTTCATAGAATGTAACAGACATTGGATACAACAATGATGGCATCGACACAAGAGAAGGATGCTTGGGCCATCTGGTTTATGGGGACAAAATGCATTTTATTGTTCTCTACGGTAGCGTGTAAACAGGTCTAGTTCCATCAAGGTTCGGTGCAAAATGTCTGGTGTTACACTGAGGAAGGCTTTGTTAATGCTTTCTTGAAATGTATCAAGAGATGTCACATTTATTTTGTAAATAAAGGAGGTGTTCTTGTACACATTTCTGAAATTTCATTGCACTTGTGTCAGTGATTTCATCTCCATAAACCAGACGGCACAAGCATCCTTCTCTTTTGTCGATGCCATCATTGTTGTTTTTAGTGTCTGTTACATTCTATGAATGCATGTATACTGTTTGTCATGTGGAGAGATTCAAACTAGGCAGAAAAAACTTTGACTGTGAGTCATGTAATTGAAAAAAGAATTAAGCTTCTGGCTACTGCAATGTCAATGCAAATAAAATTTGAAATTGCATACTTGCTTTATGAACATCCTGTACATATATATACCTACACTTACCATAGATATATGCGAAGTTGCACATATGCATGTAGTAGTATAAAATTATTAATTTTTTATAAAAAATCCTTCATCTAGCATTAATGTCTTTTTGTCACCTTGATTGGCACAGAATGACCATTGCTGTCCTTGCACTATAAAACTACAACCAACCATTAATGTCCATTAATGCTAGATAGGTCATAAAGGTTTCTGATTCTAAAAAGTGGGTTACGGTTCTAAAAAATTTGGGACCTATTGTTTTTGAGAGTCAAACATAAATGTTTCCAATGTCTTTATGTTTGGACATGGCTACACACATTGCAATATTCTACTAATGGTTGTTAACTTTATATCTATAATATACATTAATATATATAATTAATATAATATATTGCACCCTTGCAACGAAAGTGTTACAACTCAAAAAATCCCAATCTTCAGAAAATGCAAAAAACTGTTTCTGGTTGAATTGAGGGATGTTGTGTTCATCTAATGACATGTGCCAACTAGCAGAAACCCAAATAACTTATGACCTAACATTTTGCATGGCAAAATGCAGCACTGTTTTCTACATCTAGTTGTAACATTAAGTCATTTTCACCGAATTTTGAGTTGTAACACTTTCGTCGAAAGGATACGATATCTAATTAATATAATTTTGTATTTAATGTGTTTTCTTTACTTTGTTAAAAATGCTTTTATTATGCAAATGTGTCGGCGGCGGACAGAGGGGTCGCAGATCTTTTGGTTACTATAAAAGGGGGTCGCGAATTACTTGGTTACTATAAAAATGGGTCGCGGCTTGAAAAAGGTTGGGAACCACTAGTTTAAAGAATACTGCTATATAAATTGCAGTTGACTGGTGTATACCATAAATAATCTTTTGAGAAATTACTTAACTAATAAAAATTTGTCCATATAGACAGGGGCAGACAGGGTCCTCTTAAAGGGTGCATAACTTGGATTATCAGAGGGTGCGGGTCCTATAGCCCATGAGAGCGCAAATTCTATCACCCGTGAGGGCGCACTGGCGGCTTAGTCCGCCCATGCATATAGCATACCTACCAACATGTTAATTTTGAAATTCTTACAATTTTTAAAATGTATGCGAGTCATAAGTGTGCACATCATTAGACAGTGAACGAAGAACATGCAGCATAATACGTCGAGAATTGAATGAGGTACTATATTTTTTCCTTATTATGTACAGATAACTAACAAATGTAGACTATATTAACTAGAACATAAAACAAAAATCCAAGGTAATTTCCCAAATTAAAATATATTATTTAATTATAGATATTTACATAGGCGTAGGGTTATATGGGCCAGTGGGACCCCAGCCCTTCAATGATTTGAAATAAATTACAATTTTACATATATATTGCAATGTATAAATGTTCATAATATGTGCTTAGCATCCACTTTCCCAAATAATATTGAAAACCATGTTGATGTATGCTTACATCTACGAAATTATAATTAGGAAAAAAATACTGTGTTAATTAAATCAAACTTTTTGCATACATATAATTATTTACATGATGTGATAGTGATTTACAATTTATTAGTTAGGTTCATCTGTCTACACAGCAAAGGGTAAAGACTTTGGAGTCTGACAAAGCACCTGCAACCCAGAACCAGATATAATTAACGGAAGTGGAAGTAATATACAAATAATAATAATAAAAAAAGATGATTGATTAGTATAGATATGGAAGGTATAAATTAAGAAAGTAGTGGTGATATCATAATACACTCTCCAATAGACACCCAATGAAATTAATGTAAGTCCAGACTGTACAGTGGAAAAAAAAAATTATGTTTTCTTTAGATTTAACCTAATTTCAAGAAAACAAAAAAAAAAGGACTATATACATATATGTATAAATTTTTTAACTAAATATTCTTCCTTAAAACTAAAAAAATGGCACATAATTGCAAAAAATCATTAGAATTTTTTCAATTGTATTTGAAAAATTCCTCAAAAATTAAAAGTAGGACGATGGTTCTGGCACACCACCAAAAACAGCCCCGAGATGTGGCATTTCAAGTGCTCTTTTGTACAATCTCTGATTATGCAATATCGTAATCGTAGCCTCAATAGCAGCCAAGAAAAGGGATGGGGATCCGGCCCCAACCCAA
>QLNU02014176.1:10321698-10398542 GCA_006491805.2 Dysdera silvatica
GACATTTAAAGGACTGAGAAAGGATATGGGAAATTTATTGTGTTACAGAAAAGATTGAATATAATGTACCCTGCATCTGTCGGGACTGGGGAAAATATTGCTATAAACAGTATTTTGGGGCATTATTTTTTTTTCCTTTAATGGTAGACGAACAAGTTCAGCTATATTTTATCGTCATCATATTCAATCGTTATTTGTCTGCTGCTAACCGATTTGTTTATATCATGAAGGTATGATGGAATAGTGAGGGTGAAGGATGCGTGTCGACCGCTTCTTTATTAATACCTCCAAAGTGTATAGAGGCAGTGGTCATATGCTCACTAATATCTCCGTTGAAAAGGTTGTAATGTTACTCGGTGAGATACTTAGTCTTTCACTTTGGTTCGACTGTCCCTTTTCGTTTGTTTGTCCACAATTGAAACAAAGATTATTTCACATATAGGCGTAAGTATAAAGTTCATAGGGGGTAAGTTATAGGCACAATGGGGAGTTATTGAGTTACAACTCCATCTATTCTTATGTTAAATATATAAAATTACATCGTTGTTGGGGGGCTACAATCTCCATCAACTCTCCCCACCGAGGTACGCCAGTGATTCCACAGACAGGAGATGCCACGAAGGACAATGTATATTCGTAGCTCAGTGGGTAGAGCCTCCTCCCGGCAAGTGGAAGGTCGTGGGTTCAGGTCCCACCGAACGCAGAAATATTTATTTTCTTTCGAACGTTTCACCATCTAATCACGCCATACCATCGGCGCTGGTATCACTACGCCAATAAACGTTGATTGATTGACATTGTTGTTTGATTTAATCTGCGTAGTGTTCGATTTATATAAAATAAATACATATGCTGCAACGTGCATTTCGATCAATTTAATACCAGTCTCTTTGCAATTTGGTTTAAATAGTAGTCTATGTACTACACCATTCTGCGAAATAACTGGCAACAATATATATACGTTCGTAAAGAGATTATATATTGTCCTTCGTAGCTCAGTGGGTAGAGCCTCCGCCCGGCAAGTGGAAGGTCGTGGGTTCAGGTCCCACCGAAGGCAGAAATATTTATTTTCTTTCGAACGTTTCACCATCTAATCACGCCATACCATCGGCGTTGGTATCACTACGCCAATAAACGTTGATTGATTGACATTGTTGTTTGATTTAATCTGCGTAGTGTTCGATTTATATAAAATGGATACATGTAAAGTGCACTTAAATACTAAATTAGAAAGACAGAAGCTCATTAGGAAACAAGTAAGTAAGAGGGTGGATCTAATGAAACTGAAAGTAAATACCGAGGCATTCAAGTTGGAATTAAAAAATCGCTTTTCTGCACTGGAAGGACTTATTGATGAAAGTGATATCTCAGAAGCAAATGAAAACATTGTTAAGACAATAGTTGAAACTGCTGGGGAAATTGGTGGTGTAACCTGTAAAAAGCACAATAGCAAATTATCTGAGAAGACGAAACAGCTCATGAAAAGGCGAAGAGATATGAAGGTGGACAATCAAAATACCAGTTCCAGGATTGAGTACATAGAACTTTGTAAAACTCTGCGCAAAAGCATGAAAGAAGACATAAGAAAATTCAACTGTGAGCTAGTAAGGAAAGCCATTGAAAATAACAAGAGCCTTAGGGTTGTTAAAGGAAGTTTATCTGTTGGGAAGAAACACATCATTGCATTAAAAGGAGAGGATGGCACCGTAACAAGAAATAGGGAAGAAATACTTAGAAGAGTTGAAGAATTCTACAAAAATCTATACGAAAGTAACAGTGGATTAAACGAAGACATTGAAATAGTCGAAGGAACAGCTCCTAAAATCTTAAAAGAAGAAGTTTCATTTGCAATAAAAAGTATGAAGAAAGGAAGAGCCCCTGGTGATGATGGTATTACATTAGATATCCTAAAAGAAGCTGGAGAATATGTAGAAGACATACTTGCAAAATTCTTTACCAAATGTCTTAACAGCGGTAACATACCAAACCAATGGGATTCTGCAACAGTAATTCTTTTGCATAAAAAAGGTGATAAAGAGGATTTGAAAAATTACCGACCAATTAGCTTGTTACCTGCTATTTATAAAATCTTCACAAAAGTGCTAACACATCGCCTGCAGAAAAAATTAGATGCAGCTCAACCAAGAGAACAAGCTGGATTTCGAAGTGGATTCAGTACAGTGGACCATATTCAAGTATTAAGAGAATTAATTGAAAGAACACATGAATATGAACTTCCATTGTGTGTGGCATTTATTGACTATGAGAAGGCCTTTGACTCTATTAAAACATCAGCAGTCATCAACTCTTTAAGATCAACAGACATTGAGGATGTGTACATTGACATGGTGAAACGTGTGTATAAAAATGCAAGTGCAAAATTTCGGTTACATAAAGATACCAAAACTATCAAACTTGGCAAAGGGGTGAGGCAGGGAGATACCATTTCTCCAAAACTTTTTACTTCAGCTTTACAGATGATTTTTCAGCTGATAAATTGGAATAACAAGGGAATAAAAATAAATGGTGAATATTTAAATCATTTGCGGTTTGCTGATGACATTGTTATTTTTTCAACGAACCCATTAGAACTCCAAGACATGGTACAGGAGCTCTCAACTAGAAGTAAAGAAGTTGGACTCAAGATGAACCTACAAAAAACTAAGATCATGTTCAATAATTTCGTAGAGGAAACAAAAATACAAGTTGACAACATTGAGCTAGAAATTGCTGATTCATATATTTACCTTGGCCAGCTGATTTCAATGGATGGCAACATTATGAAAGAACTCAACAGACGTATTAAACTTGGCTGGAGTGCATTTGGAAGAAACAGTTTTATCCTGAAGGGGAAATTGCCTTTGTGTCTAAAAAGAAAGGTCTTCAACCAGTGTGTATTGCCAGTCCTCTCTTATGGATCAGAGACATGGAGTCTAACAGTTGGAGCAATACGAAAGTTACAGACAACGCAAAGGAGCATGGAGAGGTGCATGCTTGGAATAACTAGGAGAGATCGAAAAAGAAACACTTGGGTGAGAGAGCAAACTAGAGTAGAGGACATCATTGTTAAAGTAAAAGGGCTGAAATGGCGATGGGCTGGGCATATTGCAAGAAGAACTGATCAACGATGGACAACAGAAATTCTGAACTGGATTCCAAGAGACCACCGAAGACCTAGAAAACGTCCTCAAACTAGATGGGTGGATGAAATAAGAAAACAGGTTGGGGTGACGTGGAAGCGAATTGCTCAGGATAGACTTGTGTGGAAAGCATTTGGAGAGACCTTCATCCAGCAGTGGATAGATAATGGTTGAATATGATGATGATATATATATATATATGAATTGTAACTGCGTATTAAAGGGACGGGATGATAAATATTTGGAGATAGCCCACTTCTGAAGTCACCCTATGCCACTAGTGAATATTTATATGGAACCACTGGCGGATCCACCGATTGGCGGAAGGGGTGATCGCCCCCACTCCCGTCAGGCTTAAATAGGAAAAAATAAAGACGATGAAGAATATTTTATGTGTTGTTTGTTATGACTGTAATAAACAAAAGTCTTACACCAAAGTCTCCAAGCCTTGGAGAAATGCCAGCCAGATGTTTTACAGCCTTTCAAACTACGTTTTCAGTAAGTCTTGCTTCAGCAGAACGTAGTTTTTTATCCTTGAAGCGCCGTCAAACTTGGCTTCGAACGCGGATGACAGAAGAGACTTTTAATACACACCCATAGAGACATTCATATTGATGTAAATAAAGTGATTGACAAATTTTCAAAGAAACCAAGATGGCTCGACTTTGCACTATAAACTTCAAGTTTTTTAAAAAGTTGCTTGTTATAAAAAAAGTAAAATAATTACGATGTTTTTGTAGTTTAAATTTAAACTTGTTCTATTAATTACATTGTAAATTATCGTTTTTGGTTATTGTATATGTCTCCTTTACTAGGTTATCCTTCTGTCATACTTGACTATAATCTGCCCTAAACCATATAGTTTAATTAAAGAAAAGCCCAGCTTTAATTCATTGTCGTAAATTAAATATTTTGGTGAGTATAAAGCAGGGTTGTCCAACCTTTATGGGTAGCGAGCCACTTAAAGAATTTCCATGAATCTCACGGGCCAGTGGTTTCTTAAATAAAAACTTACGACTTAACAGCCTCCCTTTAGAACTTCTTCCTGTTATTTTTTTTTCTGCATTTGCGATGTAGAAAGGGGTCACCTATATTGTACCCACGATTTTTTCTTATTTCTAAAAAAAAATTGGAAATTTTTGTTTGTGAATTTTTTTTATTTCAAACAGTTGTAGGCAGGCCGGATTATGGCCCGCTGGCCATATGTTGGACAACCCTGGTATAAAGGAAGGCTAGTAATATAACAACATTTACCTAAACTATTTAACAGTCCAAAACTAAAAATCTTCCCAGTGAGAACCTCCGAGCCGCACCCTCAACTGTAATAACATCCTGGATCCACCAACACATGAAACCCCAAACAATGAACAATTAGGACCATATGTAGGCCATATAATTACCTGATTGAAAAAAGTAAATGCAGGGAAAGTATTATCATCATTGCACACAGCGTTTAAAACGGTGAATGATGATTTTATAAGTTAAGGTGCTCAAAGTATCATGAGAATAAACCAAACTTATAAAATTTGCAAACTATGAGGGCGAATGAGAAAGTTTTTTGCCCCTATTTTTTTTAGTCAAATTACGGCTGTAAATGCGAAGTCAACATATCCATTCCCAGCGGTGGATCTTTCTTGGACCAGCCCAGCCTTATCTGTTGGTAGCTTCACGGCACAGCACTGCTGTCAGTTGTGCTTCACACGTCCACGGTGTACGAGCAACGAAGCGTGATTCGTTTTCTATGGAGCAAGGAACGAACGCCCATCGAAATCCACAGGGAAATGCAGCTCACGTATGGTGAAAAGTGTCTCGCTTTGGGAAGTGTGAGATGGTGGTGGTGTGAGTTCGCAAAAGGCCGTGAAGACTTGCATGACAATGAGCGTTCGGAGAGGCCGCGTTCATCGATGACTGACGACAACATTTCCCACGTGGATGCAATGGTGAAAGCAGATCGGTGTGTGCAGCTCAAGGACATTTTCCGGGAGCTTGGCATTTCATATGGGAGTGTTTACGACATCGTTCACGGGTTCTTCGGGTTCCGGAAGATTTCATGTCGGTGGGTGCCAAGGCAGTTGGACGACATGCTAAAAGGCAAGCGAAGGATTGCTTCACTGAATCATCTACAACGGTATGCCGAGGACGGTGGAAGTTTCCTGGACAGTAATGTTACTGGCGATAAAACGCAGATACTGCATTTCATGCCGGAACCAAAGCAGCAGAGCATAGCGTGGAAACATCTGGGTTCGCCTGCGACAAAAAAATTCCGTTCAGTGCCATCTGTTGGGAAAGTGATGTTAACGGTCTTCTGGGATCGCCCTGAACCGATCCTGCTGGATTTCATGCCACAAGGTGCAACCATTAATGCCGACAGTTATGGTTCCACACTGTCACGTCTACGGGCTGCCATCAGGCGAAAGCGCCGAAGGATTCTTGATGTAGACAATGACACGGTTATCCTCCACGACAATGCGAGGCCACATGTGACAATCAGAACCGCCGACAAGCTCCGGTCATTTCACTGGGAGAGTCTGGACCTCGCCCCTAGTGATTTCCACGTTTTCGGTCCGCTGAAGAAGTTCCTGGCAGGACAGCGATTCACGTGCAACGATGAAGCCAAGACAGCAGTCCGACGGTGGTTCCACAGTCAGCCGGACGAATTCTACCACAGGGGCATCTCAAATTTAGTGCTGCGATGGGACAAATGTCTGAACCGGTGTGGGGACTATGTGGAAAAATAGTGTAAGGTACGTAGAATAGTACGTATATTTGTAATTACCTGTATGTACCTTATTTTGGCTAATAAAAAATAGGGGCAAAGACTTTCTGATTCGCCCTCATAAAATCAGCACTTTCCCTTGGGTGTCAAAACCAAAGGCACATGATAAAAGAATTAGGTTTATTATGGCAGTGCTACAAGTCAATTGAAGAGAAAGGCACGAAACACACTGATATAGTTACACAATTTATTAAGTCATTGCCAACTGTTTCTGAAGCAGCATGCCTGCCCTCCTCAGAACAAATAAGCCAATGAAAAAGCAAATTTTCAACGACTTAATAATCCCTCTCTTTTAAAGGTGAGTAAAATTTAAGAGAGATATAACTAAATGTTTAGTTATGTCATTTCAACAAATAAAATCTTTCCATAAAATATGAAGTACATAGATATAAAGAATTTAGTAAAAAAAATTTATTATTAAATTGTTGTATTATCTTCATTTTATTTAAACTTACTTGAAGATTTAATAATCGTGTAATTCCGCCATGGTGAAATAGTGTTTTCTTTACTTCTGGATCTATGGTGTAAAATTTACCACAATGCACTTCATTATGGTTTTTCTAAAAAAATAAATAAATAAAATAAAAGGTTGAAAATTATTGGTAAATTTAGCCATATAACTTTCATAATTTATATAAAAAAAGACAAAGGAAATACATGTATGACTAATTTATATTAAAAACTTTATTTCATTAATTGACATATAATTAACTTAATTTATATCAATGCAAACTGTTACATTAATGTTAAACTTTAATTACAGTTTACCTAAGTTTTATAGCAAAAGGAAGGAAAGGACCATGTTGTATTGAGTCCTACAATTTTCCGCGGAATCCAAACCACTTAAGACCTACAGAAGGAGTAGGGAACCTGCGTCCTTCGAAGCCCTTAAGTTCGGCCTTTTGACCGAATTAAAATTTTGTAGAAAAATCCTTTTGTTTTTATTAACATAATCTTAAAATGAACTTAAGTATAAAAGAGTGGAAGAAGATTTAACGAAATAATCTTCCTTGATTGACTGACGCAATCAAAACATATGCGTTTCGTACATTACAGCTAACTTAATACGTCCTTCGTACATTAACAGCTAAGTTAATACGGCCTTCCAACATGAAAGGGTTCCCTACCCTTGACTTAAGGAACTAACCCCCGGATTATGGTCAGTATTTTTTTCGTTTATTGGCACCGTTGGGAGTAGAACCCTGTATAATGACATGCTAGGCGAACGCGTTACCACCACATAACCTTATTTGTTATAATAATTTGGGACTTGCCACTAATTTATTTGAAATTACATTATTCTGTTATTTATTTTCAGAGCATGTGATAAGATAAATGTCAGAATTAATTAGCAGCTGTGTTTTGTTAGTGGTTCACTTTAAATCGAGACATAAAACCAGAGTTGGCAAATTTGACATCAAAAACTAGACTTCGATGTGATGGTTTATACTTAGTTTTATCCGGTTCAAACTATCAAAAACTCAAAACTTTGGAATAAAAGAATTTGATTTGAAATTAATGAACCTCACATGTCGTACTATCAATATCCAGTATCCACATATCATTAGTAACATATGTTAAGCAAATGTTATAATTACAATACAAATATACTTTGTTGAAAATATTTATTTTCTCCAAAATACCGCAAAATTGGAGACAAATAAATTCTAGTTACTGTTTTAATTAAATCAAGATATTAAAATTATTCTGAATTTATTGAAAAAAAAAATCAATCAATCTCCCCTCCCACTACTTTCGAAAAACATCAGCACATCACAGCACCGCAACCTTTGAATTCGAAAAGCTTACAATAGGCAAAATAAAAACATTCACAACACCAGGAAAGTTTCAAGATATTCCTCTATTAACAAAAAAAAAATTGCTTTGCCAAAATGATGGAACTATGGTATGCATGTGCATCTGTGATAACAGGTTTTGAAAAAAGTCGCCAACTGTCGCCGTAATCGCTAATAGCACCCACAGTCTTTTGCTGACTTACCGGATTGTTCTCGGATGTTCTGAACCTGGAGAGTTTGTCTTCAAGTACAGGTGTAGCCTCAGCAGAGAAAGCAGCAGTTAATTGTTTGAATGTACTGAATTTCACAGCTGTTTTTGGCTTGAGAAACCAAATACCTATTAAGTACAAAATTAAAAACTTATTAAATAAGTTAAACATGTTTAGTTGCAGGTGAAAAAATTATATGCTGTGTTATTTAAGACAGCCATTGGAGTCTGTCTTGGTGATGTTGAAAAAAGTCATGGTGCTACTACATGACACATTACCTACTTCTCTGTCCTCTTGAAATCGCTCTTAATTTGAGTAGATCGGCTTGTGACATCATATACGTCTGCATGGTACATTGAGAACTGGTGTGATAAGCCATTTTCAGTGCTCGTACAGATACCGCCCCATTTCGTTTTTAGTGGGAAGTGTTTCCAGCCCGCATGGCAACTTTGTCCTGCCTTGCCGCCATGTTGCTTACGTCACATTAGAGGCTTTGTCCTTTTCTCTCCATCCTACTCCAAGCCTTCACCCCTACCCTCTCCCTCTTCTTCACTCCTACCCCTCTAATCTCTTCCTCATGTTCCTTCTCCTTCCCCTCTCTACCTCCCAACCCCTGTTTTCTTGGCGGTCTCTTCCTACTCCCCCTACCCATCTCCACCCCCTTCACCTCTTAACCTTTCCCGCTGTTGGCTTTCCTCTCTTTTCCTCCATCTCTTCCCCTCCCCCTGCTCCTTTTTCTCAGTGCAGCGAACAAAATAAAAACGGCATACTAACTTTTATCTGTCAGATAACTTCACCTCTTCAACTATTCCGTCATCCACGTTAGGCCTAGCATACCAGCGCACCTTGCAAACCGGGCCCTTCTACTCCAAACCAAACAAATCTTCTCCCACAAACCAATCCAACAACATTCCTCTTCCCTTTCAACCGCAATTGAACAAAAAAATCCATATTGAAATGTTCCGACATCTTTCCAATCGCTACAACATTTTCATGACGCTCAAAAGAATAACGAAGCAGCTTCAAAACGGCTTACCACCGCCACAGAGAAACACCGTAAAATGCCCCACCCTGTGTGACATCACATGTTAAAATCACTGATGTCAAAACCCCACCTACAGCGACTTTCCTTCATGTTTCTAGGGGAAAATTGATCTTGTGGGACGGTATTTATATTACCACCCTATTTTCTTTTTGTTTCATGTTTGCTGTGTTTTGTTTGTTGTAGCAAAAATGTTTGAGTGTCTCTTATTTTTTTACGGATTACGTATGTGATTAAGACTATTTTCCCATCACAAACATCTACCCCATAAACTACGTAAGTACTCGCTTTTTAATTTTCCCACTTTACAGGATTTTTGTGATTCAATATTTTACTGATTCATGGATACTCAAAGTCTATCTGAATGGGCAGCAAGGGCGTAATCTGAAATGGGGGTCACACTACAAAACCCCTTCAATTATCCATGAAATTCACAAAAAATGCAATAAACAACATGGCGGCTGGTCACTTTGCCTGTTGCTAGTCATTTTTTGGCAACACTTGAAAAAAATTCAGTAAGTAACGTGTTATACAGTGACATCAAAATCGCCAAGGGGAACGTAATGTGAACTGTTACCAATATTTCCGCTCCTCCAAGTTTCTGGGAGCAACTGTTGGTTGCCTCATCTTAAAATTTTGGCTCTCGTTCATAAAAGTACCGTAAGGTATCAGTTCGTAAACTACAGTTTTAAGAATTTATGCGAATCCCAAAAAAGTTCGAAAATACAAATGTACGTTTACAGTAACGTCTTAGAAAACGGCCCCAAATTGTCAATTTGTTTATTAAATATTATATTTTACTCATTGCAAAAATTTGGAAACTTAACAGTTAGTGTAAAAATGCCCCTGAAAATCATCCAGACCGGCCCACAGAATAAGTAAACCTCTTGCTGAAAGTGTGAGCTTCTGAATATTTCTTCGATAGAAAATTGGAACCAACGTAAAAGTTCTTAAAAACGTATAGTTCGTTAATTAGAGATTCGTCAAAAGGCGAGTCTACTAATTTTACCAAAATGATAATTAAATACTTACATATACTACCAATCATCATCGCTTTCAAAACTAGTAAATCAAAATATTTTTGCCTCTCGCACCCTATTAACAATCTGGCTCGTTATCTTCGTGGATTTTTCGGCTCCCCTTTAAGCTAAAATGAATAATCATACTACAGAGGCTAGAATACGTTTTCTAGCCTCTGTGCTCATACTTCAAATAATGTATATAATATTTATATATTTTAATGAGTAGCGCCATAACTCGAAAAACACTGTATTAAATTTAAATTATTATAGAATGTAACAATTTGTTAGGCATCTCTTTTCTTCCGTAATATTTGTTGACATTTTGAAGGTTGGCCGCATGTCTTCAATTTTGGGATCCAAATAGAACTGTGGGTTTACAAATAATGAAACAGAAAAACAAATTGTAAAAACAAATTGTGAAATGATGAGACGAAGGTATAAATATGTAAAGTAATAGTTATCTGACGGATTACATGGTCCTAGAAAAAGAGAGAGAGAGAGAGAGACGAAGAAATGAAAGCACAGCATTTGATAAAATGAACGCAAACACATTCTAAAAAGGCAGGATAAACGTCAAAAAGAGGGACAAACTAAAGAAAGTAGATTAATATTTCTGCCAGTATTTTACAAAAAGGCCTGTGCACACCACTCCGGTTGGCCCCTCAAATTAGATGGACTTTACCTTTTGCTTAATCATAGTTTTACATTTAATTTTTCCTTAAAGTCCGAATGAATAATGTAAAGTTTAATATTACAGATTGCAAATTTTTTCATTAGAGTGCAGAAAACCAGTCAAGGCAGACGCAAAACAACCTCCCCTTACTTTTACATTCATTTTATTTTATAGTTGATTTTGTAATAATTACCTAATTTAGTGGTGTCCCTGCTCTGTGTGGAATGAAAGAGAAGTTCATTACAAAACTGGATCTGGCTTGGAAACTTAAGTTTATCTTTTGTAGAAAGATGGACGCTGTGTGTGGAAGTGACGTAATGTTGAATGATTAAGCCAGAGATGAAACTCGAATTTAAATATTACCTCAACAGTTATTGTGTTATTTGATAGCTGCGGGTTTGAAGCAGGAAGGTAAGGAGTATGTGTTGAATATTTTGGTAATTCAGAGATGGTGTTTCAAACGTCAATTCCAAGAAATCGAAACCATTTCTACCTGTCATTTAAAATTACAATTTTCACATGTATTGCGTGAAAGATGCGAAATCGCATTATTTACAAAGTTGGAAAATGAAATTTGCGAAATAGTTTGTTCAGGATATACACAATTTTATAAAAGTATGTACCTTTCATTATAATAAGAATGGATAGTGACATGAAGGAGATTGACATTCTGTTTGAACAGTATGTCTTTTTAAAGAATTACGTATTTTTTACTAAAGTTGTATGTAATATTTAAATTCATGGTACATGAAATCGACAGTTTTATTTATTTAGTGTTTCTTAATTTTAAAATATTTGGATTATGGGGTTATTTTTGCCAGCTGCCTCTGCTAATATATGTGAAATGTATTTCTAAAAGTCCATGTTTAAATATATACGCTGTACTCTACGAACCTGTCTTCTGTTATTACTGAAATTATGAATAATTTCTGACACCCACGCTATAAGCTCAAACTAGATTTTTTTAATAAAATAAAAAGAGCGTCACCCCGATCCGTAGGCGAACCGGGGACCCAACATATGATCCGTTGTGCCACTACCTGCCCGGAATTCATTCTTAATTAATTCCACACGCCCAATGTTACAATATTCCTGGTATTAGTACAATTATTCAGATAACGATCTTAAACCATTTAATATTATAGAAACATTTTCATTCGCAGTTAATAATATTCTTAAGAGTTACTCGTTTTTAAAAGGCACTTACTGTAACCAAATGTTATGTTTTGAGCATTTTTTCATTCAATAACATTTTCATGATAGGCTTAATTTTTTTTTTACTATTGGGAGAAACAGATCCATATTTCAATTTTTACTTTCCATTTTCACATTGTATGCACATTATACAAATTTTTAAAATTTTGTGGTATTATTTTTTATAAATAAATTTGACCCAAAGTTTATCTAAAACAGGGTCGAAATTAACTTTTTAAATCAGGTGCACTAAATACTAGTTAAGTGTACAAGTAACGAACGGAATAGAAAGTAAACCTCAACATTAAAAACAGGTAAAATGTAAGTGAAAAAATTACATTAAAGCATGTAAGGTAAAAAAGTGCAACTTTTCAAAATAATTGAACATTCATTTGTAATAAAAAAAAATTCAAAGCAAATGCAGATACATTGAGAAAATTATATAAAATTATTCCGTAGGTCACTGTTCTTGAAAAATAAACGTAAGTAGCCATAGTTTGGAATAGTTAGGTGCACTGCATGCACCCAAATAAAATTTACATGCATGGATAAAATTTCATGTGCACCCACTAATTTCGAACCCTGATCTAAAATAATTCTGCTTGCTTTCACAAAAAGCATGCATTTCATTTTGAAGCTTCATTTTCTATCGAAAAAGCAAACTAGTTTTGAAACGATAATAAAAGCATCGCCAATTCTTACACATATTTCGCCAAACACCTGAATCTGTGAGAATTTTGAAAATTTTATTCTTTAATTAAAAATTAATATATGGATTTCACAGAAAAGGGGCTTTGGATACGTAATTAGAGGTCTAGAATAAATTGCAACATTCTCAGGACACCCACTTGAGGCAGTTCCCTTGTAAGATTCAGGAATTCTACCACATTCAGTAGTCATTGCGTAAGAATGGCTGATTATACCACATTCGCAGTGACAGTACTTATGTATTACTTAATTCCTCACTGATCTTGAATTTATTCATGTGTTAACATAGACTTGCTATGTGACTTGCTATTATCATAGGTTGCTTGAATTTTCGTAAAATTAACATTTCAATAGCAAACCTTTTCTAAATTTTACCACTTAACGACATTATTCGTATAAATGATTATCCCATTTTAGGAGGACACGTTTTGATGTTTCACGTATTATCTGTGTTCATTTTGTTACCTTGTAACTGTATTGCAAGGTATTTTATTAACACAGTAAATAAAACAGACTGTCTCGTTCAGATGGAATTTATATTCTATTTGATCCATTACAGTGTGACAATTATAAATTTAAATATTTTACAAAAATGTATGTTATGTATCAACGTATGGCTACTGTATTTTTTATTGCAATTAAAGTTAGATTTTATCGATTTAAATCAGATTTTTTTGCTAATTCAAATTAACTAGTTACTTTGTAAGTATGAACTTATTAGAGCATATCATTTACAGTATTTTTAAATTTTAATTTAATATGTATGAAGGCTAAGGAAATACGGCAAGCCAAATTAAAAAAAAAACATATATATCATCATCATCATATTCAACCATTATCTATCCACTGCTGGATGAAGGTCTCTCCAAATGCTTTCCACACAAGTCTATCCTGAGCAATTCGCTTCCACGTCACCCCAACCTGTTTTCTTATTTCATCCACCCATCTAGTTTGAGGACGTTTTCTAGACGTTATATATATATAGATGTGATACGTGTCTATACATATAAATGCATGAAAGTGACAAATATATTTTTAAAACATTTTTAAAATAATTAAAATAAACTTGTAGTATTAATGTTCAGTGATGTGACCTAAGTCCTTTTCTCTTAAATAGAATTTCAAAAAACTTTGTGTCATTGTCTTACTTTCTTTTAAATTTGGTATACAGATAGTTCCCACTTCAAGAATTCCTGCTTTATGAATTCTCAGCTTTACGATTTTATTAGACAATGTGTCAAAAGATATATCCAGACTATAATAGTTATCTCAAACCTGAATATCCTCTCTCTCTTCAACATCACCTCATTCTAATACTAAAATAAAGTTTTTACTGAAGCAATACAGAGTTTCACCAGGAGATTCCATAACAAACAGTTATTTCGACACTGGCGTAAGGTTTAAAAACACAACGATACTTCACGAGTCAACCGCTCCCTTTGTCAAGTGAAGGCAGAACTACCATCACTCTTACCTTCACTTGACAAAGGGAGCAGTTGGCTCCCGAAACGTCGTGTTTTTAAACCTTACGCCAGTGTCGAAATAACTTCGTTAAAGTTTTTACCATCAAATACAACTTCTATTTTTATCAGGTTTCTATCACAATATTTAAAATGTTTTAACTTTACTAGATATTAGTTTTAAATGTTAATTAACACAACTGTGTGGGAGTGAGGTCCAATGCGTAAAGGATTTTTTTAAAAAAAAGGTAATTTAATATTTTAGATACAAAAAAATTACAACTTCTGCCTGTAACAAAATTATGAAGTCTAGCATGAAAGATGCGTAGAAGAAACTTCCTTTAGTTTTTTTACTAAATGTTGAAGGGTTTGAAGAACTGGCAATGATCATAAAGCAGAACACAGAAGCAATCTTTTGTCAACAGACGAACTGAAAATTTCTGCAACTGATAAAAATGATATACTTGAAGCATAAATGAAGAACTGATGAATGAAGACTCCTTGGAAATTTAAAAACAAGTGAAAACTGTACTACTTTAGTAAGATTTTGTTCTGCAACTTTTGCTTCTTTTGAATTGTAATAGCATCAGGCCTTTGCCTGACAATGTTGCAAATTCAATAAAGCCATACAGAATCATTTTTTTCCGTTACTTTAGAGTTAGAAAATTAGCATGAACTTGTAGTTGCGCTTTGTATAGCACAAAGCGTATGCTTTTCTTAGACAAGTCAATTATTCAGTCGCAATCTGAAGTGTAACCAATCAAATACTCGAAAAACTGGTTTATGAGTAACACCTATTGGTCAGTGGCCAAAGAGTGAAATACGCTTTTGTCAGTTGTTATTGTTATCTTAATCTACGAATATCATTATACCGCTAATAATTGCCTTCACATGTCTGCGAAGAAAAGAAACGGATAATTTTAGTTGAAAAAAAGGAAGACATTCTTAGAGTATACCGAGTACAGTTTTCTTTTTTCAAATAACAGGTTTCCTGTTGTTGATTATTTTGATTTAGAATATAATTAAACTGTGATTAAAAAATTGAAATAAAAAATACAATTTAGGTTTTTAATTTTAATCAATGATTTTAAAAAAAAAAAAAGATTTAAATCAGTTTGAATCATGATTTAAATCGGTGTACCATGATGCATGGCGTGATTTTTGCTGTTCTCATATTATAAAATGTAAACAAGGAAAAGTTTTATCATGTAATGTACTAATATTGCTCATTTCTCGTTTTTGTGTCATGAAATATAACCTGATGATTAAATCGGAATTAAATGGAATTAGAATATATTATAACGAGTGGTAAAAAGACGTATTTCAAAATTTACCCTCTTGATATTCAGAAAAGTAGGAATCAAGTAATTCTATGTCCGAATGTTGGATAGTGGAACATATCTTCCTTGCATTTTCTTTAAGAAATATGATATTTCTTCACAATAAATTAAAATTTCTTGTTATAATACCGAAGAAAATTGATCCTTATATGCCATATTATAAAAACCTTATATAGGGTGGTTCAGAACTCTTGGTACAAACTTTAAGGGGCGATAGAACACATAAAAATGAACACTTTTCATCGTAGAATGTATGGTCACAAGTGAAGAGGTTTTGCGCTAGAGAGCTCTTTCAAGCGTGCCTATAAAAGCAGTTATTTTTCTGTGCAAGGTTATTAGCTACTCAGAATAGATCGATATAGCAATGTAGAAAAAGCGAACATACGTTTTGTCTACGATCTTGCCAATGGTAATGGCAAGGAAACGCAAAGGTTTCACCGAGAGCACTTCTGTAACAGGTGTGTTCTCGATCACAGAATGTTCTCTTGCTTGCACCTCCAACTGTCTGAAAAGGGATCCTTTAGTTCTGCCATACCCTATACCGGTAGTAGTAGTAGGAGTGTCAAAATATTAAACACGTTAGAAGGGATTTTACGAGAGGCGATTATTATTTGTACATTTAATGTCTGTAATTTTGATTGCATTTTGTTATATCGAGCAATTGCTGACATTTTTTGTTTTAAAATAAAGCTTTGTTTTCATGTCTTATGCCACCTTGTTTTTGCATTGCTGAAGATTTCGTGTGTGTAGAGAAATGGAAATTGTCCTTTAGCGCTTAATTTCTTCATTTATGATATGCATTCTACGATGAAAAGTGTTTGTTTCGCTATGTTTTACGACCCCTTAAAATTTGTACAAAGAATTTTGAAACACCCTGTATATGTATAAATTGAATTTGGTTTACATTGCCCAATTTAAATCACGTTTATGCCTCACATAGATCATATGATTGGAGAGAGAGGTGATGAGTTATGACTCTGTCTCACTTCATAACTATGGTGCTGATATTAGAATAAAATACGAAATAATTCTATATCAAAACTATAGGCTACCTTTCCTCTTGAGAATTCAGTGAAGAGCTTTCCATAACAGAGTTGGCTAAACAACTGTCCAAGGTTGAGACGTGAGAATATGAAGTTGACTCTTTATTGCTGATTAGGATGTAAAACTGTAGGCCATTTTTATTTGTATGAACCAAAGACGGAATGCCTAACTTGTGAATATTCGTTTGTGAATCACGAATCATGACCCTCACGTTCTCTTTACACCTTAAAAATCAGTTGGGTAGAGTTTTAGGAACATGATAAAATCTCTTCCTGTCTTCATTAAGGTAATTCGTAGGTTTATTCATGCCACTTTAGATCTCAAATGTTAACTTAATTGAGCATTTAGGACGTAAAAGTCGAATAAGATTTTAGATCAAAAGTTAGTAATGTTGTGGAGTATAGTTTTTGATGTTGGGTTGTGCATATGACACATTTCAGACTGTCCATCAGAAATTGGTTAAAGTAAGCATGAAGCATTGCCATTTCATGTTACTGCTATTCGTTTGGTAGCAGCAGTTATTAGTGAGTCAGGTTTAGTAGGACTCTCCATGCAGTACTGAAGCTAGGAGTAGATTTGTGATCATTTTTTGATGAGGTTGTTCGTTAACAAAATCAGAACTATGCTCTGCAATATTATTATTAACTTCTGATATATTCTGCATAGTGCTGTATCAACTTTTATGGATATAAATTATATGTTCGGATCCACCGCCATCCAAACTTCAAAAATTAGAAAATTCAATATAGGTGTGTTAATATTCCACTAAAGCATGCCTGGAATGTAGTGAACTCCATTCTATAAAGAGGTCTTGCAGTTTCAAGAACGAGAAGTTACTCCACAGAGTATTAGATAGTTGATCTTGATAAATTATCCAGCCAATGCATACGTTAATTTGGATTTTTATAATAAAGTAACTTCATATGATAAAATGCATAACTTTGAAATTACATTTAGCTGTTTTATTTATCTTCAGGTGTTTGAATGTAAAGTTTGTTCAAGTAATGTCTTTGGCTAGGATGTGTCTTTTGATCTTCGTCGAAGTTTCGAAATTTCAAGAAATAAGTTTTTTATAGAGGTAAAGTGGTCAAGTTATTTTATTTTTCGTGTATTATGCTAGTGTTGTAGCATATTTGAAGGTATTTATATGTAAACTTTTGAATAGTATTTATAGATATTTCTTGTGGCATGATCAGCTCTGTGATATTTAGCTGCCTGTTCAGTCTCAATTTACCATTCAAATATAAATGACTAGACAAATATAAGAGAATTAAGTATAGTAATTATGCATCAATATTTTGTTCACTTATTTAATTGTATGCAACTTAAAACCATGTGATGGAAAAATCTCTCTAAACTATAAGAAGAGGATTAAATTAGATTTTGATAGCCTTACAGTCGCCCTTTACTATTTGCAGATTTGTATTCATAGTTTCGACTATTTGTGATTTTGTTTTCGCTTTTTAAATTTTCAAAAAATAATTTTTTTTAGTAAAATTAGAAGGTTTTGGGTCAAAACAATGTATGTCTACTATTACATATACTACTGTATTACATACTAAAACTAAACGGATAGTGTATATGTACATAATGAACTTTGTCAAATCTAAGTTATGCCAGAAAAAGTAAACAAGTCAAACTATTAAAAGTTAACGCTATTTATAAAATGTGTGCCAAAAAAACTATTTTATCTGCATTTTTTCACAAATATATTGTAGTAATGTACAGCATTCAATATGAATGTAACTCTCTTTTCACATACAGTTTTTAGTTTGCTATTCATGGTTTTGTCATTCATGGATAGTTTGTTGAATGTAACCCCTGTGAATAGTGTTAAAAAGTTTCTGAAATTTGTATCATGAATCTTAATAAGTAAATGTTCGTTAAATGGCTTGTGATTGATTTTATTTTTGATTGTCAATATTGGTTTAGTAGTTGGTTTACTAAATAGATAAACTTAACCCAAGTTCGTAGAGTATCCAGTAAAGACACAAAATGATTATGAAAGCCAAATAATTAACATAAATATTTATTTGAACAACATAAAAAAATTAAAACTTCCGAACAATTCTTTTTACAATACTTTAGTTCCTTTGTATGAAATGCTACTAACAACTTACAGTTCACATGCTACCTTTAGAATATACTGCTTATACATTTTTTCAAAAAAAGAAAAAAAAAAATATATATATATATTATCCATTTCATGCTAGCCATCCAAGACCAAGTGATCGCAACAAGGAACAATCAGAAATTCATCCAGAGAAAAGATATAGAAAGCGACAAATGCAGACACTGTCATGCGGCATCGGAGACAATCCAACACGTGATGGCAGGATGCAAGATCCTTGCGCAGTCAGACTACAAACATAGACACGATCAAGTAGCGAAAATAGTCCACCAGAAATTGGCAGCGAATGCTGGCTTTCTGACAGAAAAATGCCCGTACTACAAATATGAGCCAGAGACCGTGCATGAGAACGAAACACACAAGCTTTACTGGGATAGAGCAATCATAACAGACAAGACAGTCCCACATAACCGTCCTGACATAACCCTCGTCGATAAATCGAATAAGACCACGTACTTAATCGACATAGCAGTACCCAACACCAATAACATACAGACAACCTACACAACGAAAATCACCAAGTACCAAGATCTCAGACATGAAGTACGAGATATATGGGGTATGGAAAAGATCCTCATCATCCCGTTAGTCATCTCAGCAACAGGGATAGTACCAAAAACGCTTGCGACGAATTTGGAGATACTCAACATTGACCCAAACACCTACATTGAAATACAAAAAGCCACAATCCTAAACACGTGTCACATTGTCAGGAAGTTTCTAGACATGGCACATTAAGAAGTGATGTAAAAAGAGGCTTGGGAACATGGCGCTCTGCCCGTCCCAAAGCCTGTTTCCGCCAAGAATGGGCGAGGAAAACTTTTTTTTTTTATCCAACAACTCATGGCTTATCAATACTGGTCTGGAATAGTTTCCTTATTTTTACAGTTTAAATTGTCTAAAAAAACTACTAACAGGAAATTCCCGTTTTCAATCCTTGCCAAAAACTTTTCTAGAAACATGTTTTAGGAAATTAAATGTTATAGTATAGAGATTTACTGAGAAAAGGAAAAATTAAAAGTAAAAAAAAATGTGAACTTACATTAGAAGTGAGGGAGGCCAACTCTTCCCAGTGGCTGCATGCAAGAAGATGCAGGCCTAATGTCTCCACATTCCCGGTGGACTTGATCAACCACATCGGTTTACACCTTACAGTTTCACAGGATTTAAGTAGAGTGTTAAAAAGACCTCGAAGCACTTGGAAGTTTCCTGGTCTGTTTGACCAGAACGACACCAAAAACCATATACTATCATCAAATCATCACTATTTGTATGTGTGTGTGTGTGGTGATGAATATGACTTATTTTGCTCCATGCAGGAGGAATATAGCCAAGCATTGGCAAAATCATGTGTAGATTCCTTTGGAGTGTGTAATTCGTAGCTAATTGGGAGTGTGCAATTCGTAGCTAATTTGGAATAGTGTGCAATTCGTAACTAATTTATTGTGACATCAATATCTTCAACATGGTTTTGGTCTGCAAGTTGTATATAGAAGTTGTCTTCTTGTTGATTTTGTGTGGAAAATTTATGGTTTGCAGTTGGGATTGTCCAGTGGAAATGGGTAATTTTATATGGAGAAAGAGAGATAAATTTTTAAAGCATGTATAGCATTGTAGATACACCAGAGACAGAGTAAATAAGAGAAAATTGAGTTCCTAACAGGGCTGCTAATATTAACGTTAAGGGATAGTTTGATATTAGTATTAAGAGTTGCAGACCAGTAGCGAACCCAGAATATTCCCAGTGGTGGGGGGCGATGGAAAAAATGGTCAGAGGCCATATCAATTATGGTTGTCTTTTAAGTGTGGATTCAAGCCGAGCTGGGATCATATCATGGAAAATAATATGAAAAGTACGGGACACTTGGCTAAAAGTGGGAATAGGGAACAAACCACAGCCCCCCTCCCCCGCTGAAAAATTTCGGGATCCGCCCTTGTCCTTTTGTGTGCATTTATCATTATTAAATTACTAATAATTCTACAGTGCAAGATACTTAAATCATTAGAAGTAGTACTAGATTATGTTCATAAAATTTTACAATGGCCAGCCCTTGTCCTCCATAAAAAATTACCGTTTTGATAATAGGTTTAAGAATAACCCTATTCTGCAAAACTTGCTTTTGCTTGCCCTCTGTCCATTACTTCATCCACAGAAGCCTTTTTCTCTTCCACGACCCTTAAAAAATCATCGCCTATGAAAACCGAATCCTTGTGATAAATAAAAGATTCATGTTGGTTGAACTTCTCCGAGGTCTTTCAATTATTAAATCCTTTTGAAACAAATTGATCCTTGGCTTGTGTCGATCTTAAATCGACTTTATGTGGTGAAAAGAGAACATAAAATTTTCAATAAGCACTGTCTTCTTTCTTTGAGTAAGCTATATACTTATGCTTACTCAGTCAAGGTAAGCAGAAATTTCGCCTGTGGTGAGGTGTTCCTTGACTTAATGCAGCACAAGTGATAGTCGTGGGAAAATTTCAATTTGCGTATGGTTCCCAAAGATTTTTCAGCATTGTTATCCTACCTTCTTCAGTGAGGTTAGATTTCTTCACATAAGTAAAAATATCTGCAGTCAGAATTTCCACTTCAACTGTGTTTGATATTATGTTTTGCTCTACCTTTACCTCTTACAAAGTTGTTTGAAGACAGTCGCGGGCCACTGCTGTTGCTTTTCTCAAGAGCAGTCTCATCAATGTTACAAGAGTTCAGGCAAATGTCGTTGAGATCTTCACTATTTTCAGTCATACTTTAAAAGAAGAAATGACCAGTGTCTATTTGAGTAATTATTTTTCGCTTTGTTAGTCCAAGGGGGCCCATGCCCCCTATGTGGGTTCGTCACTGTTGCAGACATTTTGCAAACCAAATGAACACACGTGTAATGAAATAGGATTTTGATCAATTCCCAAATGGCTTACAGATGTGCTTTAAAGCAGGACTCGCATAGCTGAGAGTATAATCATACAATTTCAAAAACTTGTAAGTTAATAATATTAATTGTGAAATTTTAAAAATTAACTATGATTACTAGGTAAAAATATTAAGAAGTGTAGATTACTAAACTTTTAATTAGAAATGATTAATTATCAATAAGGCTGAAATCAATAAGTCAGTGTGACAAAAATTAATAACATTGATATAATTAATGTATAAAAGAAAATTATTCATCATGTTTAAAACAAAACATAAACATTTTCAAAATACTCCATATTATTTGAATTGTTAATCGTTTCTTCAAAAATGAAAATAGAAGTATTATTTTCACATTAATTATGATAATTGTAGATACATATATGATTTATAAGAAGAAGAAAAAGAAATGCTCAGTCAGTTCTTAAAAGTTTGTCTTGTTTACTCGCTTCTGGCAATTTAAAGTTCTTTATCAATTAATGATTTTTGGATTGGAAAGTTTACCTTACAAGTTTAATTACAGTTCATCTTGTTTACTTGTTTCTGGTAATTTAAAGTTCTTTGTCAATGATTTTTGCATTGGAAAGTTTTTAATCTATTGTATCCATGGAAGTTTGCGTCGAGGTTAAGTCATGGCATGTAGATTAGCAGACAGCAGTAGTAGGGTGTTGCATGTGAACAACAGTGGAATTTCACTCAGGACATTTACAGTTTTTGTTAACAAGCATCTTTTCAGCATGTGGCAAAGGTTGAAAAAAAATGAACAAAGTGGCAGTATCTGGATTAATAAAAAATTAAATGCAAAAATAATTAGTGTGGAAAGAGAATGGGTTGGCTTAGTTATGTTTATTTAAAATGCGAATAACTTGATGTAATTTTTTTTATATTTTACTATTATATTTTACACTTTCTTTTATTAAAGAAAATTTTATAATTTTTTGCTTACACAATAGCGAGGGATGTCTGTATTGAAACAGAATGTGAAAATCTAAATTATGTATGTATATATATATATATATATATATATGGGTCTCGGTAAATCTTTTCGCTTGGAAATCTTCTTTTGCTATTAGGTTCCAAGGTTTTCTTTTTGAGGTAGGTGAGTATCATTTTTGTGTGGCAAGTTTGGTTCTTTGCCGTTTGTTGAGTCCTGATTATATATACAGGGTGTCTCAGCACCAGGGTTACAAACTTCAAGGGGTCATAGTACTCATCAAGGTGAACGATAATTGTCATAGAATCTAAAGTCGCAAACCACCCACAGCGCCAGTTCTAAAATCGTCCAGCATGCACAAATATTTACAACCAGTGCATGAGAAGCGCAATATGCTTTATCCTAATCAACTATGCACTTGATCAGCTGACCTGAGTAGTATCTGGCGCTCTTCACGCACCGTGTGTAAATATTTGTGAATGCTGGACGGTTTTAGAACTGGTGCTGTGGGTGGTTTGAGACCTTAGGTTCTATGACAAATATCGTTCACCTTGATGAGTACTATGACCTCTTGAAGTTTGTAAGCCTGGTGCTGAGACATCCTGTATATGCAGGGCTCGACAAATGTAGTGAACTGTGCTAGCTGGATATTCACCTGCCGTAAAAAACAAGCCTATTCGAAAAAGAATTTCTACTTACTAACTGCAACAATCTTGTCAACAATGGCCACAGGGCGATTGGGTTTATCAAAGTCTGTGTATGTGTAGTCACATTCAAACATTCTCTACTCGCTGCTTGATGCAAGTGCTCTCTATATGTATCTATTCTGAACAATTTGTTTGCATGTTATCATTTTAAAACTAGCAATGTAATAAAATTATTGTATATTTATTAGACAGTGTAAAAGTAAATCGTGCAAGATGTCAGAGTCATTAAATCAAGAGGAGGAAGAGGTAAGAAAAGTTTACCATGTTACATAATTTATGTACATTATGTATATATATTTATGCCATGAACTCTTTGTCCTTAAATTTCTCAAAAAGCTGTATTTTTAAAATTTTTAAAAAAATCACACATAAATTTGCACATATTAGCATCATTTATTGAAAGTTTCATTTTGGGACAGGAATGGGATCATATTTCAGTCATTTTTTTTTTTTTTAATTATGCCAAGGAAAGACCATCTGCATAAATGGAAATTTTTAATTTTAGTCCACACTTATCAATTACTTTGGCAAGAACAACTATTTTTAAAAGTAAGAAACAGCACTATCATATTATCATGCTAAAATTGAAAAAGTTTACTTAGTTGAGGTGGGGGAGAGAGGAAGTGGATGGATTAGGCCAAGGTAGGTGTATCTTAAGAAAATTACATCTTCAAATATATATTAACTTGTTAGTTTATGGAAAATTGTACCTTCTTTACAAGTTGGTGTTGCCTCAGTACCCTTTTTCCTATGTTACTAAGTTCAACAATCCCCTACAAGGTAACTCTTAAGAGCTGTGGTCAGGGCTGTGCTCACGGTGTTAGCGGCCCTGGGCAAAAAAAAAATTTTAGTGGCCCTGGACAAAGAAGATTTTAGCGGCCCTTAAAAATATTTTGACATAACACAACGATAAAAAGATTTACCGGGGTTTAGCATTGGGTCCTTTATAAAGCATAAAGTCCTTTACTGGTCTAAACGCTGTAGGTAAAAATAAAGAGCAGATAATGAAGTTAAATTGAAAATAGGGGATAAAAATTAAATAAAATACGAATTATTGTCATTTATTATTACTCTAATTATTATAATTATAACGAATTAATGAAAAGTTTCTCAACGAACAAAGCTGCTTGTTTTATCCTATTAGAACTTACAAAGTAATTTTTCTAGTCTTTTATGCTGCCACGAGTCTCTGCAGTGGCCATATTGCCACCACAATAAACATGGTAACGTACATAGGCTACTAATGCTAACGCATATATTTATTTTGACCACCATTTAGAAGTTGCATTATGGGAAGTATGACGTCACATGCAAAATGTCAATTGACCAAATACTCTGTCAAACCTATAAGGGGCTGCTAAAAACTGATTTCTTGGTATTTGCACTACACTTTTTCGGCAGCCCTAAATTTTAGCAGCTGTGAGCACCCACCTAGCTCGCACCCCACTAAGCATGGCCCTTGCTGCGGTTGCCAAGTCCATTTCTTCTTTACAAAGGTTATAAGTGCAGCCAATAGTGGGACATCTGGGTTCCACTAGAGTCAGAATTTTGACATTTTTCACTGACAGGTTTCTTTCTTTAAACTTCTTTTTTAGCTGTATATGTAATCTTTTCTTAACTGTATGTGACTCTTCAAGGGTACTAAGAAACTTAATAAGGTTATCTAAACTAACATCTATGTCTTCGAAATCTTTATCTGCCCGTTTTAATCCACAATTATTAATTACTTTGAGCCTGGCATGCTAATTGCTACTGAGCTGTCTTCTGTTTTAATTTCTTGTGCAGATCCGTATTTTTCCTACAACTGTCACATATTTTCATATCCTTTTCAAAGATGTCCCATAAATCACACATCCATTTTGCAACAGGCCTTAGATTTTTTTTTTAAATATTTTTGTGCCCTTCCTTGTTAAAAGGGTTACAACAAAAAAGTGGTAATTATAGACCTACTTACATTTTCAGCCATGGTGGAAACTGACAATTACACACATAGAGAATAATGATTTAAAGCATTAAATTCAGACTGTGCAGTGTATATTATTTACTCTGAGAGTTAAGGCAAAACTGAATGCTAGCTGTTGAATTGTCACTTTACATGCAACAATTTATAAGGCTTCAACATAAAATATTCAGAACTGCACCTGAGTAATATCTCAGTGTCTTGCTTACAGATCGCTGCCATCTGTTTATAGTCATAAAGGAGAATTTCTATGGTTTCTTGAACACTGTTCTTCCACCTCTTTTTACTGGGTGAACTAATTTAAACTATTCTAGCATGGTTGCATATATAGTGGCGTAGGCAGAAAGTTCATAAGGTGGATTATAAGCCTAATGGGGGGGGGTTACAAAGCTACAACTCACATATTCCTATGTTAAATATACAAAATTTGTGATGGGGCATTACAACCCTCAAAACTTCCCCCGACTCTGCTTATATAATAACACTGTTCTTAACTTATAATAATGATAGTGGTTATTTCCCAACATATTGATAATTGTGGATTAAAATAAAAAATTCCCATTTTTGCAGATGGTTTTCCTTGGAATAACTTTTTTTAAAAAAAAATAAAATCTGTTCCCATTCCTGTCCCAAGATGAAACTTTCCAGAAATGATAAGATTTTCAAGTTTATGTATAATTTTTTTTCAGAATTTTAAAGATACCACTTTTAAAAAATTCAAGATCAAAGAGTTCATGGCACAACCTTGAAATCTCAAACTTGTAATGTTGGATATCATATGAAAGCTTATAATCTACAACATTATTTTTATTTCATCTATCTCATTTCTAGCTTGATTAGTAATAGTTTTTGTAACTGCACGTAAACAGAAAATCGTGCTTTTTTCCGGACTTCAAAGGCCTATAATTTAAAAAATACTGCAGTTAAAAATCTGAAAATTTGGATTTTTCACTATCTCTGACAGAACATCTAATGAGCCAAATTTGAAAAAAAATCCAAGAAGGTATGGTTCAAAAGTGCTGGAATTTAGGTTCACATGACAAGGAATGACCCGTGTACTACTCACACAGTGACGTTTATGCTATTTTAACCATATGACTGCATTTTATATATCTATAAGAAGTTTAAGAGTGCATATCACATCAGCTCTCACCCCAGTTGGTTCCGTATAATTTATTCTATAACATCGAGTACTTTAATTTATCAATATAATTTTACATACGATTGCCCAAAAGTCAAATGGACCAACAGCTAAGCTTATGCCTTTTATTTGAGAGACACAAACGGTTTGCAGTTCATGGTACTGTTAGATTATCGTTGATAAATACTCGACTGAGACATGGATCATTTATATTTTGACACAACTTTAAAAACAGTCACAAATTGTTCATAAAAATCAAAAAGTAATTGCCCTTAGTTATGACCAGATAAAAACTCCCCAGTAGGAAACCTCCTTTACAATATTACCTCTCTTCTACGGACAACTTCTTTTTGTCCAGTTAGTATCCGCCAATGAGGAGTTCTCTACCTTATCTGAAACAAAGACTACAAACTCTGGTTAATAACATTAAGCCCCACTGATCACTATCAGTTATGAACTAAATAATTTTATTTTGTTTGTCGTTAAAACATTCAAAGCATGCATTAAGACGTTTTTATATCCCTATATAGATTTCTTAAATTATGTATACATTCACAAGTTTGTTACTTCTAGAAATTTTTTAATTCACGTGAAATTTTACTTGTCGTGAGCAGGGTGTCAAACATTTTAATCTTGTGATTAAAATCATAAAATGCGGTTTAAAAAATTTTTGATTAAAATCAATCTTTTTATTATTATTTTTTTTTTTTGTAACAAATCAATGGTTTAAATCTGATTTAATTCTTCAGTGTTTATGAAAAAATAATTTAAAATAAAAATGACTTTCTTTTTATCATTTTGTAATGCTGATGTACGATTTTTTGGAGAGTTGTATTAAAAACTAGCTAATATTCACGCAGATAGTTGAAGAAAATGGAGATGTAATAGATGCAAAAATAAACTTGAAAGTTATAAACATGGGTATGAAGAGGAATGTTGAAAACCTTCAGTTGAAACTGATTTCTGTTGCTTTAGATAAAGTTCAAAAATAGTTGTATTTCTATAGTAGAAGTTTGAAAAGAACCCTGAAGACCTTGCTTATGACACATCTTCTTACCCTAAAATGTTTAAAATACACTATGAGTAAGTTGTATCTCCAGCTCACTATTTGGCATATTTGTGATTACCAAATTTTAAAGCAGAACACTTGTCGAGGAGTGAGAAGGAACAAGCAATAGGTTTTGTAAAAAAGAAATGCCTCATTATATTAGGCATTGTTTTTACATTTATTGTCCATGCACTTCTCAATGGTGTTTTATTTTATTGAAGAAGACGGTGAAATCAATTTCCACTCTTCGGTGGTGGAAACCATTGGCTCTCATAAAAGGATGTGTTGTCTGAAAGAAACTTAATGAGAGAGAGAGGTAGAATAACTATGCCAGCTAAGTGAACTTTCGCTGGAGTTGAAAGGATGTTTTCCATATTTGGACTTGCGCATATCAAGTTACGAAATCGATTAGGGATTAAGAAGGTAGTAAAGTTAGCATTTTTATTTAAATCCTTAAATGTTGGTTTTAATAATATCATAATTGAGATCTCTAATGTATATTGTAGTCTCGATAAACAAGAAATCAAGGCATTGAATATTTGTTTTTTATATTATTAAATACGTTATTTAGATATTCACTTACCACTTAAGAAGAGTAAATTGAATGTTAAAATCTTATATAAATGAAGCTGAATGAAAATTTTGATTTATTTCTGAGGTATACAATCTTAACCAGAAAAATTCAATTTAAATAAAAGAAATCCATTTTAAAAAAAATGATTTTTTTTACACCCTGGTCATGAATAAGTACTTTTTTCAAGCCTTGATGTTGAATATATTATTTCATTATTTATTCTTTTGACATTTCTTGAAGATCTTGATGACCGCTTAATTAGTTTCTGCCGGCAACCAGTGGTCTATGAACCATATTTTGAGGAACAGCAGCCTTTGAGAAATGGGATTCAAGCATGGGTTTTCCATGTGACACGTCATGTTAAAACAACATTTTTTTTTTTTCATATTAGCTGATGATGTGGCAACAAAAGATGTTAAATTACTTATAAAGAAAAGAACGATTTCTCCGGCGCCTGGTGGGACCCGAACCCACGACCTCCTGATTGCCGGTCAGGTGCTCTACCTACTAAGCTACAGGCGCAACCACTCTCTCCCTTACGAGTATATATATATAACTTTGCATGGACAAGTTCGCTATTGGTGTGGCAGTACTGTGACTACCGTTGCCAAAGCGACAAGTTAAAGAAGCAAGAATGTCCTATATGACGAACTAGATTTTAATATTATTAAAGCAACAGTTTTTTCGCATTAGCCGATGATGTGGCAACAATAGATGTTAAATTACTCGTAAAGAAAAGAATGGTTTTCCTGCGTCTGATGGGACCCGAACCCACAAAGAATGGTTGCACCTGTAGCTTAGTAGGTAGAGTACTGACTGGCAATCAGGAGGTCGTGAGTTCGGGTCCGACCAGGTGCCGGAAAATCATTCTTTTCTTTACGAGTAATTTAACATCTATTGTTGCCACATCATCGGCTAATATGAAAAAAAATATCGTTGCTTTAATAATATTAAAAATCTTAGTTCGTCGTATCGGACATTCTTGCTTCTTTCACTTATCGCTTTGGTAATGGTAGTCATAGCACTGCCACACTAATAGGGAACTTGTTCATTAAAGTCATATATATACTTGTAAGGGCAAAAATGGATGTGCCTGTAGCTAAAGCACCTGACCGGCAATCAGGTGGTCGTGGGTTCGGGTCCTAACAGGCGACGGAAAATCATTCTTTTCTTTACGAGTAATTTAATACTAGCATGTTACTTCTATATCACCACATAGCTTTGGGCAGGGTATTATTCCCAGTAAATGTGTTTGCGTATAAGTACATCATAGTTTGGAAGTAATATGAAGTCACTAATCTCATTTCAGATAATGAGTTGTGGAGTTTTCCACCATTAAACTACAATCATTAAATGATATGCAGTTCATACTGTTATTTGTTACTTCTAAGAGTGAGACTGCTACTAAGGGAATGAGTAAATAGAACAGATTAAGAAGACCAAGTTTTTTTTTTATATTTAGTATTAGTGTTGTTTTTAATACAGTACGTAAAATGCTTTAATAGTGTATATTTGCCAGACAAGAAAATTTGTTTGTGAAAAAAAGGGAATCTTATTCCGAAGGTGGTTTCTTGTCTGTCAGTTTTCATCTGATCAACTGACTGCTCTTCTTATGTGGTGACCGTTGGGGAGGTTTAACTATACTATTATTATTGAGGTATGTTGTTATTGCAGATACATTAGGCATATAATTATAGCAACGTTTTTGCTTCATTTTAGGCTGTTCAAGTTTTCATGGATGAGGTGAAGAAATCCCCACTCCACAATAATGGGGGTCTCATGTCTCATGCCACTGCTGTGAAATTCATGATGGCCCGGAAATTTGATGTCTGTCGTGCAGTTACTCTTTTTGAATCACACGAGGTAACATTATTTACTTAAAATTTTGGCTTGCGAAAATAAGTTTTTTTTTTCTTCTGTACACTTTAAAGATTTTTATGTTCAAACTTCAATGTTTTATTTGGTGTCATTGAAGTGAAAAAGAAAAAAAAAGAGAGCAAATCCACTCACCTCAAGTTGAACTTGAAATAGTGACCTTCACGCTTAAATATGCAACCCTAAGGTCACTGGTTCCACTTCAGCTCATTGGCTGGACTGAACTAGTAAGCTCGGAGACCAGTTGCTACTTTCTTTCTGAATTTACATTGGTCAGATGAAAAACTACTATAAACTAAGATCGTGATTCTTCTAACTTAGTGTAAATTAGCAACAACAGAAGTGAATGTTTTAGAACTATCAAACCTAATTACCCCCAAGGCATAATATGATTTCCCTATATTAAGAATTTCTATATAATTTTAAAAACATTTAGTATTTCCTTACATCCAAGGTTGCCACAGGTGACTAAAAAGCAACTATTTTTGACCTTAGGCGACTATGGTAACTTTTTCCGTTGAAAACAGCCCCTAAAGCTACTATTTTCGTTAAATTGGAAGTTTTTTTCACGTTCTGGCGACTCTTTTCCTTTTTCGTTTATTCTCATTTTTTCTATCAAGGTTTGCGAACATTTAATGGTGTTAACAAAATTTATGTTATGAAAATGATCCTCAAATGTTCCGTTTGGCAAACGGCGTGTTTAGACAATGGAAAAAAAATGCGAAGAATCCACACCAGTGACATCTCTGGGGAACTTTTTTTCCATCCAACATATGCCCAGTACAAGCATTTCCGAACTACTTTCAAATTTTGGATACGTCTCTCTCTATGATAAATTTTGTTCCATAAGGGCTAATTAGACTGGGGCATATTACTAGCATAAGGCGCGTAGTCGCGGTCCTTGTGCTATTGCTCACCCACAAAGATTGTAGAACCCCATCACTAACTTTACCCGTTTCATACTTGCCAACTTGTAATGTTTTTCACCGAATTGATCCAGTACCACCTAAATTCTAGACTCCCATTAAAGATTCAAGTGGTATTGATTGATCACAAACTATGATTTATATTTTCAGAAATAAAAAGAAAGCTTAAGAACGATTTAATGAAAGCATTTTTCCTCGATATTTATAGCATGTTTTTGTTTCATTTTTTATTACTACTATTCTTCTCACAGCATCAGCATAGCGAACATATTTGGATTCAAACCATGTGGCTTATAATGGGTTTTTTGTGAACAATGGGAACTTCGTAAGAGTATTGATCATAGAGGGGAACTGTGTACGAAATAATTGTTAGAGTATTCCTTTGAAGCAGAACTGATCGATACAATACTTTACTCCCAAACCCAGATTTGGGGTGCGAAATACGTTAAATACAGCAGTGTTTTCCCACCCACCCTTCTTTCATCATTATTATGTACAGAGAGACTCCTCTAAGGCAGCCATCATCAGTTCTGCTAGAAAACTGGCCTTTCCGAGGGGTGGGGCCGGAACAGGGGCCCTGATAAATAATAATTTAAGACTTAAATTTCGCATTTCCAAATATCCCCAATACATTAAAAACGAATGTAGGCCCATTTTGTTATTGTGTTACTAGATTACGGACGTAAAGTAGTAATAAGGGTGGGGGAACCATAGTTTTTCGAAAGGATCAGAAACAAGTCCCCTAAAAGTACCCCCTGGTCGTTGTTAATTGAAAGGGAAATTTCGCATGAGATGGCAAAGCTTTCTTTATTGATAAGCACAATGGTGTTTCTAGTAATGAGTCAATCCCTTTGCCTGTTTAGTTATAAGGCGCAAGAAAGTGGCCATGTAGAGAAGTTCCACTATATATATTTTTCATAATTAGAAGTTCATTAAGAGGACCTAGGACTTCTAAAATCCAAAAAAGTACCAAATTTTGCACTAATTTCAGAACTTGTTAACTCAGAAAGTATTATATGAATTGAAATGAAATAAAAACAGTTAAAGTAGTCATACAGTCAGCATTCTTGCCGCATCAGTATTATTTCTGAATACATTATGATTTTTTTTTTTAATTTACAAAATATGAAATGCCTAATTTCTACTTAACAAAACACCGAGCCAAACCTACTGCGCGAATGATTACAACTTAAATTTTAGTTTAATATGAGTTTTTATTAATAATAATTATTTAGGTAGGTAAATAGCTTTCGCTTGGTTTTACGGCTCAAAGACTACAGTGGTCATGCTGCGCCGGGACCTACTGTTTTCCGAGGAATCCGAACCTCTTAAGGCCTAGGGAACCAAACCCCGGACTACAGTGAGCAGTGCGATCTTTATGAGATCTCTGAGTAAGCGTTCTTTTTGCACTGCTGGGAGTCGAACCCGGATTAGCCGCGCAATAGGAGAACGCGTTACCACACTGCGCCACCGCAGGGCAATAAATATTTAAAATCGTTGTCTCTTTGCACTCTACCAAAAAAAACGAAGTTATGAAAAATATTAGACACATTTAAAAAATTTTAACTTTTAAGTATGATATTTATGTAATTTTTTGATTTTATGAATTTACCTCATGTTTACAAAATACAGTATATATGGCAACTTTTAGCAAAGAAGGCTAAAGTTTCATAAGCTAAAGCTATTCTGAAAGTTTCTTTAAATTATATTAAACAGTTTTTCAAAAAACTTGTGCACAATCTACGAAAAGTGTGTTTCGTGAAAACAAGCTTCAAAGTTTTATTTGCCTTTAAATAATATACTACTGGTGTTTATGTTTTTGAGCTTAATACTTAGTCAATTTTCACCGGGTTTGTTTTAAAATGTTTAGAAAAGTGCATACCTTTTTTGCCAATACTTAATTATTATTATTATTATTTTTTTTTTTAAGATTTTAAAAGTCCCACGCCCCATTAAGACAGATTTATTCTCTGTACATAGAAGTCATTTGTAAGGGTAAGATATCCGATCAAAATTTCTAAGTAAAGTTAACTACCAACGAAATCACGCATATGGGTTCAGAGGTGGGAAGGATGCCCCAGGGCACAAAATTTTAATATCAGACTAATGAAGGGAATTAACTGGTTTTAGTGCATGCTAATACTTAAAGTGGTCCTTCAGCACTATGGCTTGCTAATCAATAAGTTTTAATTGTGGACAACTATATTACAAAATTGCAGACATTAATCTTTGTAGGGAATTACTGTCTGTAGAGTAAAATGCAGTGAGTGCAATATTGTCTCACATGATCGCCTTAGTTTACATGTGAATCCCCAGTGCTTAGTTAATTTCCTTGTCAGAATATTTTATACTTTTTATTCCCAGTTTGTTGCAGAATGGCCCTTGCTGTCCTTCGCCCGCGAAATACAGCTAACCACTTTTCTTCCACATTTAGCTTCCTATGTTCTTGGTTTTTCACTTACTCTTCTTTTGCCCCCCACTGAACATTCTGCAGAAGGTAACTTTACTTAGGTTGATCAGCAGCATTTAGAACATGTCATGTTCCTTTACATTGATTGCTTGCGAATCATCATGTTTTAATTCTGGGCCACTAGGAGCTACAAAATTGCAGACCCTAGTCAATCTTTGGTGGAAATCCTGTCTTTACAGAAACATGGTAAATGTAATGTGTCGCATGCCACTGCCATCATCTGCTTGAATACGCAGTTCTTAAGTTAATTTTCTTCGACAGATGTTCAGTCGTCGATATTTTCCCCCTTTGACCTCCTACCTCACCCGTGAAAGAATAATTTATATTTTTTATTCCCGCTTGCTGCAGAGTAGCCCTTGCTTTTCATATTACATGATATGCAACTAAACATTTTCCCTCCACATTCAGCTTCCTTTGTTAGTTTTCCAGTTACTCTTCTTTTGCCCCCCACTGAACGTTCTGCAGAAGGAAACTTTGTTTAGGTTGATCAGCAGCATTTGGGACGTATCATGTTCCTTTACATTCATGGCTAGTGAATCATCATGTTTTAATTCTTTGCCAGTAGGAGCTACAAAATTGATGACCCTAGTCAATCTCTGGAGGAAATCCTGTCTTTACAGAAACATGGTAAATGTAATGTGTTGCATGCCACTGCCATCATCTGCGTGAATACGCAGTTCTCAAGTTAATTTTCCTCCACAGATGTTCAGTCTTCGATATTTTCCCTCTTTGACCTCCCACCTCACCCGTGAAAGAATTTTTTATTCTCCACTTGTTGCAGAGTAGCCCTTGGTTTTTATTTTCCATGATATACAACTAACCCTTTTTCCCACCACATTCAGCTTCCTGTGTTAGTTTTTCACTTACTCTTCTTTTGCTCGGACTGAACATTCTGCAGAAGAAAACTTTATTTAGGTCGATCAATAATGTTTATAACATGGCATGTTCCTTTATAATTATGGCTTTCAAATCATGTTTTAATTCTGGGCCTGTAGGAGCTATAAAGTTGCAGAACCTAGTCAATCTTTAGAGGAAGTCCTGTCTTTATAGAAATATGGTAAATGTAACATGGTGTCGCAAGGCATAGACTTCATCGCTGTGAATACACAATACTTATTTCATTTTTGTTCTGCAGAATTGTGCTCAGTGGTTCTTATTTTTCCACTTTAATCTGCTTTCCCATCCGTGAGAAATTAATGTATATTTTGTGTTTTCTGTTTCTTGCTGGATCTCCTTTGATGTTTTTGGGCCATGGAATACAACAAAACAAGTTTGTCCTCAGTCCATTTTGCTTTTCCTTGTATTCGTAATCTTTCCCAGGTATCCTCCGCAATGAAATTAATTTTGAAATTAATCATAGGTGGCAATTATCCTGCATAAAATCTCTGATACATTTTGTTAAATATAATTATTATGCCCAACTATCAAAAAAAAATCATAATTTTTAGTGAGGATGGTTGAAACTCACCTTGAAGTCCAATGTTCTTCATCCTCTGTCATCATTTCAATATGTGTGTCTCCGTACAGTGCGTTTTGGGTTTTGCTCTTCTTTATACTGAAGACCGTTAATGCTGAAAAAGAAAAGTGAGCAAGGTCAGCAATTGCTGGTGAGTTTTAACACATCCTAACTCAAATTTATGGTTTATCTCCGTCAATTCCCTTTACATTAATCTTGCCACCACACCGCTACACTCTGCCAAAAAAACCTTACTTTGGCCAGTCAGCAATTTGAAAATGAAGTGGTCCTTCAGCACTATGGCTTGCGAATCAACAAGTTTTAATTGTGGACCACTAAGGGCTACAAAATTGCAGACATTAATCTTTGGAAGAATTACTGTCTGTAGGAAAATGCAGTAAGTGCAATGTTGTGTCGCATGCCATTGCCTTCGTTTGGTGTGAATCCCCAGTGCTTAGGTTAATTTCCTTTCGCAGTTGTTCAGAGCTTCGATATTTTTCCACTTTAACCTCACATCTCTTCCTTGTCAGAATATTTTATACTTTTTATTCCCAGTTTGTTGCAGAATGGCCCTTGCTGTCCTTCGCCCGCGAAATACAACTAACCACTTTTCTTCCACATTTAGCTTCCTATGTTCTTGGTTTTTCACTTACTCTTCTTTTGGCCCCCACTGAACATTCTGCAGAAGGTAACTTTATTTAGGTTGATCAGCAGCATTTAGAACATGTCATGTTCCTTTACATTGATGGGTTGCTAATCAGCATGTTTTCAGGACTCAGTAGTTTTAACCTTCATCATACTTGTTGGGTTGGTTGCAGTGCTATCCGTTTGGTCTCGGAGGCATTCTGTTTGTTAACACAAGCAACAGTTAACACAGAAAGCAACCTGGATCTAAATTGGTACAGCAAAGGAGCAGTGTTCCTCATATGTAACAACATAGGATGTATGTTTCCTGTTTGCTTTAGACCTGCTCTATGCATTCATTGGCAATACATTTCTTATTTGTACCGCAGGCTAAGAGGTATTTGCATAGCAGGTTTCATGAATGTCAAACGATTTTTATAGGTGCATGAATGTTTTCATCACAGAACGTACTTTAGAAATAACGAAAGGTTTTAATGTATTTTGGATATTTCGCATTACATGCTTGTGTATAATAATGATATTTTGTGTTTATGAAGCACAGATGATGTTTTATACAATAGTTTCTCCCATTGACAATTCAAAAAAATGGAAAAAAAAAGTCATTAAATATAAATCAGAATAAAGTTTAATAAAACAGTTAATCAGAGAATATACAGGTTGACCAAAACAGAATTGGTCTGGAATTTTTGTTTAATTCTGACACTAACTTTACTTTCCTTAATGAGCAGGAGAACTGCCATTTACAGAGAAGATCCTGGAAATGGTTGACGTTGAAGCACTGTGCCCAATTTAGCAAACTGTGAGACACATGTAGCAGCTCTACCAGAGTGATGGCAGCAATAGTGTTTTCAGTGTTCTTCTGTAGCTCTTCCGGTGTGTGGCGATTATTTGAGTACACCTGACCTTTCAACTTTTTTACCTATGAAGCAAGTTGAAGGGTCAGGTGTACTCAAATAATCCCCCACACACCGTAAGAGCTTCAGCAAAACATTGAAAACGCTATCGCTGCCATCCCTTAGGCAGAGCCGCTACACGTGTTTTACAGTTTGCTAAATCAAGCACAGCACTGTTTTTATGTTAACAGTTGCCATTTCCAACATCTTCTGCTGCAGTTCTCTTGCTCATTAAGAAAGCTAAATCAGAATTAAAAGAAATTTCTGGGCCATTTTATTTTTCCCACACTGTATAAGTCTATTAAGCATTTACCAGGATCGAAAAATGCTATCCTTTATCTTATCAATTAGAACAACATTTTTTTTAAAAAAAATTACTTTATTTTTTAACAAGTTCTATTATGAATTCCAGTAATTATATTCTGGGTTTATATATGGTTAAATTATAATTTATCATGTACTTAGGTGACCAGACGCCGAGAAGGACTAGTAAGATTTGATCCTACCATTGAACCATTAAGATCTGAGCTAGAAACTGGGAAATTTACAGTATTAGTAAGTGCTGAACGTTAACTTTTCAACTAATCATCTCTTCTAAAACGTATCCTACTAAATATTGGGTGTTTAGGATGACGTTTAATTATTTTGTTTTCTACGTTTAGCCTGTTAGGGACGGAGGTGGAGCAGCAATTGCCATATTCACTGCTAACAAACATATCCCAACAGACACATCACATCAGGTGACATTGCAGGGTGTTGTTTACCAGCTGGATGTAGCACTCGAAAGGTAAAAATGGCAGTTTTCATTTTTAATTATTCTGCAAGGCAGTAGTAGGTCATGGCTTCATTGATTTAGTAGTGTTGAATAGTTGTCAGAGTACCATCATTACCTAAAGGTAATGATGGTACTCTGACAAACAAACTTCTTCATAATAGTGCTCTGATGCCGCCATCTTTTAAAATACAACTTCGTTGTATTTAACACGAAGTTTGTTCCATTGAACTATTATTATTGTACTGGTAGTACTGCCACCTAGGAAAGCTTTGAATAAAAGAGATTGAAAAATTAAACAACAATATTAATCAACATTTTTTGGTGTAGTGAATGCCAATAAACGTTGATTAATATTGTTGTTTAATTTAATCTGCGTAGTGTTTGATTTATTTAAATAAGAAATTGATCAATGACTGGCTTTCAGGATCTTGTAGTGCATGAACAAGAAGAAACAGCAAGTTAACTTTTGCACTCTAAATTTAAGATTTTATAAAGAGTTGATAGTCATATTACATATATACTTAACTTGTTATTAGTTATAATATATAAGACGTTCAGAGTCAATATGGCCCAAATCTGGTAAGTCGCATTTGAAAAAGAGAATATTGTGTGTGTATATGTGTGAGATACATTATCATATTCATATAGCATTATCACTACTTCATGGTAATTGCTATCTAGCAAGAGAAAGGTGGAAATATATAGGCTGAGCTTTTACACGCGCAATTATTGCGAAGAATAATTTGAAGTTTCTGAGCAAGTACTCACAATTTAAAATTGTTGCCTAATGAGGTGGAGCTGTAGACTTCGATGGGTCTATGGGCGCCATTTGGGGAGGGCAGGGGGTCAGTTGCCCCCCCCTCTCTAGAATTGAAATATATGCAATATTTTTAATACATTAAAAGGTTAAAGTGGTTATTTGCTTCAGGTTAACATTTGCAAAAAATAAATAAATAATAAATTGCCCCCTGTAATTTACCTTAATGACGCCCTTGGCTAGACCTTGATTTTTTTTTTTTTCACCAGTTGCTTGGATTTTATGTTGGATCAAAAATTGTCTGGGATCCCAGACACCTCCCCAATTTTGTCTATGCTTAAATGAAGTAAAAATAGAGTTAGTTAACTTTAATAATGAACACCCCATATGTTGTGATATAGTAAGTCATGAATTCCATACCAAATAATTTATTAGTCTTCAGATGAGAAAAAAAATACTGTTATAAAAGCTAGAAAAAATAAGAAAATTTATTATTTAAAATACTAATTTGAAAGCTAGAAAAAGTAAGAAAATTGGTTATTTGTAAATTTATTTCATGGTATTTTTTTAGCTTTAAAACGCAGCGTTGTGGTGTCATATTTATTTATGATATGACCGGATCAAAATATGCGAATTTTGACTATGAGCTGAGTCAGAAAATGTTAGATCTCTTGAAGGTAAGATTGTACATTTACGCTACACTCTTTCTTCTGTATCTTCTATTTGTTAATCAATTTTTATGATTAAAAATTCAATTTATAGTGGATAATGGAGATATTGTTTTCTGGCGATCTCTAAGTTTCACCAGTCTTCTGAAACTTATAAAAAGCAAGTAATTTTTTTTAGGGCGGATATCCAGCTCGGTTGAAAAAAGTTCTCATTGTTGCGGCACCTCTGTGGTTTAAGGCCCCTTTCAGAATCCTTCAGTTATTCGTTCGGGAGAAGCTACGTGATCGAGTAAGCTTTTCCATAACTTCACAATTTTGGCTGCTGTATTCTTCATATTTAAAGCTGTAATGTTTTTGAGATTCCATTTTAAATTTCAGTCAAATCGGTTGATTGACTTCCAAGTTTAACTCAGTTGAATGCTTTCCATTTTAAAATAAACAGTAACTTTATTTGTATTGTAGTTAAAAAAAAAATATGAGAAATATATCAGTTTTGATCTGTAAATTATTATCTGTAATAATTGATCATGTGGATCACTTTATAACCAAATTATTTTCATGTTTACTACTTGAAGTAAAATCCTAGAGATTGCCAAATATTTCACTTACTTTGGCCACAAGTCATGTTTACCCATAGGCATTATTATCATGTTCTATTGTGTTAGGTTGACCATTACTTTTGAACTCAGTGAACTGGGCACAATTTTCTGTAGCCTGAATTGTGGCTAAAAATGTTGTCGTTTGGAGGCTGTCAGTCCTTCCCAAATGTTAATGGCAGTTATGAAACTAGTAACTGATTTAGGAAACTGTTGCATATTGTATGTGAAGATTTTTCACACAACTATTCAAACTAATTTTTTTAAGAAATAGTTTTATATAATAATTAATAGTTTATTTTTTTATCCTCGCCTGCTCCAACGAATACTGCCCATAGGCATGTGCCTTGCTTGTATGCCTACTTACAAACCCGCTACTGTATAGAGCTTAACAACTACAAGGGAAGGGAACGCGTCTCAGGAGCTTCGATTTAAGAGAATCGTTTAAAGTTTACATTTAGTCATTCATTTCATCTCAGTTTTGTTTTTATTTTACTGTTTCCTTTTGGGCAACTAGGTTGTAAAATTTACATTAACTGACCACCTGGCATGTAGAAAAAAATGTTTAAATTGTATCATGTGTACCATTTTAAGAAATCGTAAGTTAGAGTGTCAACTCATCACAAATGAGTACATGACAAGCTGTTATTTGACCTATAGGAGCCAAGTTTTGGTTCTCAGTAGTGCTCAGTTTATCAATTGCCGATGTAGGTTGTTACACTGTGTAGAGTGAAATTTTAACACTTGTTTTATAAGAATCAAGTGATGGCTTACAAAAATACAATTTAAAATGCAATTACAAAATGAAGGCACTATAAGAATAGGTAATTGTAACTAGGGATAGAATTAAAGTAAAAATAATTAATACTTAGAAAGATGAATTTTTGTTGCCATTTTGGACAGAAGAAGTGCATACCAAGACTATTTAAAAAAGTATCGGACATGTATAGGTTTTAAGAAAGAATGTTATGTGGTTGTCAAGATGAAGTAATTTTTGTTTGGTTACAAAAATCCTCAGAAATTGGAGAATTCAAATGTTAAAAATCATTCTAAGAATAAAAACATACATTTATTCCCCGGCAGTTTATAAAAATCATACTATTCCTAGAACACAATTTTTAATTATTAGTTTAAAAAAATAGATCTATAAACATGAACTTTGAATATTAATTTGAAAAAATGTGAAGTGTTTGCACATGGTGATGCAAAAAATAACTGGTAGATTTGAAAATTAAATAACTTTTATATTTGTCAAATTTTCTTTAGTATTTTTTATTTTGAAGATAGAACTCAGAAGATTAAATTATCCTAAGATTCACAATTTCTGAATGCCCCATACAGGAGATTCAACAATGTAACTCTGGAGACAAAATTTTACAAATTACATTATTTCCAAAAACGGCGATTTGAAGTGGTCAATTCCATCATCTGATCTAATCGCACCAGATTTTTTCTGTGAGGTTACCTAAAAGGAAGTGTTTTCTGATAAGCATCAAACTTTTAAGGACCTAAAAAGTAATATCAAAGATGAAAGTGCATCAATAACACCCAAAACCCTTCAAAGAATATTATGCGATTTGGAAAATTTTGTTTCTGAAGTTGCATTATTGCCCTCACTGTATGAGCCATTCGGCAATCATATATTTTGGCGTAATTTAATTTCCCCAAGTTTTATCTGTAACGTAACAAAGAAAAATTGACAAAAAAAATTTACTTAATTTTTAAATCCAGCAGTTACTTCTGCTCCACCCTGTATATGGTCATTGTGTGTTATGAATGCAAATAATATGGTGTGTAATGTGTCGACAACTCCTTCATATCTAATTGTCCTACCATTTTGATTTGTTTAGCAAACTGGAGGAAATCCTGTTCATAAGGTACAGACTGTTTTGTCATTTCATTCCCCTTAACCCTGGTGGCGGTATGCTTGTAGTAGAGTGTAATTAATACTGGTAGAGCATCTAAAAGTGCAGCTTTTATAAATTGGATTTTTCAACATTTACTATATAAAATATCCATTATTGGGTTTGGTGTTCTTGCATTGGCACGACCGAGCGGGAAGTTACTACTAATCATTTAATCAATCATATTTTAACTTTATTCTAAAATTTAACTAGTAGTAATGGAAGTAATATCTTGTTTGTATGTACTAAGAATGTGCAGTGTCTGATTTGTATAAAACTTTAAAGGCTTGCAATGTCTGAAGAAATATATATGTAGGGACATTAAATTACTTTTAGCTGTTACGTTCTAATTTGCTGTTGTCACCAAAACATTCACAAACATCATTCATTTTTTTACCGTGTTTGGCGCAGTATAGCCCAGATGCTCTTGCGCCATAAAAAAGCCAAACAATCAATCAATCTTTCATTTTTAATTGTTCCTTAGGGATATAATGGTTTTGACCACTTCCTTTGATCTCTTTGGGCCAGGTGCAAATCCTAACACAGTGACCTTTCTAAATAATGATGTTACAATCAGTGACTATTTCCATTCGATGACTCTATTTTGCGATTTCGGCAAATGCTTGGAGAATTTCGCACATTCCAAATAAAGAATTTTCTGTTCAACAATAATTTTTATTTTGTCCCTTGAAAACCGTTGATGAAAGAGTTTATTATTATGTAAATGTAGTTTGTGGCTGGCATGGTTAATGCCCTAGGTGCAAGTGTATTTATGTCAGGCAAAGATGTGTGGATGCAGTCCGGTGACCTCTGCTTGTGTAAATACTCCTCTGAAATCATGCTGGGGTGTCTTGTAATTGGTTTCATAATCCTAAAGTGTTGGATTTCTATTCAGAATTTAAGAATTGTGATACTACTCATAAAGGAATGCCTCTGCAACAATAGATTTATTTGCATTTGACAAGTACAGAATGTTGCCATGAAGAACAAAACTTTCCTTTTGTGTAGTACACATTTAGCAGAAATTTCCAAAAGCGTAAGGATTATGGTGTGTTTGAATGAAGAGGGACAAGTGTGTTGTTGCATTGCCTACTCTCGTGCTTTTCTCAATCCAACTTCTCAATTTCTCTTTTGAAATTACTCACTATGCGCAGTAATTAGTAAGGGCATTTGGTATTCAGTAAACATGTGTCTAAAGCAACTGGATTACTCTGGAATTCAGTACATTATTGTCACAGGCATCCATGTAACAGTGAGATTTAATGAAGTACCATTCTGTTTACACAATACATGAATTTCATTCATATAGAGTAATAATTTATTTTTTAGTGCAGACTGTTAGTGAAATCATACAAATACTTTTCATGTTATAATATTGCAACTTCAATATTTGAACACAAAGGAATATACGAACATGTGAGTTTTATAATTTGATTTTTCCCCCTTTATATGAATGCTGTATTTATTTGTAAAATCTTCTAATCATCATAAAATATGCAGTGCTCAAGTTTCCTTCGCTGGAATACCTATACTGAGTTATTTATGGGTTGTTCATGTTTTCAGATTTTTCCTGTTGACCCTTAATTATCCTAATAATTGGTACTACAGTGTATTTGTAAAAGCAGCTAATTTCTTAATTTGTTGCAATTTGTGGATTTCCAATAAAATTTTAAAATAATCGAATCTAGATATTTTTGCTTCATTTAAAATGTGATTTGTTTTTCATGCTTTTGTAGGTGTTTATGGTTAGTGTTCCACAGCTATGCATCCACGTACCAGGCGCATCCTTGCCCAAAGAACTTGGAGGCAATTTCCAAGTTGATCATAAAGTCTGGCTTCTTTATTGCCTAAAATCAACAACGAATCGCTATAATGAACTTAGTGACCTTTCTATGTTAATGCCAGTCCAGAATGGTTCTATAATCACTGCCAAAACTTCCAATGGAGGAACTGGTATTCCTCAAACATATAACATTAGTGAACCAGAGGATACCAGTGAGCACCGCAATTCTGTTCATGAGAAACAGAATTGTGAAGAACGGGAAAAAGAAGTTGAAGTCATGAAGGAAGACCTTTTGTTGCAGGTTTCAACTGTAAGTTTTCTTGGTGACGAAATTTTTGAAATCAATTATTCTGTATGCAGCTAATATTTTAAAATTAACATTGAAAACTTGTGGTTTTATCGTTTTCATTTTAAAATGACCCTGCAGTGGTAACGTATTCATCTTGCATACTGTTATCTCGGGTTCAACTCCCAATCCAGAGCCCCCTCTCCCTCTGCAAAGAAAGAAAAACTTACGGACTAACTTCTCTCTGTAGTCCTGGAGTTAATTCCCCTAAGGCATAGGAGTTATGAATTTCTCGGAAAACCGGGCTCCTGTGCAGCATGATTCTTGCAGTCTTTGTGTCATAAAACTTACAAACAAAGCACATAATGACTCTTGTTGTTCTTGCACCATAAAATATAAGCAACCAACTTACAAACGGACATTTTAAAACATAGTCAAAACTATTCTTTTTGGAAACTGTAATTGCACTAGGTATGTTAACTGACAGAAATCTGATGATCTGGAAAAGAACTTTTAGGACATATCTGTGGTATATGTGTGTATTATTTGTGGACTAATTGAACCTGTGTCAATTTAAGACTGTATCGATTCATTGCACAGTTGTGGAATTCTATAAAACTATGTTGGCTTTTCCTTGGGAAGTGAGGCATTTCTCTGTCAGAAAGCCAGCATTCGCTGCCAATTTCTTCTACTGGACTATTTTTGCCACTTGGTCATGTCTGTGTTTGTAGTCTGACTGTGCGAGGATCTTGCACCCTGACATTACGTGTTGGATTGTTTCTGATGCCGCATTACAGTGTCTGCATTTGTCGCTTTATATGTCTTTTCTCTAGATGAAATTCTGACTGTTCCTTGTTGCGATCACTTGGTCTTGGATGGCTAGCATGAATCCTTCTGTCTCTGGCTGGAGAGTGCCTTTGGCCAGCCAAGAATTTGATGCCTTTTTGTCAACGTGTGGTTGTTGTAGGTCATTGCACACTGGTTGAAGATCTTTCTTTTTAGACACAAACGCAATTTCTCCTACGGGAAAAAACTTTCTTCCAAATGCACTCCAGCCAAGTTTAATACGTCTTTTGAGTTCTTTTACAATGTTGCCTTCCATTGAAATCAGTTGGCCAAGGTAAATGTATGAATCAGAAATTTTTGGCTCAATGTTTTCAACCTGTATTTTTGTTTTCTCTGCGAAATTATTGAACACGATTTTAGTTTTTTGTAGGTTCATCTTGAGTCCAACTTCTCCACTTCTAGTTGAGAGCTTCTGTACCATGTCTTGGAGTTCTGATGGGTTAGTTGAAAAAATGACAATGTCATCAGCAAACTGCAGGTGATTTAAATACTCACCATTTATTTTTATTCCACTGTTATTCCAATTTATAAGCTAAAAAATCATCTGTAAAGCTGAAGTAAAAAGTTTTGGAGAAATGGTATCTCCCTGCCTCACACCTTTACCAATTTTGATAGTTTTGGTATCTTTATGTAACCGAAATTTTGCACTTGCATTTTTATACACACATTTCACCATGTCAATGTACACATCCTCGATGTCTGTTGATCTTAAAGAGTTGATGACTGCTGACGTTTTAATAGAGTCCAAGGCCTTCTCATAGTCAATAACAGCAAGGAAGATTTACCAGGCATCGAACTCGAAGACGGGAGACTACTGAAGACCTTGGACGAGGGCGAAACCTACAAATACCTAGGGATAATGCAAAAACGGCAGCAGGAGCACAAGAAAGTCAAAGTCCAGCTCACGCAAGCATTCCAAGAAAGACTTAGAAGCATTGTGAAGACGAAACTGAGCGGGAAGAACACCACGCAAGCAATTAACGCATATGCGGTACCAGTGCTCACCTACTCCTTCGGGATCATCAAATGGTCCAACACTGAACTAGAACAACTCCAGCGGAAAATGAGAACCATCCAGAGAAGAGCCGGACAACTACACCCTGCAACGGCAATTGAACGGCAAACACTACCCCGGGAAGAAGGAGGACGCGGACAAGCGGACCTCAAAGACTTACATGACAAGCAGATCCAGAGCATGAGGCAATACTTCCAGTTGAAGAGTCCCCGATCGCCACTCATCCAAGCCATAATACAAGCAGATGCAAATTACACGCCACTAAACCTGTGTAGTACCGAAGAGCGTGTCCTCGAAACAGCCAACGAACAGAAACTGAGAACTTGGGCCGGAAAACCATTACATGGCAGGCACTACAATGACCTGCAACAACCACACGTTGACAAAAAGGCATCAAATTCTTGGCTGGCCAAAGGCACTCTCCAGCCAGAGACAGAAGGATTCATGCTAGCCATCCAAGACCAAGTGATCGCAACAAGGAACAATCAGAAATTCATCCAGAGAAAAGACATAGAAAGCGACAAATGCAGACACTGTCATGCGGCATCGGAGACAATCCAACACGTGATGGCAGGATGCAAGATCCTTGCGCAGTCAGACTACACACATAGACAACACCCAGTGGCAAAAATAGTCCACCAGAAATTGGCAGCGAATGCTGGCTTTCTGACAGAAAAATGCCCGTACTACAAATATGAGCCAGAGACCGTGCATGAGAACGAAACACACAAGCTTTACTGGGATAGAGCAATCATAACAGACAAGACAGTCCCACATAACCGTCCTGACATAACCCTCGTCGATAAATCGAATAAGACCACGTACTTAATCGACATAGCAGTACCCAACACCAATAACATACAGACAACCTACACAACGAAAATCACCAAGTACCAAGATCTCAGACATGAAGTACGTGACATATGGTGTATGGAAAAGATCTTTGTCATCCCGTTAGTCATCTCAGCATCAGGAATAGTACCAAAAACGCTTTCAACGGATTTGGAAATACTCAACATTGACTCAAACGCCTGCACTGACCTGCAAAAAGCCGTAATCCTAAACACGTGTCACATTGTCAGGAAGTTTCTAGACATGGCACATTAAGAAGTGATGTGAGAGGCTTGGGAACATGGCTCTCTGCCCGTCCCAAAGCCTGTTTCTGCCAAGAACGGGCGAGAAATTTTTTTTATACATATTTATAAAATGCTGAGTGATCGTAATTAAAGTTCATATTTTAAATATCTCTAAAAAGAAATCTGTAGATAATAGAACGATACAAAGATTCACTAGTAGATTCCATAACAATTATTTCAACATTGTCATAAGTTTTGAAAACACAACGTTTTGGAAGCCAACTGCTCCCTTTGTCAAGTAAAGGCAAAGTTCTGCCTGTTGGATTGCTTATAAGTTATATTATCTTAACAAATCACCTCAATCTCTTCACTCGTTTGCACTGCCTGAAATCGATAGGTATGAACTTCTGAGCTCCTTAAAATCCGTCAACCTTCTTTTAAAAGCCTTCCCCTTGATTCGACGGTTTCTCTCCTAATGTTGTCAGGAACATCATTGATGTTCTGGGAGATCGTTCAGTTATCCTGTATAACAATTGTATACATCACGGTACTTTCCTAGACATACTTAAGATTTCCATGGTGATTATGGTCTTTAAAAAGGGTGACTCCTCCGACCCATCTAATTACATAAGTATTTATGTTTTATCTGTTTTTTCCAAAGTCGAGAGCCTCTTAAATAATAGATTAATGACTGATCTTGAACATTCTCACATCCTACACCCTCAGCAATTTGGTTGTCGTTAAAGATCCGGGGTGGAAACTGCTCTTTTCTATGCAGTTGATTTCCTTTCGCCTAATCTAGATAGGAGGGAATTCATTACTGGTATCTTCTTGGACATTTCCAAGGCCTTTGATACCATTCCACATGATATATTAGTTAATAAATTGAAAATATAAGCTTTTCTGGCACCCCACATGATTTATTCAAATCTTACCTCTCAGATTGACTTAATTTATTGCAATGAAGAATTTCACATTGACTCTGTCCCCCATTTACTTTGTCGTGCCACAGGGATCTTCACTTGGCCCAACTCTTTTCTTGATCTTTATCAACGATAAGTTGTATTTGACTGGGATTCCACCTATAATTCTCTATGCTGATGATACTTCTGCGTTTTTTTCCCGTAAGAACTTGGCTGAGTTGATTCATACAGTGAATGACTGACACCCTGACTGATCTCAGTGACTGGTTTTTGGCCAATAGACTTACCATAAATACATGAAAATTTTCTGCCACCATCTTCCTGAGAAATAATAAACATTTTTTCCTGTGAGGTCCATCAGTTTGGGCAGTGCGCATATTGGTTTAGATAAAGAGGTCAGATTTCTGGGGGTTATATTTTCAAGGAATTTTAGATGGAATCGACATTTCGACTCTGTCTGTACAAGAGTGGCCAGAAGTATCGGAATTCTAACTAAATTTAAATCAACATTAGCGAACAAAGTGGCTATCGTTCTCTATCATTCTTTGGTAGCGTTGATTATACACTTTTGCTTCATAATTTATAGTAACTCAACCAGATTCAACCTTAACAGAGTTTCCCAATTACAGTCGAGGTACTTCAGGATATTTTTTCTGCAATCTTTTGATTCTCGAACTCAGGATCACTTCTTTTCTCGCTTTGACATTATCCCTATCAGAAGACTTTACTCGTATCTTATGAGCATTTTAATGTTTAAAAGAATAAACTTTGATTATTTATCCGATTCGATTATTCTCATTCCTTAAAATCTTGAGCTCTATCTGCGCAATAGAAACTCTTTCAGATTACCATATTTTCGTACTCACATTGGCGACGACAACTTCAATTTTAAGGGACCCAAAACTAAGAATTTGATTCCTGATGACATTATTGCGTTGTCCTCTTTTGCCATATTTAGGAATCGGATTCTTTCCGCTGATTACTTGTCTGTTCTATGATTGTATTTGTCCTATCTTTTGTATAATTTTAAGGTCAGTATTTTTTTTGGGTGTATTAAACTCGTCAGGCCAGTTTCTGGTCTTTTTCTAATGTTTCTTGTGTCGGCAGATAATTGTTAATGACGGTTATGTCCAAATTGTTCATAATTTAATTTTTAATTCTCATTGTTGGAGTTACATATTTCATGTTATTGCATAGTATGATATCTTGCCGATGTAAAATAAAATAGTGTACTGTTGTCCAGTGTGATTTGTGAATAGCACTGTATGGAAAAAAAAATTTTTTTTTCACCTTATAGCGACTTTAAGAACTAGTACTGGTTATTGCAGAATTTAAAATTCCATGGTCTCCTTTATTATATTACCAATGTTGGAAGCCCTATTTTCTGTGGTTCTCTATTTAGAGGAGTTGAAAGTATGAACAATTAATTATACTTACCCTGCATACAGGGATTTATATACCCCCCCCCTAACACCCCTCCAGATTTTTTGATAAACCCCCTAAAAATCTTGTTTAATGAAAATAACTATAAAATCTAGTCCACACCCCCTTAAAGTCGTAGAACACGCCCCCCAGTTTATGAATCCTATGTATGCCCCTGCCAGCATATGTACATATTAACATATGAAAATCAATTTATTATTATATTGATGAAATGTAATTAGATATTTCAGTTATTATTCAATTAGATGGTATTTCAGTCTTAAGGCAAAAATGTCTAATCTTGTATTTTGTAGGAAAATATTAATGCAGGTCTTCTCACACCTGAATCAGCTATCACTGATTTCACAGAGGATGAAGAAAGACACATGACCAGTAGTTCTTTGTCTCTATCAGTTTGGGAAGACTCTGTGCACTCAGATAGTTCCAGCGGTATGGCGATGGAAGAATTCATTGAACATTTGCAAGCGAAAGGTCGTAAGGGTCTTTACCAAGAATATGCAGAAATCAAAGCTGCCCCTCCTGATGGCACTTTTGAAGCTTCAAGGTCAGAATATCAAATGTTTTCAAAATATTAAAGTGCCCATAAAATATTTTATGAACATCCCTTTTATATTTAATAATTTGATATATTTTTTTATAATTATTTTTTTAAAAACAGATGTAACATGCTTTTGTGGATTAAGAAGCATACTCAAAAATAAAGGTTAATACTTTACTGGATATGTTACCACCTTAGTTTCACGTAAATTTATATTTCATTCTAAACTGTGTTGAATGTCTACAGAAGATTAGCCTCCCCCCCCCCTATTGTTTTAAGAACAAAAGTTCTGGATTTCTAAACTGTAAGCAGAAGAGAGCTTCATACAGTTATTCCCTGAGCCTTCTAATTATCGAAGTGTATAAGTTTTATATTCTAGTAAGAGCAGAGACAGAGTTAGGTCATATGGCACCCAATGCAAGCTCAAAACTTGGTGTGCCCCCCCCCCTCCATTAAATATTACTTTCAATTATAAATTTGATTTAACACTGAACGGACGGGTCACGTAAATTTACGTTTTTCCAGTCTGACTTCCTAGGACGGGCTACGTAGAATTACGTTTTTGCTTGAATTTTTATTACGATGCGTTAGTTTTTCATTTTTATGCGTATTGGGTTTATTTCTTGTTACCGTTAAGTTGTAGTACTATCTGTTGGTTGAACCTAAATATTTATTTATCAAAAATAGTGTTGTAAAAATAGTTTATCAAAAATAGTGTTGATTTAATAAAACTGCAACGCTTTATTTAAAACCATACATGCATGTTTTTTTTTTAATTCTCTTAAAAAATGCTTAGAAACCATGAAAGACGGAGAAAAAACAAACCGTCTGTTAAGTGTTAAGAATAAACGCTTTGATCAAATTGATCTGATCTTATCTGCACTGCAGGATCACTAGGCCATTTTGTCGTCTCCTGGCATGGCGCCTAGTATGATGACACCAATCCTACTTCACTTAAACCGTTAACTAAGGGTGAATCTCTACCCTAAAGCAGTTTTGAAGGCTATGTGATAAGAAATATTTCCCCTCTCCTCTCTTACATTCCTGACATTCATAGAATACTGCTTCTATATACCATTTCTCTTATTCAATCATATACTTGGCTTTACTATATCTGTATTTGCAAAGTGGCTCTTAACATACATTACTATTCCATGATGTATAAACAGATTTCTGAAAAAAGCTGAAAATTTTTGACTAGAGTTCCTCCACTTTGCGTCTCCCTTATCCTGGTATCTCTGTATTAAAATAGGTATCATATTTACGACACAGGTTATATTCAAATGATCTATGCTAGCATACAAATAATCTAAACTTTTTTTCCATTGTTGTCCAACATTTTCCTGTATTCTATTTTCAGATTAACGTGTGTATGTTTGGTTTCCTAGACCAGGCAGAGTTCCTATGCACCTGCAATTATCAGTGATTTTAAAATCATTTCTAATAGCTAGGAAAAAACAGGTTGTTTTTTGCTTAAACTTGAAGGGGGAAGGCAATCGGGGGTTACCCTTCCTAACTACTATTTTGAATAGCTAAATTTCCCACAAATGTGTGGCTGTTCATCATGCAGCAGAAGTTTAGTTGAAAGTTTGTTTATGGTTGGGCAGGGAATTTTTTTTCTCCAATGTTAGTGGGAACCCTACCAATGGTTCTTAACTTTCTGTGTGCCCTGCACCTCTAGGAAACGTTTAATTAGTGTTTGCACCCCTATAAAAGTGATGTGATGCCCGCCGTTAATAAATTCATTGATTAATAAAACCAACCACTTAATCAAATCCCCAGGAACAGATTCAATTTAATACAGTGTTGTCATAAAATCGCTAGATAATAAAATCAATGCCACTACTTATGAAAATTGAAAAAAAAAAAAAAAAATCAGTGTCAAAGTTTAATAATATAGCAGCTGTGTAAAAAATCAGTCATATGTATATTGTTCACTTCTTGGAATTCTCTGACAATTAAGTTACATATTCCAAAAGGTCGGCAAAGAAATCGAATCCTCCTATTCTGTGTGCCATTCAGTCGACACTGTTTCGAAAACCATTACACATTTACAGGTACAATACATACAATTAATAAAAAACACTTAGGACCCTGTTACACCATAAATGTTCATTGACTGCTTTGAAGTATATGCAAGAATTAGCCATTGTATCGGTGGAATGAATTATTCCTGTGTAATTATTTCTCATAAGAAAGGCCCTGCAATGTTACGATTGTAATACACTTACCCAGTGTGCCATTATCCTGGGTTCAACTCCCAATAGTGCCCAAAAAAAAATCCACCCCACTTACTAATTGCTTACAGTAGTCTATAAAATTTACATGAAAAATTTTTTTCCTCTGCATGTTTTTTTTTCGGCGACGTTATCAATTATTTTATTTAATATTGTTTAGAGAACCTTTTTCTGCTCGTAATGTAGCTGGACAACTTAATTTTTACCAGCCGAATTTCATAAACAATTTGTTACTTATCGTAACACTGAAAATGATCTTTCTCCTGTTTCATTAGAAGTGGCAATGTCCTGTTTCATTAGTCATTGCAAGGGCTCCCCGAAAAAGAGTGTCCTGAGTATTTGTCTTTTGTGCTTATGCTATAATAAAAGTTCCTAAAGTCCTTGACTTTAGGAATGGTTATTCATCCCACATCTTAACATTTATCTGCTTTTTACATATTATCCTAAAACAAATAATAGGGTGTTTACTCATCTGGAATACCTGGAAAATTCATAGAGAGTTTTTTCTGACTGGAAAAATCAGGGAAATTTGAAATACAAAGGCCAAAGTCAGGAAAATTTGAAATTCATTGTTATAATAAATAACTTATTAAAATAATTTTCCTGAACTGTGCTTTTCATACCACATTACCTACTGAAAAATTTGAAAATCTTGTACTTTTGACTAAACTTCTTCCAAAAGTTACCATTTTGCACCAAAACTAATATAATTTATATAAAATTATTAAGCCTATATATTTTTCAGGAGAAAATGTTTGCCAAATATATAACTAAAACTTGAAAAACAAAAAGTGTTTTTAGCTAAATTATTTAATTTGTAAGGGATTTTGATCATACCAATCTCCTTTGCCTTATATACAGTCATACACATTTTAAATGAAATAGAAGATGAAGCATCAGCTTTGCGATTATATAGTTAAACTCTTTTATAATGAACTCAAAAGGGCCGAATGGAAATGTTAGTGCAAATGTTTAGTGTAAAGAAATACTTTTTAATACAGCTTTTGAATTTGTAAATTCACTATAATTGAATGATAAATGGCTTTGGGGTTTGCATTAATTGATTTCATGGCCTTGAAACTTGCTTTGATTGGGCAAATTTTAGTGCATTGTGTGTTGTTTACTGTAATTAGCGACAGGAAATCGATTAAGATTTGGTCTGGATACCAGGAAAAGTCAGGGAAGTTTGAAATGGAACTTGAGTAGACACCCTGTAATAAATATTGGACAACTCAAGCCTCCAAACAAACTTAAATTTGAAGTCTTGAAATGTAAAAACAGAAGAAAAAAACAAGTTTTTGTGGTGTAGCATGTGCCAAATATTTCATGTTCATAATGAGAAAATTCGTAAAATTCTTATTTCTGAATTTTAAGTATTTTGCTTCTGGAATTTGTAATAAAGTGCTGTAATTACGTTGCAGACTTAAACCAAACCAGCCCAAAAATCGCTATACTGATGTCTTGTGCTATGATCATAGCCGTGTTAAATTGTCTTTCGTTGATGATGATTCATGTTCTGATTACATCAATGCAAACTTCGTTGACGGCTACAAACAAAAAAATGCCTTTATCTCATCTCAAGGTAAGCAGTCATTTCAATTTTTATTTTGTTATTGGGTTTGCAGAATGCTATGAAAAACATATTGGACGTGTTGTTAATCATCAATGTGTTGTATTATGAAATCCAGGTTTGGTTCCCTGGGCCTTAAGAGGTTTGGATTCCTCAGAAAATTGTGTAAGTCCAGACATTCAGATTCCTCGTAAAACAGTAGGTCCCGGCGCAGCATGACCACTGTAGTCTTTGAGCCGTAAAACAACAAACAAATTTACAAAAAAAAGTTTCATGGTTCTCACCCAATATCCAAATAGTCAGGAAATTTGAAATTGTCCCTAAAAGGCAGGGGAAAAGCGAAATTTTTTTATCAAACCTGGAAAAGTCAGGGAAAACCTATTGTAACCTATTCTGAATAGCTAAAATTCATGCAAACCTGGAGCTATTTCCTCGAAATGGAAGTTTGATTCAAAGTTTTGTTTGCAATCAGTCCGTAAATATTTTTCTTCATGGTGAGTGAGAACCCTGAATTTTGATCTAAACTTCATTTTTTCTCATAAAAAAAAAAAAATAAAAAAAAAAAAAAAATCCAGCATGAAGTTCTGTCTGTTTGGGAAGTGAAAGAAAATAATGAATTTTTCATACCTTTAATAATATTTATTGTACAATATAATTTCCGACGTTACTTATGACCTCTTGCCAACTTGATGGTGATTTGTAAATACCATTTTTTTTAAATGTCTTTTTCTTACAGGCGACGAATTCAAGTAGTGCTTGACTGACACCTGCTTCAGTTTTGAATTTTTTCCCCTTCAAATAATTTTGCAAGGAGAGAAACAAGTGATAATCGGGGGGTGCTAGGTCTGTATACGGCAGAATTTCCCAGCCTAGCTCTGTAAGTTTCTGACGAGTCACCAAAGCAGCATGTGGTCTAGCATTATCATGGTGCAGTATGATGTGCTTCTTATTGAATATCGCCGGCCTCTTTTCTTTGACTTCTTTGTTTAAATCATCCATTTGCTGACAGTGTCTCTCCAAAAAGCTCAATTCGGAGAGATACTATCATCCATTTGCTGATATTATCTCCCCGAATTGAGCTTCTTGTTAGGTTTTGAAAGCTTATACTATATGGGTCCTTAGATGTCCCACCATATACACAGCATTCTCTTATTCGGACTTAAGCTCAGTTTGTAGGTGGAGGGGGCAGGTTGTCCGACCTCACAGTATGCTCTTTTCCTAACAATGTTTTCTTAGTTAATCCACTTTTCATCACCAGTTATCATCTGGTCCAAGAAGGGTTTGTTTTTGTTCCGAGCAGGCAGAGATGTGCATATGGCGACTCGATCATGCACATTTTTCTCACTTAACTCATGAGGCACCCATCTGGAATATTTATAGACCAATCCTAGTTTCCAAATATGGTCTGAAATGGTTTGTTGGGCTGAGTTAAGCTTTTCTGCAATCTCCGATGTTGTCGAAAAAGGATCTTGCGCTATCATGGTCTTGACAATATTGTCATTGATCAAAGATGACTGCCCAGAACGTGGCTTACCATTAAGGTCAAAATCACCTGCTTCAAAATTTTCAAACCATCTTCTGCACGTTCTATCCGAAACTGCATCTCCACCAAAAACTTTCACTAGATTTCAACATGCTTCTGTAGCATGTCTGCCTTGTTGGAATTCATACAAAATACAGTGTCGTAAATGAACTTTATCGGTAGCCATGTTTACATGATCGTGTCTCACTTGATAACGAAATGAGACACTCTTGTTTCAGTTAATTTGGAAGAGCAGGTGTGTATAAATGCAATGATAAAGAGAGACAGCTGTGTGTGTCTCAAGCACGTGCATGCGTGTTGGAACTTGAGGTAACGTTATTGGACAGAAGAACTTTCCGGTAGACCTAATATATATATATATACATACACACACTTTGCATGAACTTAATCTAGTGACAGGGAACCACTTCCTTTCTTGCCCAAGTCTACAAGGCATGAACATTTATTCTCTGGAAAATAATAATTTATTTTCTCTTTTCAATCCATCAACCAGATATCAGGCTACTAGTACGTTAAAGTTGTTGAAAGGCTAAGAAATGGCATTGGATATGAAAAAAGAAAAAAAAATCTGTATAACAGATGTCCTTATCATACTGTTTTTTTATATCTAATTGAAAGATTCGGTAAATTTATTTTGAAGGTAGAAAGTAAAATTATAATTTTTTCTCGAAAGGGCCTCTTCCCAAGACCTTCGATGAATTTTGGCGAATGGTGTGGGAACAAGAATGCCAAGTTATTGTCATGACAACGAAAACAATGGAAAGAAGCAGAGTTAAATGTGGAATGTATTGGCCAGCTGAAGAGAACACATCTACAGAATATGGGAACTTCATTGTATCAAATTGTGGTGTTGAGAACTATGCTGATTACACCATATCAAATTTAATTCTAACTAATAAAGAGGTATGATACCTATATATATGCTTATCTTTTTGAAAATTATGTTCCTATCTGACCGAATACTTCATATTTGGTATGAGTGCCGTTCTTCATTAATCATTTTCCATTGGTTGAGGGGATTTTGAGACTGATGTCTTAATTTTCTGGTGTCTTACGGGAGTATAGTGTGGGGAAATTTATCATTAACAAACTTTAAAAAAAACAAAAAAACTTAATAAAACAATTCAGACATTATGCTTTAAGTCATGAAAGCAAAATGATTACGTAATATATGACAACAAAAAGATGACATAATATATGACAACAAAATACTCAACATAACTAATATACATAACTTAAAAGTAGCAATATGCATATATGAAAGATTAAATGGAAATAAGCACTTAGACTCGATCTCAATAAACGAAAGTGTTCGCAATTACAACACAAGAGATGGGAAAGAACTTAAAAAAATTAAAATCAGAACAAATATAGGTAAAAATAATATTAATTACTATGGAATCGAATTGTGGAATAACATACCAGCATCAATAAAAGAAGCTAAGCTAAAAAGTAAATTTAAGACCGAATTAAAAGAATACTTTATGGAGCATCACGGAGTTTAATCGCCTCGGTTGCAAGAACTTTCAATGTGTATATTTTATCTTGTATCCATTTTAGATCATGTTTATATGATGTGCATGAATAAAGATATGATTGATTGATTGGTTTTTATTATCTCTTTACAAAGAGAAAAAATAACCAATCATAATTATGTAAGCATGGTGTTAATGGAGCCACTTCAGTATGGTCACTTTTAACATATTTTTTAATAAAACTTTAAATTTTAAGTCAGTATTGGAAATGAAAGTCTGCCATGCCCCATTTTCACTTTCTAAGACAGAAGATTGAAACTGTCAACTTAATTGTATTTAACCCTTTCCACATGATTTTGAAATGGCATGCAGTAGTTCTTAGTGTTTAGAGTAGCACACACAAGAGAGAGAGAGAGATCGTGGTAAATAATCTGACTTTCGTCTAGGCAAGCTCTGAGTAGCATATGTGTATGTTGTGGTATATTGATAGTTATTGGAGCATAGCATTTAAGCTGCTATGGACAGATAAACACATCATTATACTAAAGTTGTTAATAAGTAAATAAATCCTGTTAAGACCAGGAAGTTGAGATTCAAATTTAGAAAGTGTGGGATCAATGTATATGCAGTTTGTAATAAATTTATATAATCCTAATCCTTAAAAAATGTTGCAGCATCTCCTGTGGGAGTAAATTTTTATTTCTGCGCATGTACATATATTTAGTTAAATGCAAAATGTCTCTCTTTTAATGAGCACGCCCCATGGTGACATAGAAGTAACATATATATTGCTGTTAAACCAGGTTCGGTGTCAAGTTGGAACGACTGGCACTTTTTCTGTCTGCTATAGCTTGGGGTCTTGCTGCTTGGGTAACGGAGATTTAGGTTCCATGAAAAACTAGGTCTGGGCCCAACGTGACCTTAGTTGTTCTTACATCACAAAACACAAGCTTTTTTTTTCATAATGGCCATTGGTTTGAATGTTAGTGAGCTTAATTTTTGCAAACATATATGGTATGACTTTTGAGATCTATTAATCTTAAACAATCCTATGAGTAGACTGCCATTAGATAAAAGCAACCCTCAAGTTAAAAGGTCTGTATATGTAGCATTTTTTTTTTAGCTGGGAACCAGGCAAGACGTGTGCCACATGCAATTCACCAGTTGGCCAGATTATGGTGTTCCTCATTCTGCATTAGCCATGCTTGATTTCCGTGATAAAGTACGAGAAAAACAATCACAAGCAGTTGCTGCAATGGATGAGCATTGGCAAGGCCATCCATTGGGGCCTCCAATCCTTGTACACTGCAGTGCTGGAATTGGAAGAACTGGTAAATAAGCTTTCTTTTTGCTTCTGAGGAGCTAATGTTTTAACTTTAATTATGACTGCTGGCAGTGGCAGATAATTTTTTTGGGGGGTGTAAACTTTGATTAGGTATTAAAACTTAATATCAAAATATCATTTTTAGTATAAACCATGCTTATTTTAAATGTGAATCCCTCTCGTATTTTTTTGCAGTTGGCAAGTAAAAAATTTTTCTATTCTAAGCAGAGGCGTAGCCGGGGGGGAGTTTGGGGTGTTGTAACCCCCATCGCAATGAAATTTTGTATATTTAACACAGAAATATATGAGTTGTAGCTCTGTAATCCCTCCCATTAAGCCTATACCTCTCCCTTATGAACTTTCTGCCTACGCCACTAACCGTAAGTCCCTAGGTTTTCGTATTGAAGCAGGTGAGTAGTGTTTGCTGCAATTTGTCAGACCCTGTGCATAAAAATACATGAAATAATAAGGAATAATGTTTATTTTAATTGGATGGTTAAAAGGAAAACTTCCATAATATGTAACCAAAATCTTTTGCCCTTGAACTTTTATGATTAGCCAGAAAGATCAATTGGAAATGCTGACAAAGGTGAATAAACTTAAGGAAAGAGTAATGCTGCGAAGTATTAATAACTGGATTTTTTCCATGCATGCAATTCATCAATGATCTTCATTAAACTTATTGCATGTGTTGTATCTTTAAATAGTGTTATTTTTAACTTATGTTCTTCATGTCTTTACAGGTACTTTTATTACTTTGGACATTTGTATCAACAGACTCGAAGTCACTGGCCTGATCGAAGTTCGTAAAACTGTTGAAAGGATACGATCACAGCGTGCACATAGCATTCAAATGCCTGATCAGTATGTTTTCTGCCACTTGGCATTGCTAGAGTATGCTTTAAGCCGAGGACTTCTGGAAGACGTGGACTTGTCCGGCTTTAATGATGAAGATTCAGAATCAGAATGAATAGTAAAGTCTGTCCAAGATATCTGTCCATTTTCTTAAACTAAAATTGCCATTATTGTACATTTTCATGGAATGGATACTCCTCACTTGCCATTTGCTTTATTTACTACCAAACTTCCATGTTTGCATTGGGTTTTCTGTTGTGCATATGTATGTAAACGAAAACTTGGTCAGCCTTATTTGAGATTACTGGTTTCAAACGCAAATTACTCTTTTATCATACATATTTGTTTCTTTTGGAAGTTTAAATATGGGCATTAAGAGAATGAAAAAAAATATATATAAGCATTTAGAATGCAAATTTCTTAGACAGCAAAATTTTTCTGTGGTGCTGTTATTTACTGTTCTGCGAAGCATATGGCAACTTCAGTGGGCTACTGGGATAAAAAGTATTACTTCCGTTATAGAAAATGAGCATATTTATTCACCATAACACTTACGCAAAACATAAGAAAGTATATAAATAACATTCAAATATATAGACTTGGATGTTAAAATGAAATCCTCTATATTTCAAATGGACAGAAGCTTTTTACCTGTTCAAAATTTTCAGAATTTAATTTTAACACACACAACTGTAGTTCTGACAGTTATGTATAACAGCTAGCTTGAACTACTTATATGTGGGTGCCGAAAAATTATTAAATAGTTGTTTATAACTACTATTAATTCTGTTACCTCAGATTCCATCTGTTCTGGATAATTCAGGCTACTTTTAGATAGATTAGAGTGAAACTTTGTGTGTGTATGAAGAGAAAATACGGAAATTAGCAAATACTTTTATTCTTTAAATATCTGCACACGTGCCAATGCTACTATCAGAAAATAGTTTTGCGTTGAAAAATATGTTTCGGAAGAATTATTCTTCAATCCCCACAGGTAATTCTGCAGAACCTCCAGCAGAAAGATACCAGTGCAACCATAAGGAGAACAGTGATTCCAAGAATAGTAACGAGTGTTATTTTTCTTGGCTTTGTGCTGTCTCCACCGTCATATTGGTGTACTCTAGTTGGCTTAAAATGCTTGTTACATTTAGTGTTATGTGTAATGATTTTTAGCCATGATGGTAATGTTTGCTTCAGGTACATTTGCTCTTACACTTTTTTTATCAAGTGATTTATAGTTTTTCTTTCAAATAATGGCAGCAGCGTCATAATACTTCATTTAGATTTATAAAATCTCAGACAAAGCTGATGGTGATTTAGGAGTTATCCGTTCATGAAAGTAACTAGGTCTTCTTTCGAGTCAACTTTTTTCTATGTTTTGTACATTAAATGTAAATCATCATTTTCGTATTTATTTTTTGTTTTGTATGCATGCTACCTTTCACGCCTGGGTCCCATTTTTTAGTATCAGGCATGGTTTTCTCAATTGTTGTTGGATGTCATTGTTATTTTGTACATATAACACTACATATACACGTAACAAAAAAATCGTCTAATGGGTGTCATTTTGTGGTTTTTAAGTTACACAAACTGTTTTTTGTTATTATTTACGATTTTACTACTGGACTCGCTTTTGTGCCAATGTTATCAATTCTTTTATTTCTAACTTACGTTCATGTGTTTTCGTATGCGAATATTTACTTAGGATGAGAGTTTGATGTTTGTCTCATATGTCTTCCCATTCAGTTCTTTTATAAGTAATTTTTAATCTTTTAACCAATTATTCAATGTGTTTGTGCCAATTCTTACATATCAGTTTATTTTAATCCTTTATCTTCGCTGTTGCTGTGCTCTCCATTGTTAGTAGAAGGCATTCGTTGTATTTTGATTGTGGTGATCGCCTCTAATTTCCCTTAGACTGCATTTATAGTGTCATTTTATTCATTATAGTCATAATTCATGGTATTTATCGGTCAGCTTGGAAAAGTCAATGAAAAAAAAAAAAGAATAATAAATCCATCATCGTACAGTGGCATGGTGTTAATATATTCGCTGAAATCCCAGGTTCAACTTCCAGTGATGCGGTAGAACATGTGCTGTTTCTCTATACTCCGTAGTCCAAGGTTTAATTCCCTAAGTGATAGATGATCTTTGGATCTCTTGGAATACTAGAGGTCCTGGTGCAACGTAAGTGCAGCTGTCATTGCAGCATGAAACACAAATTCTTTCTGTAATGGTGGCTCATTTGCTATATCACTTTGTTTGAGCATTGGATTTGATTCCCAATGGACTGTGTTTTGTGGGATTATGTTGTGTTAAAATACACATTAAACTTCCATACTTATGCAATCATAGGATGTGAAACACCATTATTTTTTTTTTAACTTCAAAGCCATTAAGAATCAGGGATTCTATATACTTAGAATTTGAAAACGCCCCTAAATGTTAGAGAAAAACGAAATTTTCTAGTGAAACTTCTAAAAGTCAGGGGAGAGAAAGCTTTCCTAACTTTTGTATCAAATAACTAAATCTCACAAGCATGAAATGGTTTTCCCTGAAGCTGTAGTTCAGTTGGATTCACCAGTATGCACATGTATGTGGAATTGTTAGGGAATTTGAAATCGTCCCTGAAGTTCTGTAGAAAAGGCAGGAAAAAACAAAACGTTTTGATCAAAACCTGGAAAGGTCAGGGAAACTTCTTTAACTTTAATTTTGAATAGCTAAATCTCCCACGAATGTGAAACCATTTTCCCTGCAACTGAAATTTAGTTGAAAATTTTGATGAAAAGGTCAGGGGAAAAACCTGGAAACATTGGGGAATTTTTTTCTCCGAAGTGAATGGGAACACTGTCCCACAGAAAAAGAAGTCAAAGAAATATTGAATTTTGCTGGAAAAGTCGAGGATTTTTTTTTTTAATGCGAGTGGAAGCCTTTTGTCTTTATACACCTTTATTTTTTTAGCTAGATCTTGTTTCTGTTTAAACTAAATAATAAGCATATCTTCGTCCGTGACACTAAATTTTTTAAATTTAGCTAGACACAGAAATATTACTATAATTATAATCAAAACAAATTTTGCTGGTTTTGGATCTGATCATTTTAAGAAGGTCATGACATTGCTTTTAGGTTTCAAAAATTGAGTATATTCCCTTATTGCTAATTTTGCCAACAACATAGCTTAAAAATGACATGGTTCTGCACTATGCTAAAATCTTTCGTTCGACTTCTGAGGACTAGTCCCCGTAGTGTCATAATGATAACAAATTTGTCTGCAATGCAAAAACCCGAGTTTGATTCTATCGGGGACTTAACATTCGCTGTTTTTTTTAATGGATCTGCGGTTTACAGTTTGATTCTATAGGTGAGAGAAAGGGGTTAAGATTCCTTGAAAAATTATAGGTCTTCATGCAGTATTACCTTAACACTTTACCCACTGGAAGCCTGTTAATAGGCTATTTTTCACCTATGCTTAACGACCGGTAGCCTATTAATCTGTCTTTCGAATCGTTGGTTTTTAATCACTCGGTCTTTTCTATGTATTCATTTCAGTTTCAAGCAGTAGGTAAAGTCTTAACTATCCTTACATGCCAAAAAAAAAAAATCGAAATAACTGCTGATTCCATGGAATTCTTGCTTTTCTACTGCCCTGCGTTGCAGTATTTGATTTTTTAAGTAATGGGTTAAACTGTACTAACAAGGGGAACCCCACAGTGAGTGCTCCGCCGATTTTGATGAAAGTACAGCCAAAATAAGGAAATACGTATCTCGATATTCGTGCCAATGCGCATTATTTCCAGAGATATGCATTTTTAAAGATTTTGCATCCGATATATAAGCTTAAAATACGACATCCTCCGCAAGCCAATCGGTAGCCTAGTTTGTAAGTTACGGCCAAGTACGTGTTTTTGCATTAGATGCCTGTGGAAATCAGTCACTTTTTTTTTTTTTATAAATATATATCCTTTTTACATTTTTATTTATGTATTTTTATTAGTAAAAATACTTCGCTTACAATCGGATTTTGTTCATAAACTTACTTTAATAAAATTCATATTTATGTAGTTATGTTAATTGTATGCTTATTGGCAGTGATAATTTCTACTCGAATTTTAATTGTTGATTATTAAAAAGTTGAAAAGTAGAAAAAGTTTTGGTGTAGCCATCCAGCCTGTTATGTAGTTAAGTAGATCCAGCACACTTTAATAATGTTTTTACAAATGACGACGGCACCTCTTCTTCTACTGTTGAAGTAATTCCACCTCATTGTACCCCATACTGTCAACCTCGTGATGTGTACTTCTTCCGTCAAGTAAAAAATTTCATTAAAAGGTTACAAAATTGTGTTGAAATCTTACAAGAAAATAGTCATTTAAACACGCGAGCAGATAGATGCTTTGAAGACCCATTCACTTATTCACAATCAACTTTCGGCGCCAACTTTTAAGAATACATTACAGTACTCTTGGTTTGTTGCAAAGTTAACAAACGAAAGAAGCGTTTTTGAAAATGTAGATGGTATTTGTTTTCCAGATGATATTAGACAAAGAAAATCAGTTGTTCGAACAATTCATTTATAAAATGCTCACGTTGTAGAATTTTTTTATGTTTTTATGATAATTATCATCCAAAATTGTGTACCAGTATACAATTCCGACACCTCCGATAGTGATACACAAAAAATATGTTCACATCAGTCAGTTTTAAAATAAAATTGATTGCATTTTATAAAATAAAATGTTTATATGTTATAAAATAAAATGATGTTTATATGTTATAAAATAATGTTTATATGTTATAAAATAAAATATTACATACTAAAAATACATTTTTCAATAGATAAATATATTTTAAAAAAATATTAGGCATAATAGATGCTAATAGTGGATGACTGCAAAGGCTAATAATGACAAAATAAGACGAATTAACGCAGTTTTCTTTTTTATTTAATGGAATTGTTAAAAGTTTTCAGAAAAAATCTTTCAATCCTTAAATAAAACAAAACTGCGTTATTGGTGTAATTTCATCCCTTCACAGGTTGACAATGAGTACGCAAATTTTATAAAAGTTATATTCACATAAAAACTTACAGCTAACTCCTAAACTTTTTGTACCTTTACAACTCTTCAATTAAAAATTAAAATTCGTGTAAAAATTATAACTGCGAAAAATAGTATCACAGAATTAAATATGTAAATATGAATTTTATTAAAGTAAGTTTATGAAAAAAATCCGATTGTAAGCAAAGTATTTTTACTAATAAAAATACATAAATATGTAAAAAGGATACATATTAAAAAAAAAAAGACCGATTTCCGCGGGCATCGAACGCAAAAACACGAAGCGCTAGGCCGGTAACTTACCAACTAAGCTACCGATTGGCTTGCAAAGGATGTCGTATTTTAAGCTCATATATGGGATGAAAAATCTTTAAAAATTCATATCTCTGAAAATAAGCCACATTGACACGAATTTCTCTATTTTGGCTCTTACTTTCATCAAAATCGGCGGGGCACTCACTGTGGGTTCCCCTTGTAAATTAAACTATACTAAGTATGGGTTAAAAACCATTGATTTTAACGCGATGGGACTTCCAGTTATTCTTTCACTTAAATGCATTTCCATTAAATGCAAGCAAGCAAATTATGTCTGGAGTATATTTTTGTGTTGACGAATTAATTATAAAGACTGCAATTATAATTACAAATGAGATTGTTTAATCACTGACTTACAGCAAGTGTTTATCCTTATTGGAATTAAGGTCGTGGTCTGCTATTTTGGTTTTCATAGATAAATTAACCTTTTAGCTGTAGGTTCGATTATATACCATTTTCAAAATTTTTAACTTCATAAGTATGTAAAAAAAATTCCCTGAGATCTACCTTTAAAACTTCCGCCATAGAGCAGCTTTTTCAAATAAACCATTTATTATATTTGTATGTCTTGCTATAAACACTTAATTCCTCTGAGAAATTTCATAAAAATATTGTCTCTTATTTTTATTTATAGTTTTTATAGATCTATCAAATCCGCAGTTGTTGAAAACTTAGTTGTGAATATGTAGGTTTGCCAACTCGTACATGTTCCAAATAGTTCTATGATATCATATGATATACACAAATGCATCTTAATAACTGCCATGTTCCACAAAAATGTCCATTTTTATTTTTATTTTTTTGTAACGTATATGTGAAAAAGAAAATATAGACAATCGCTGCCAACTCATATCTGGTCAATAAAAATGTTGAGATGTCAGTGTCCGTGTAAAAATCACAGGGTAAAATTTGAGTTGTTTTTGTGCTTCAGATTTTATCATTCTTATGAAAATCATTTATCGAATCATCAAAAAAGAAATTTTTTTTTTTCTGCATTCTAGACTGATAGTGATTTTATGAACCATTTGGCATCACTATTTGAGTGATTAAAGTCAAAGTGGTTTTATGAATTTAGTTCAGAAATACTACAATCTAGATGTTTGCTAAAATCCCTCATTAGTGGACACTTAAAAGACAAAAAAAATTCCATAAAAGATGAGTATCTTTGTGAAGGAATTTCTTGCCAGCACATATTCAAAAATTAAACACCATTAATAACTTCGATTTTGCTTATTGTGTGTTAACTTTATTCATAATAAATTAGGACCTTATGGTCCTAAGTTATAGTACCTAAGGACCTTTATTCATAATAAATTAGGACCTATGGTCCTAAGTATAGTTGCATGTTGCCCTCACAAGCTGTCATTCTGGATTCGACTACTAACGTTGCTGGTTACGCAGTGTAGTAACAGTTTTCCCTAGTGCACCGTTAACTCGGGGGCAACTTCCAATGGTGTAAAGATCACTTACTCAGAGATCTCATAAAGATCGCACTGCTCACTGTAGTCCGGGGTTTGGTTCCCTAGGCCTTAAGAGGTTTGGATTCCTCGGAAAACAGTAGGTCCTGGCGCAGCATGACCATTGTAGTCCTTGGGTTGGTTTCCCGATTCATAAAAGGTTTGAATTTCTTGGAAAATTGTAAGTTCTAATGACCCTTGCTGTCTTTGGGCTATAGAACTCAAAAGTAATGAATTAATAATATTTGAATTCATAAAAGGTCTAAATTTTGAATTGCCAGGTATAAAAGTTAACCTCTTAATTAAAATTAGATTTGTTGGAACATAAATGATTATATTAAGCAGCGAGTACTGTGTTGTCTACACTGTACTTAAATTTGAGTACTTTTATCGCTAGTTTCGTGTATCACCTTAATTTCTAAGGGATTTACACTCGATGTGTGAGCAAATTAATGTAAGTCAAGGAAGAAGATACCATTATGAACATCTGATGAGGGAATGATCTCATTAATAATGCATTTACGACTCCATAATAAAATTAATGACATTTGAAATGTTCAGTATCTGTAATATAGTGAATAAACGCACCAAAAATGGTTCAAATATGTTGACTGTGTAGGGCAGGGGTCTTCTAACTTTTTTAATACACAGTTTCCTTCATCGTTCATAAACTGTTAACAACTCCCAATCATACAAAAACGTACCAATTACATGTTACGAATATTTTCATATGGCATGTTATATCAAATTTTAGTTGATGTCCCAAGGAACTACAACAGTTTGAGAACCTCTGGTCTAGGGTATAGTATAATAGCTTTGCAACTTAAGGATATTTTGTTGTTGGCATTGGTGAGTCTTGAATCTTCTCAAAAAAAAGCAGTTACATAGTTTAGACTAGATAAAATGGAAAGTAATATTGATGTGTGTGTGTGTCGAACTTCATCTATAACCCCCACCAAAAAAAATTGTATACATCATGCACGGTTGTTCATTTTTAAATAATTTTAACTGTTAGTAGCACATGATATTTTCTCCTTCGAGTTTAGAAGTTCTTTGAGTATAATATGGCCTATACTATGTATCTTTTTTTATTACAATAATTTCAATTATATATTTTGTTACTGATTACATACATGCGTGTGCCTCAAATATGATTAAAATTTTAGTTACAAGTGTAAATGGTGACGTTATATTTTGTTGAAATATCTCTTGTTAATGATGATAGGTGCTCACTGTGCAAGAAATCAAGATACAGTGAAACAATGAATGGCACAGTTAAAAATTTCATCAACTTTTTAACTGTGCCATTCATTGTTTCAATTTTTGCATCGTGATAAGCTCTTCTTGTTATAACTTATCCAATATTAAAATTTCCAATATTCTTTTTAATGGACAAGCATGCAAAGCGAGATGTAATTGAAAAATACTGTTTGGTAATTTTAATATAATATACATCTTTCTAAACCTGCCACAATCTACCACACACATGCATGGGTCATCTATTTCTTCTGAACCAAACTTCATTCACATAAAAGAAATACATAATCACTAAATTTTAATATTCATGAAACTGTCCATGTGAACTCACTCATTTAAGGGAAGAACATTCTTTATAAATCTTTAAACTAACTTGTTTTAAGCTACAAATTACGCCTACTGAACCTAATGCTGATTCTCATTTTTATGATGCATTAGGAAAACTTTGTTGTTGTGTTCTCGTTTGTTGCCAATTGTACTGAGCAACAGTTTATAGATAATAATTATGTCTTAAGAGGATATGACTAAATATATTTGTATTTCAAAACCAACTCAATATGGAATGTGTGATGTTAAATATGAACTAGATAAATTTAAATGGGACAGTTCCATAAAATAGCTAGCATATTTTAATTATTGCCTGTTGGAACTGTGTGTCATTGAATTGGTTAAAACAGCCATCTTCAAACCTTTTGAGCCCATGGTAGCCTTGACCTTTTAATAAATTCCTGTAGTGAAGATTTAAAATCTTTTCAAACCTACACAAGACAGAAAACTGCAATACGGTGTTTGAAAATCAGACTCCTCTTAATGGAATCACTAAAAGCAGAGGCTAGAAAACTAAATGCAACTTGATACAGGCTTGAAACGCCAGGTTATGTTTGCCACTTAAGGGCTACTGTTAAAAATGAATATGCATCTGAATACGTAGAGACAAATTACACTTAAAATAAATAAACATTAAAATTGTAATACTGTCAAACCTCTATTTAATGAAGTCACAAAATCCTGCCGAAAAGCTTCATGATATAAAAAATTCATCGTGGAAAACATTAATATTTGTAAATGCAGCATTCGTAGTTCAGTGTTAGGATAAAAATGCTAAATAAAGAAACGTATTTGCAAAATAGATGTTTGTTAAACAGAGGTTTTGACTGTATTTACAATTATATACGGTATGCCCATATAAAAATCAGTTGTAGCAGTGAATAGATACCAAGGCTTAGTGGAGTTAACTAGACATTTATACACCAACGGTTAAACTAAGGTGCCACATTTAAAATCTTGGGTGATCTTTTCGTTTGCTATTTTATCAGTACCTTTTGTATGTAAATTTCTTCCTCGGGTACTTTGTATTTTTATTCAAACTGTAATTAGGTATCTTGAAAAAATACGTAGTCTTACCAAGAGCTGAATTAAAATATAACAGGAGCGTTACTATTTCAATACTCTTGTACAATCTGCATTTACTCTGTCATTTAATAATATGTTTTATTAATTTCTGAAAAGTATTTTAATGCTTGTTATCAGGACATTCCAGTATATAAAACCAGACCTATGTGCATGATTTCAAAAGGAGGGCCTTTTGATAAAGAAAATGGGTGTTTCTGATAAGAGCAAAATAAAATTTTCTCTCATAATCAATTTGTCTTATGGGAGGACACTCCCACAGGTGCGTACTTTTACATAAATAGAAGTAATGGACAAGACTTTTGCTTAAGAAATTGGTACAGTGAAACCTTGGTTTACCCTTCTCAGATTTATCATTTTCCTATATTCATCAATCAATTCTTGTGGTCCCTGCATAAACCCCATGTACACAATATATAAATAAAAAGTTCATACATAGTTTTTGAGCTGCTGCATTCAATCTTCAAAAACTTTTGCTTTTATCAGAGGTCAAGGCTATTTTTTTTTTTAAATGTGTTTTTTGTACATGGAAGATAATGAATAATATAACATCCCATTTCGTGGGGTATGAATTGGATGATGTGGGATATATTCTTGTGTAAGACTCGTGTTATTAAATATCCTTTTTCTACCCCCATATAATTCATTATACTGCAATCATCTGATGACAGATGGCTGTCTTTGGAAGCTTTTCTTAACCAAGAACAATCATCGAGACAATTGTAAATAGCATGCCAGCTTACATGAATGTGCTTGCGTTAATTTCGATCTATATATATTGTTGCACAGTACATGGCCCATTCATTTATAACAAAATTACTGATTTCTTTAAACGAATAAACATGTTTTCTTTGTGCAAAAACAAATATACATATTCCAATACATATTCCATTTGCTTTGTACATATTTTTTTATTAGTTTGATAAGTACGTAATATGTATAAGTCGTTAATATATTTCCCATATGATCTGAATGTATCTTCTTATCTCTCAGCGTTGTACTAACTATATTACCCTTATTTATAATAGCCAGCATTCTTTGTTCGTTTTCCAGAGCCCAGTGAAAAATGGTAAATCATGGTTTTACTGTATTAAATTATCACTGAGTAATGTTAGGAACATCTAAACAAATTCAGAATGAGGAAAAAAGACGTTTTTCCAAATAAAATTCTGCTAAGATGTACATGAATGTGTTGCAAGTGTCTGTGTGAACGATGTCTAACTTCAGCCCATAGGGTACAAATGACCAATCAAAGTATGATTTGCATGGCAATTTTCTAAAAAAAAAAAAAAAAAATCAACCACAAATTTTACCCTGCCGCACTGTTAATATATGAAAAAATGAACAATAGCTGAATGGTTTCAACATGTCTATTTTATGTAGGAAACTGACTATACTTTATGAATTTTCTATTGTATTTATATAGTCACTGTAGAGTAGAATAATTTTTTAAGTGTGTTTTTTATAAACCATAGTGTACTGTGTCATGTAATTCATATACTGATGTTACTGTTGCCGTTTCTTGTCTCTGAGAACGTTCTTTTCCTAGCCAAATCACCAGAATTTAATTAAATGATTCATCTTGCCATCATCGGCATTAATGATGGAGTGCTCTTATTTGTGCATGTGGGCCAGGAAATATAATTGTTTTAAATCTGTAACGAATTCTACAAATATATAACACTATTAGATACTATTATAGAAATCGTCTTTTATCTTGACTGGTTTACATAATGAGTTATATATAGCTCATGTCATGTAAGAAAACGTTCACTCGTAGATTTTTATTGCAGCTTTAAGAACATTTTTTAATCTTCGTACCGAATTTGTGTGGAACAAGAAAAATTAGTTTTCTGTGTTTTTCTTATCTAGTTGTTATCTATTCTAATGTTTTTTAACAAAAATTTAAACAGCGTTTTTTTTACTGAAGTTTTCTATTTGCAGTTTGTGTAGTTTTTCTTGCTTTGTTGTACTTTGATAAAAAAAAAAGTATATTAAATCAAACTTTTGTTTTTAACATTGGCATTTTTATTAGCCGTGGTTTTGTTTTCAGCTGTTGATTTCAGTGCCCAGTTGTCCTTTACTTTATTCCAGTGGTGTAAAACCTTCATTAAAGGTTGGGAAATTCCTCTATAAGCTGTTAGTTGCTACTCTTAATAAGTCCCATCTGTATATGTAAGCCTGACTTTGGTGGTAGGCAAACCTAGGCAGGTTGTTGTTTTTTCCTAGAACCACATCTAGGTTTTTATGTACTACCAACTTCTGCTTTGCATGGTTCTGCAATCACTGATTATCAAGTCTCTAAAGCCAGCCCTTGTCACCAATCACCAAATAATTTACAAGTTCTCTTCACATATCACAATATCCTTTGTTTACCTTTCTTCAATTTCTAATTCCTGGCAAACATTACACTTTACATTGTGTTGGGTCATCCCGTAAGTCATGTGGGTTTTCAGAAAAAGGGTAAATTGGAATAGTCTTCGCCCCCCACACACACACTTTCATCAGAACCAACAGTTATATATAAATTTACTTTGAATCCAAATTATATTTACAATATTTGCAATTTCTTTCCATTGTCGTCTTAAATGTTCAATTCATTAATGATAAAATTCTTTCGGTTTTGGATTCAATGCATCAAGCATAGCGTGTATTATAACCTCTTCACTTGTGACTATGCATTCAATCACGAAAAGTGTATGTTTTGGTGTGTGTTCTGTCACCCTTGAAAGTTTATTCCATTAGTTTAGCCACGTGCACTATACTGAAGAGCCAAAACATTATGACCTGTGTGCCAATAAGCTCCCCTAGAGAGCATGTGAGCAAGTTGGAAGGGTATTTAATAGCTGTCAGTAGTTTTAAAGCATAATTCTCTGTCATATTTGTGTGTGTGATGAGTAAGGCTGCTGATGTGAGTCCGATGGGGGAAGATTATAATGGCTCAACACGGCTTGGAATGAGTATCTCTTAAATTGCATGGCTCATCAAGTGTTCGCAAGCTGCTGCTGTTACAATCTGTGCGAAGTGGATGAGTGACAGTGAAACTAGTGGTAAATGGCAAGGCTTTGGATGTCCACACGTCATAAACAAAACTGAATGTTGAAGACTGTCCCATTCGGTGAAACAAAGTTGGCGACCACCAGTGGCTGAATTAACATCTGATTACAATGCAGCTCCAAGTATTTTGGAGCACACAGTTCAGCAGACTGTTTCATTGGGATTTTGCAGCAGACAACCTTCTCGTGTGCCTCTGTTAACCAATCATCATTTCTATTTAGGCCTACAGTAGGCCTGGAAACATCATAACTGGACCATGGAATGATAGAACAGAGTTACCTGGTTGGATGCATCACATATTCTGCTTCGTCAGAATACGCCAACTTCCTCGACATATGTACTGTTGGTCATAAACAAGCTGCTGATGGCAATATTACGGTTTGGAGGATATTCTCTTGGGTGTCTCTGGGACTGTTGGTTGTGGTAGAACACACGATGAAGGCTGTTGACTATGTCAACGTTATTGCAGACCATGCTCACATGGCATCTGTCTTTCTCACTGTGAATGGAGTTTTCCAGCATGATAACACTCCCTACCACAAGGCTCGAATTGTTACAATGGTACAAGGAACATATGAGTGAATTTCAGTTGATGTCCTGTCTACTTAACTTGCCGAATCTTAATCCCATGCAGCACATTTGGGATGTCATGCAACAGCAGCTCAGAACTCAAAATATCCAGGAATTGCATGACCACTTCTTGCATATTTCGTATCATCTGTCTCCAGCCACATACCAAACACTTGTGGAATCCATGCTATGGCAAGTTGCAGTTGTTTTGCATGCAAAAGGTAAAGCAACATGCAATTAGGTAGGTGGTCATAATGTTTTGGCTCTTTGGTGTATTTTCCAATAAGAGTCTGGACACTAGGAAAAAAACAACATATGAACACAAAATACTGACATTAATATTTATGTCTGCATTTGTGCTGGATTACCCCGATATACTTTTCCTTATATCTGCCTATTTTACAAACTAAGTGGCTGCATCATGTGTCATTTTAAGAGTAGACAGCGTAACAATCTCCGAACCACCATACATCTACACACAATCAAAACAGATTTGAAGACAGACAACACTATGTCACTTACTTTCAGATAAAATTACATGTATGCAGTATGGTGGGATAACAAACAGTAAGATGAAGTATTAATATCTATCAGTATAAAAAAATCAATTGACAGTCAATCTCCTTTTCAAATCAAGTTTTTACGTATTGTACTTATTGACATAGCCAGCTATGAGATCTAGAGGGGTTATTGCAGGCACTACAGAAAGTCTCAAGTACCTTCAGGACTCTCCCTTTTCTTGTTCAGTCAGGGCTCTCCCAAACTTGGAGGAAAACGAATAAAAAAAAATGCAAAATGTTATTAAGTATGAAAGCAACCCTTTATAAAACATTCTAATCGTTATTACTTACGATTTCCGGCCTCTGGTCACTGAACTGCACATGTGAATTCTTCTATTCAAAGCCTTCCCCCTCCTCCAATATTTTCAAGTTTGTGTCCACGAGAAAGTACATCAAATTTTTTAATGTCGTTGAACTCTTCAAATGAACCTACAAAAATACATGTTGACAACATTGAACTAGAAACTGCTAATTCATATATTTATCTTCGCCAACTGATTTCAGTGTAAGGCAACATTATGAAAGAACTCGACAGACATATAATTGGCTGGAGTACATTCGGAAGAAACAATTTTATCCTGAAGGGAAAATTGCCTTTGTGTCTAAAAAGATCTTCAACCAATGTGTATTGCCAGTCCTCGCTTATGGATCAGATACATGAAATCTAACAATTGAAGCAATACGGAAGCTATAAACAACTCAGAGGTGCACACTTATAATAACTAGGAGAGACTGAAAAGAAAAACACTTGGATGAGAACAAACTAGAGTAAAGGACACCATCATTGAAGTAAAAAGGTTGAAATAACGATGGGCTGGGCATATCGCAAAAACTGACCAACGATGGACAACTGAAATTCTCAACGGGATTCCAAGAGATGACTGAAGACTTAGAAAACATCCTCGAACTAGATGGATGGATGAAGTAAGAAAAATGGTGATATGGAAGTGAATTGCTCAGGACAGACGGTGGAAAGCATTTGGAGAGGCCTTCGTCCAGCAGTGAATAAGTAATGGTTGAATATGATGACAATATTTTAATTTTGTTATTATACTCATGAATAACTTTGTTGACTACCTTGTGAAATTTGTAGTCAATCAAAGCAGAATTACTTGAGTTATGTCAGATTTACTGCTGCATACTTAACTTTTCGAAGCAAAGTTTTGCCTAGCCTCAGTTTGCTTTATTCTACAAGTATTCCCCCTCCTCTCTTTGTTTCTAAACTATTCTAATATTTATTACCTTGTGATTAAGATACATGGCTTATGATTAACTATTGTGATAGTATGACTTGTGATTAAGATACCCGCATTTGTCCATAAGGAAAAAAAGGGCGAGATTTTTTTCACAATGCAATGAGACAACTTACGATGCCAAAATTTGATGTCATATATTACAAATGTTACAAGCTTATTTTTTATGAATTAATGCTCAGATTAATCAGGGGAGGCTCCAGTCTCTCTTGATTTCTCTGGCAAGCGGTCACTAATATTTAAAAAATATAAAATATGCTAACGGGGAACCCCTTGTTATGAAGAGTTCATTTTTATAATCCAATAGATGAATGGTGTTTCCAACATTTCACCCTGCAGTGGCGCAATGTAGTAATGCATTCACCTCACTCTGATTCGACTCCCAATAGTGAAAAGAATGGTTAGTCAGAGATCTCAAAGATTACACTACTCATCCTAGTCTGGGGTTTGGATTCCTCGGAAAACAGTAGGTCCCGGCGCAGCATGACCATTGTAGTCCTTGAGCTATAAAACTACAAACAATTCCAACATTGCTATTAAAATCAAACAATAGACTTTTAGTCAAAAATAATTTAATTAAGACCGGAACATAAACTGCAATCAAGCTAAATACTACAAAAACGAAAGAAAAATCAAATGACAATCGATGTCTTCTTAAGATAGTTTATCTGCAAAACACCAAAATATTCAGATTTGGCCAGTTCACTTCTACAAGTTGGTTTTCAAGTTAATCGTACAATTGAAAACAACTATTCTTTGAGAACAAACAAGATACTGAGAATCCATGATGGGTGAACACAAGCAGTGTTAAGACACACAATTACATGCGAGAAAACATACAGCATCATGATTCACCATTGCCTGAATCTTCATTGTCATCATGAAATTCTTCAGTGTCTTCATCCTCCATGTCATCACCATAATCGTCGTCATAAAAATCAGTCATATCCGTATCTTGTTCCTTTGGTTTTGCCTTATGTTTCATGCAATATTCTTCTAGAGTTGTTGGAACTGTAACATTATCCTTTTCTGCTTCACTTCTTGTTGACAGCACTTGTCTCCTAATTTACATGGAAGTAAAAAAATAAAATGATCGCATACTGTCCTAACTACATGATGCATTAACTATATTTACTGCCTTGCCATAAACTTAAAAGTTCTCAAATTGAGATGGTGGTAGAAGACCAAGCACATATTATCAACATTTATATATTGCAAAATTGCTATTTCAAATTACTGAAGGAGGGGGGGGGGGGGGAGGGGCGGCTTGGGCCCATATAACTCCATGTCTATGTAATTTACATTACTTACAGTAGATGGATGTTTATCCTACACCTGATCAAGTACAGCATTTGGGGTATCTTTTATTATGCACAGACTCTATATTTAAAAATGTTCATTGATTTTTCGTGTGAAAAGAAGAGTGGTGCACTGCGCAATACTACATAAATGCAAGCCCAGCTTAACCATATAAGTCAGTGCTTCCCGACTGGTGGACAGTGAAGTAGTCCGTGAGACGGATCATTACTTTAAAAAAAATTATGAAATATTAGAATTTAAAAGTGAAATTGATGGTATATTTGTAGTATTTTACAATCTGATGGAACTTCAGAAAACGGTTCATATTAAAAGTAATTCATCTTAATCATGTTTGCCTTAATGAGGTTTGACTGTATTGTAATTAGATTTTGTTTTTTCCTTTTATTATTTTGTTTTTTTTCCAAACACATTTCCCCCAAAAAAGGACCCGGGTCCCTTTTTCACTAAGATCTTGCAGTCAATGCATGAAAATTTTTCGAAGTGGTCCTCAGGTAAAATTGAAGTGGAAAAGTGGTCCGCGGCTTAAACTGAGTTGGGAACCACTGATATAGATGAACTAGGATGATTGAGATAAACTTGTCAATACATAAATGGAACTTAATAGATTATTTTCGACTGAATGCCTCCACCAATATTTGCTCTTCTTTAAATATGTCTCTCGTATTCATTTCTTACATATCCTCAACTCCTTTCTTACATTAACAAATTTTGCTTTAACAAATTAAATTTACATAACTGCATAACATTTTCTCCTTACCGCTACACCTTTCAGTGACATGAGTCAAGGGTGGATCCAAAAACCTTTCGTGGTGGTGGGGGGGGGAGGTGCAAATTGTTTCTGATTCCTATCTTTAGCCAAATATTCAATACTTTTCATTTTCCATGATATAATCTCAGGGTGTGGACGATCACCTCATCATCCCCCTTGGCACGAGTAGTACTAAAGTAAAGTGAAAGATTGGTTCATTCCTGTCCTTCATGACATAGTGAGTGTGCCGCAGCTTGTGTTATGAATGTCACCCGTATGGTTATGGAAAGATTAATATATTGTATAGTAGCAGTTCTAAACTTATGGTATGCACACTCCTAACGGTATGTGGCGGGTACATGAAAATAACATTAGTAATAGCAGAAAACACCAAAAAAACATGGGATTAATATGAAAACAAAATTAAAGGTTTTGGTTTACAAAGCGACACTTACATGGAAGTTCAATAGCCTACTGGTGAAATGAGGAACACACTCATTGAAGGGAGTGCTCAATCGAACTGTGAAGGTTGTTAATTTTGTTAAGGCCAATTCAACGAACTCCAGACTAGTGTTCACTCTAGGATGAAAAAGGGGCAGGGTGCTTCCAAAATAAGGGCACTTTTTTTTTTAAAGAAAGTACCTTTTTCTTTAAAAAAAGGAGCAAATTTTTAATGAATGTTTTTTAGAGAAAAGTTTTTTTTAAATGAAAAATGCTCAAATATTACATAAGCACCTTGGGGAAGGGAGTTGCTGTTGGCTAACATAGGAAAATAAACACATGTTAACTTTTGCTTACCGGGGTGGGGGGTATAAAATGGCCAAAATATTGCTTATGTAATACTTGGACACTTCAATAGACCTGTAAAGGAATTATTTTACATTTATAATAAGCTATAGTATGTGTTTTATTATTAATATGCAAAAATAACTCGAACAATACATCAAATATTTTTTGTATAATAATTACCTACTTCTTTTAATAAAGTTAAAGAGCAGCCTACTTATAGTGGGGTACTAATATCAGCACAACGAAATTTGTAATTAGAAATTAAGATGCTTAATTTATTTTCTAAAGACAAATTTGTTCAATACAGTTGTTTCTTAATTTAAAAATCAATCCATTATTTCAAATTAATCACATTTGCCTTGTTTAGGAATTTAAAGACAAATTTCAAACCTGTTTCATTACACTTAATCAAAATTTTACATTCGATTAGAAAGAGATGACTGAAAAATGTTTTTGTAAACTCTTCCAAACAATAAAAGTAACATCAGAGAAGCATAATTAACAAATTACATTATCAAATTTTTTTAAATAATTTTCTACTTTTAATATTTAACCAATGATGAATAGGTTTTCTAATTTCCATTTAGCTTCATCATTAATATACCTTTCACATATTATCAAGTTTTAACCTATTTCTTTTGTCCACTAAAATGTTTTGAACTTGCGAAAAAATTCTTTTCACTGCTGCTATGGACATAGAAGATTTCTTTGAATTGCAAATGCTAATTTTTGGAAATTGTTCTCCAATAACCTTATGCTTGTCTGACAAACTTACTAATAAACCTGATCTTTCTGAAGTCTCTCTCTTCATCATATTCCACTTTCTTCGATTCTTGTATAAACATATGTTTAAAATTATCCCACTCTGCAAGCAATTCCTGTTCATCTTCACCATAATGTTCTGCCAAGCAGGATACTTTGTTATAGCCATAAAGGTATTTTATCAATTTTTACAATACTAAGATTGGACACAACTGGTAAATTTTCTAATCTTTCCTCAATGTTTGTTATCAAAATATCCCAAAACTCTTGGGCTTGTTTTTCAAATTTACTATCATTATCCCCAATAGGTGTTTCGATTCCCATATCCATCGCTCTTTTAGTAAGATTTCGGCAGTGTTGTGCCCCAAGTTTTCTTTTTCATTTTTTAAATTCTGTTACAGCATAAGACATTTTGCTTTCTATAATTGAAAGATCTATTGTATTTGTTTCAAATATCGAAGTCAACCTGGAAACACTAGCTAAAACATCACACAAAAAGTAGATCTGTTGAAAGAAATGAGAAGTTTCACAGAACCTCCAACTGTTGGGCCACTTCCAACATAAGTTGTAGAATTACCATTCACAAATCTAATAACACTGCTG
>QLNU02014176.1:10398642-10411375 GCA_006491805.2 Dysdera silvatica
GTTTGGATTCCTCGGAAAACAGTAGGTCCCAGCGCAGCATGACCATTGTAGTTTTTGAGCTATAAAACTACAAACAATTCCAACATTGCTATTAAAATCAAACAATAGACTTTTAGTCAAAAATAATTTAATTAAGACCGGAACATAAACTGCAATCAAGCTAAATACTACAAAAACGAAAGAAAAATCAAATGACAATCGATGTCTTCTTAAGATAGTTTATCTGCAAAACACCAAAATATTCAGATTTGGCCAGTTCACTTCTACAAGTTGGTTTTCAAGTTAATCGTACAATTGAAAACAACTATTCTTTGAGAACAAACAAGATACTGAGAATCCATGATGGGTGAACACAAGCAGTGTTAAGACACACAATTACATGCGAGAAAACATACAGCATCATGATTCACCATTGCCTGAATCTTCATTGTCATCATGAAATTCTTCAGTGTCTTCATCCTCCATGTCATCACCATAATCGTCGTCATAAAAATCAGTCATATCCGTATCTTGTTCCTTTGGTTTTGCCTTATGTTTCATGCAATATTCTTCTAGGGTTGTTGGAACTGTAACATTATCCTTTTCTGCTTCACTTCTTGTTGACAGCACTTGTCTCCTAATTTACATGGAAGTAAAAAAATAAAATGATCGCATACTGTCCTAACTACATGATGCATTAACTATACTGCCTTGCCATCAACTTAAAGTTCTCAAATTGAGATGGTGGTAGGAGACCAAGCACATATTATCAACATTTATATATTGCAAAATTGCTATTTCAAATTACTGAAGGAGGGGGAGGAGCTGCTTGGGCCCATATAACTCCATGTCTATGTAATTTACATTACTTACAGTAGATGGATGTTTATCCTACACCTGATCAAGTACAGCATTTGGGGTATCTTTTATTATGCACAGACTCTATATTTAAAAATGTTCATTGATTTTTCGTGTGAAAAGAAGAGTGGTGCACTGCGCAATACTACATAAATGCAAGCCCAGCTTAACCATATAAGTCAGTGCTTCCCGACTGGTGGACAGTGAAGTAGTCCGTGAGACGGATCATTACTTTAAAAAAAATTATGAAATATTAGAATTTAAAAATGAAATTGATAGTATATTTGTAGTATTTTACAATCTGATGGAACTTCAGAAAATGGTTTGTATTAAAAGTAATTCATCTTAATCATGTTTGCCTTAATGAGGTTTGACTGTATTGTAATTAGATTTTGTTTTTTCCTTTTATTATTTTGTTTTTTTTCCAAACACATTTCCCCCAAAAAAGGACCCGGTTCCCTTTTTAATTAAGGTCTTGCAATCAGCTCGTGAGAATTTTTCAAAGTGGTCAGCGGGTACAATTGAAGTGGAAAAGTGGTCCACGGCTTAAATTGAGTTGGGAACCACTGATATAGATGAACTAGGATGATTGAGATAAACTTGTCAATACATAAATGGAACTTAATAGATTATTTTCGACTGAATGCCTCCACCAATATTTGCTCTTCTTTAAATATGTCTCTCGTATTCATTTCTTACATATCCTCAACTCCTTTCTTACATTAACAAATTTTGCTTTAACAAATTAAATTTACATAACTGCATAACATTTTCTCCTTACCGCTACACCTTTCAGTGACATGAGTCAAGGGTGGATCCAAAAACCTTTCGTGGTGGTGGGGGGGGGAGGTGCAAATTGTTTCTGATTCCTATCTTTAGCCAAATATTCAATACTTTTCATTTTCCATGATATAATCTCAGGGTGTGGACGATCACCTCATCATCCCCCTTGGCACGAGTAGTACTAAAGTAAAGTGAAAGATTGGTTCATTCCTGTCCTTCATGACATAGTGGTTAAGGCACTCTAGGCTCATCAGATGGCATGGATGTCAAAATTATTTAGTACTGAAGTAGTTATGTTGCACTAAAGGCTTGGAAGATGCTTTTTCCTTTTGGTATCTTTGTGCAATATTACAACATTGAGAACTACAATTTTCTCTTTAAACAATAAAATTTCAGGCTTTCCTTTTTTTTTTATCACTAATTTGTGTATCGTGAGATAATCTGTGTTTATTGTACTTCGTTTTAAGCAGAACTATAGTGAGAGGGCGGAATCTGTCATATTTTTTCACTTTTCATTTGTCTCAAGGTGTACTGAGATGTTGATTTCTTTTACAAGGGGGGGGCACATAGGTCGTTCGGCTAGGATGACAAATTCACGTGTGTTGACCCTGCATAAATGCACTATCTATATGGTAGTTTTGTGTTGATAATTGTTTATTAGTTTTGTGCAGTATATCACTATGATTCATTTATTATTAAAGCCTTTTTTAAGCATTAGTCATTTGAATCAACGAATCCGAGCCAATTGCCACTCTTTGTTAATGGGAGGGGAAATTTCTCCTTAGCCCTTACCTTGTTCGGGAGTGCCCTGGACTGGTACGCCCTTATGGGCCATAGAACCTCGAGCCTACCTAATAGGTAAGGCATGCTGCCCAAAACTAACGATATGTGCTCCCTCTTTGAGAGGACCTATCCACCCTGATCCTGTTAATCTCAGTTTCCTGTTGTGAGAAATGCCATGAAGGTTGAAGTTCAATATTGTTCATATTCTGTCCGTATGGGGGGGGTTCTGCATAATGGAACAAATCAGGAAAACGATATCCACTATATATCTTACAGTGACCGCTAAGCAGAGGTATGAAATATATTACTGTAAATCAGTTTCTGCTGAGAAATTTTTATATGATCATAAAAGTGGAGTGACCATATCTGAGGGATTTCACTGTAGTAAAGAACTTCCTTAAGGACACGCTGTACAACCTCTGAAAATTTTTTTTTTCATGGATATAAAATTATTGGGTGGGATTTTGAATGAGCCACTTGCCAAATGCTTTAGGATAACAACAGAACTATAATTAAGGAAATGGCCGTTAATTAATACATTCATGTCTATTAGATCAGGAATCTACTATCTGGGATGATTTCGTCTCATCCAACTGTGAGAAGGATGGTTCAAGCAGATGAATATAACACAAGTATAAAAACACAACAAATAAGTATGGATTCACTTAAACCCATAGCAAACTGGAAAAAAAAAAAGAAAATGGATGCAGCATATTGAGTGTGCCGCAGCTTGTGTTATGAATGTCACCCGTATGGTTATGGAAAGATTAATATATTGTATAGTAGCAGTTCTAAACTTATGGTATGCACACTCCTAACGGTATGTGGCGGGTACATGAAAATAACATTAGTAATAGCAGAAAACACCAAAAAAACATGGGATTAATATGAAAACAAAATTAAAGGTTTTGGTTTACAAAGCGACACTTACATGGAAGTTCAATAGCCTACTGGTGAAATGAGGAACACACTCATTGAAGGGAGTGCTCAATCGAACTGTGAAGGTTGTTAATTTTGTTAAGGCCAATTCAACGAACTCCAGACTAGTGTTCACTCTAGGATGAAAAAGGGGCAGGGTGCTTCCAAAATAAGGGCACTTTTTTTTTTAAAGAAAGTACCTTTTTCTTTAAAAAAAGGAGCAAATTTTTAATGAATGTTTTTTAGAGAAAAGTTTTTTTTAAATGAAAAATGCTCAAATATTACATAAGCACCTTGGGGAAGGGAGTTGCTGTTGGCTAACATAGGAAAATAAACACATGTTAACTTTTGCTTACCGGGGGGTGGGTATAAAATGGACAAAATATTGCTTATGTAATACTTGGACACTTCAATAGACCTGTAAAGGAATTATTTTACATTTATAATAAGCTATAGTATGTGTTTTATTATTAATATGCAAAAATAACTCGAACAATACATCAAATATTTTTTGTATAATAATTACCTACTTCTTTTAATAAAGTTAAAGAGCAGCCTACTTATAGTGGGGTACTAATATCAGCACAACGAAATTTGTAATTAGAAATTAAGATGCTTAATTTATTTTCTAAAGACAAATTTGTTCAATACAGTTGTTTCTTAATTTAAAAATCAATCCATTATTTCAAATTAATCACATTTGCCTTGTTTAGGAATTTAAAGACAAATTTCAAACCTGTTTCATTACACTTAATCAAAATTTTACATTCGATTAGAAAGAGATGACTGAAAAATGTTTTTGTAAACTCTTCCAAACAATAAAAGTAACATCAGAGAAGCATAATTAACAAATTACATTATCAAATTTTTTTAAATAATTTTCTACTTTTAATATTTAACCAATGATGAATAGGTTTTCTAATTTCCATTTAGCTTCATCATTAATATACCTTTCACATATTATCAAGTTTTAACCTATTTCTTTTGTCCACTAAAATGTTTTGAACTTGCGAAAAAATTCTTTTCACTGCTGCTATGGACATAGAAGATTTCTTTGAATTGCAAATGCTAATTTTTGGAAATTGTTCTCCAATAACCTTATGCTTGTCTGACAAACTTACTAATAAACCTGATCTTTCTGAAGTCTCTCTCTTCATCATATTCCACTTTCTTCGATTCTTGTATAAACATATGTTTAAAATTATCCCACTCTGCAAGCAATTCCTGTTCATCTTCACCATAATGTTCTGCCAAGCAGGATACTTTGTTATAGCCATAAAGGTATTTTATCAATTTTTACAATACTAAGATTGGACACAACTGGTAAATTTTCTAATCTTTCCTCAATGTTTGTTATCAAAATATCCCAAAACTCTTGGGCTTGTTTTTCAAATTTACTATCATTATCCCCAATAGGTGTTTCGATTCCCATATCCATCGCTCTTTTAGTAAGATTTCGGCAGTGTTGTGCCCCAAGTTTTCTTTTTCATTTTTTAAATTCTGTTACAGCATAAGACATTTTGCTTTCTATAATTGAAAGATCTATTGTATTTGTTTCAAATATCGAAGTCAACCTGGAAACACTAGCTAAAACATCACACAAAAAGTAGATCTGTTGAAAGAAATGAGAAGTTTCACAGAACCTCCAACTGTTGGGCCACTTCCAACATAAGTTGTAGAATTACCATTCACAAATCTAATAACACTGCTGTAAAGTTAACTTTTACAGAGATTACAGTACGGTTAGAAATTAAGAACAGAAAGTTAGGTATCAATAGCACCTAACGATTTTTCCTTAGTTGCCAAAATAATTTTCTTAGGTGCAGTTTCAAAATTATTTTTTTTTTGTGCCCATAGCATTATGCTGTGTGTGTTCATACACATAGCATAATGACTTATAATGATGATAAGCAAAACAGGCATTTTACATATTATAATGAAACATTAAAAAATGTACTTTTTAAAATATGGTTTCAACTTATACGCCCACATTATTTGTCGACTCCCCTCCCCATCACCACAAAAAAAAAAAGAGAGGAAAACGCAGGGGTGTTTGTTTACAAGCAATTTTATGGTAAAATGAATAAATATAATTTCGTCAATCCAGCTCCTCAAATGCAAGGAAAAATCGGGACGAGGTTTATGATTACCTTATGTACATTATAAAATAATGTTTCAGTGAATTAATTTTATTTGCCAAAGAAATTTTTATTTTGTGGCGGGAGGAGTGGGGCTATTTTACAAAAATTTGTCAGAATTTCAAATTAAGATAAAAACGGGAGATACGTTTTCGAGGGGAGAACAGGTTGATGGAATTCTACAGACTAAGATTGCAATAAAAAAATCTGCCGCCCTTTAGAATTTTATGCTCTGACACTTACTCACACATAACCGGGATTCTCCCCTCCCCACCAAAAAAAAGAAACAAAAGTGCAGAAAATATAGGGAGGGTGCTTATTAAGAATGTTCGGCTAGAAGAAGTAAGAATGTCAGCCAATCCATCTCAAATCCATCGTCAAAGTTTGTGCCATATAAACAATAAAAATTGAAAAAAAATGACGACTGGGTCTAAAATGCTGGCCGCCAAAGCGAAATTTATAGGTGCAAAATATGGCTAACGATCGCTAATTTTGAGCCTTGATTTACAGCATAGAGCATTTTCATATGTTAGCAGGATCAAGGGAAAAAACCCATTACTTTAAATCTTTCTATGTTATACGCAAGTGCGAAGTCAAATCATCACAGGGCTCATACATCAGAGTGACCACAAAGGGAGCCACAGCACAAGGGCCAAAAAATGTCAATGTGGGGAGGAAAATCTATTTTTAGCTCTAGAAAAAAGGGGGCCTACTAGTTACTAGGAAGGTTGGAGCAAGTTGGAGGAGGAGGTGGAACAAAAGAAAATGAAAGGCTACTTTATTCCTTACCATCTAAGCATACAAAAAAAAAAAAGAAAAGTTTAAAGTAAATATTGCAAAAGATTTGTTCGCAATCTCTCTTCCCCCCCACCTCATATACATAAAAAATATATTTAATGCGAAAAAAAAAATCGTACAAAAATAAATAATTTAAAAAGGGCAGGACTCACTTTTCAAAATTAAAACGGGCAGGGCACTGCGCCCTTCTGATTTCAATCTAGCGTGAACACTACTCCAGACTATTTAAATCTGTGTGTGAAGAGATGAGCAATTTCTATGATACATTACTTTTGCACATACACTAGTGCATGCAGAGAAAGGTTATAACCCTCTCTCCCATTGCAATAAAATTTTGTGTATTTAACATAGAAGTACGTGGAGTTGCAGCTCTGTAACCCCCCCCACTTTATGAACATTTTGTGTATGCCTATGTGCACATACGCATACGCAGAAAGTTTATAAGGGGAGGGGAGTTGCAGAGCTATAACTTCATATATTTATATGTATATATACAAAATTTTAACTCAATGGGGATTACAACCCTCATTAACACCCCCCTGTATATGCCAGTACTTTGGCACAAAGAAGTGAGGTGGCTTTTACGAGAAAAAAAATACTCACAAAAAAAAATGCAGCTCCATGAAACAAGCTCAAAGATCGCACTGAAATTATTAAGAGCCACATTTGAAAACTTGTATATGAAGATGAATAATATAGTTATGAATTTTCATCATAAGTTAATTTGGCTAAAAATTACTTCAATGCTGTTTTAATATTAGTTTGCTGTAAGACATCTATTACACTTCACAGGGATGAAATAAAAAAATATCAAATAATGGTCAACACAGAAAAGCCTCCGGGGCGAGAATTTTGTGAGTTTTTCGTGGGGGAATTTATTATACAATAATGTTTGCCACCCACGTATATTTAGCTCAAGCTAGAGCTTTTTTTCTGTTTTTGTTTTTGGAGGGGAAAAAAAAAATTTTCTCCAAAAACAAAAAAGCTCTAGCTTGGGCTAAATATATGTGGGTGGCAAACAATATTGTATAATTTATCTGCTGTTGCAAAAAATTGAATACAAAAGCCTGTAAATGGCCTTCTAATTTGCGTTGTTTAATTATTTAGCTACCTTCAGGATGTTACTACATGACAAAAACATTTTTTTGCATGATGCTATAGGTGGGGTACTCATAAATAAAAAGCCTAGTCAAGCGATAAGGTTGAGGAAAAGGGTTGGAAACCACTGGTGCATAGTTATTGTAAACAGCTGCACTTTCTATGCAGCAGTTCGGCATACTGCTGATACAGATGCCCAACATTTCTCAGAATAAAAAATGCCATTTTTACACTTTAGAACACACATTTGAGAACAAAATTGCAAAACATTCTGCTTTGAGGATCAAAAGGTTATTCATCTGCTGTGTTGGGTGACATTAGACATTTATGGCTACATACAAGACATGTACAGTTATGACACATAGGCTGCCTTGACCATGTTGTCTTTGAAAATCCTTGCAATTTGGAACCATCTCTGAAGTCTACAGCTTGGTGGAATATTAAACTATTGGAACACTTTTACCTGATTACAGCCAGCTTTGATAATCTCCTGATGACCCCTACTATACATACTAACCCTTTGCACTCCAGGCTATTTAGCCAAAGGAATTCAAAGCCATATACTGAATGTCGCTCCAGCGGAGCCAGTGGAGTGCAAAGGTCTAATATCAGCATGGCTTTTTTTTTATGCCATATTTATTACCTAACAGTAGTCTTTTGGTTAGTTGATTGAATTTTTATGGTTCAAATAAATGGTTTTACTATTAAGGAGAACTAAACTCTCTCTCTCAACGTTATGTTTGTGACCAAGGCTAGGTGTAGAAGCTCAAGATTAAAGCTAATAAGGTGGATGTCCAAAATTAAAGGATTTTTTGCTTTTTTTTTTTTTACAAAAATCAAATTTAAGGTATGCAAGAGGGCAGGAAACGAGCTTTCTACTAAGAGCCTTAGTTTGTTAATTTTGTTAATCCTTGGTTAACTTACCTAATTATGTTTTCATACTCTTTGTCCTTTCCCTTAGATTCTTTCCATCGTCGATACATTACGGAAGCATCTACATTGGCTGGAGAATATGTATTGGGCTCATTCAGTAAAGAGATTACACTCAGAAGTATGGTTCTAGAAATGAAAGTAACCAACAATTGCAATTAAGATGTTGTACGAATGTACATACCAAATTTTACACTTCCAAATAAATAAAAACATAAATCTATAGTGAAATGACAAAACTTTAAGTACACCTGATTAATAATGTGTAGCTCCTTCCTCCCTCTACCTAAATAACTCTCACAAGATCATCCATATATTATTCAGGGATACATCACCTCTAAAAGATGCATATTTACTCAGCTATAGGTTATACCAATGTTGTCCAACATATGACCCGCAGGCTATAATGTTAATATTGCCCACTGACAATGGGTTTAAAATAAAAAAAAAAGTCCAAAATAAAATGTTAAATTCTTTTTTCAGAAATAATGGGGACAGCATGAGTGAACCCTTTCCATATCGCAAATGAACAAACGAAGAATCTGTGAGGTGGGGCTTATATTCCATTTTTTTTATACTACATTTTAAATAAGTCGATAAACAAGGTATTTTGTTTTTTGCTCTACATTACAGACCATAACCTACCTTGACAATTCATCGTGGTCACTTGGCAATTTATCCTCAGGGGCCAGTTCAACAAACAAATATCAAGGTTAGTCTTTCCAAGCCATTATCTTACAAACCTTACACACACACACACACAATTTACTCCACCACAAACCTTTTAATGTTTTTTCAAGTGTAGCAAACTAAATCACAATATATATAAAAAAAAAAGTAATATTTTCATACCTAACATTTTGTGTTGGATTCCAACGTTCGCACGGTAGTTCCCCACTTTGTGGATCATCAACTGGTGCATGCAAAATCGATATGCACAAGTCTCCATTCTGCAACAGAAAATTCAACATTTACAGCAAAAGCTTCGCAATTCAATACCTGAATTAAAATTCTCAGTTCAAGTTTGCATAAGAACTACATACATGTATGACAATTCTTGCAAAATTCCATTTTAATATAATAAGGTGCATGCAATGCCCTTGCAGAATTTCTTCACAGGTAAATATTTTAAACTCTCCAAAAAAAAAGTGATAGAGGGAGTGATAAAGATTGTAACAAGGTGAAAAGGGATTTTAATTAAACTGCTTAATTTTAAATTATAACAATTAAACAAGATTATAGCATTTCTGTACCTCATATACATTTGGATGCCATACTTTAGTTAAAAAACGGATAGATGGTGGTGAATATGGATAATCTGGTGGAAACTTCACACGAGCCTGAAAATAAAGATTATCATATGAAATCATTAATTTATCATAATATTTTTATTAATTATTAAAAGATTGTACATAATTGTATCAAAAGCTGGTAGGAGTATATAAATACCAATACAAAGCCACCTGATATTTGGGGGAGGGGAGGGGATACATGCACAGCAGAACCAGTGCCTGCAACGCTGATTTTTTTTTATCCAGGCTCAGAGCTTGTAGGGGCCCATGATGCTGAATGTATTATTCCCCTTTTGCCTCTATTAAAAAAAATAGAATGATTGTGCAGAACTAGAAGGTCGGATGAGTTCTGGCCTTCTTTATCTCAGTATATCTTCTCTTTATATGAGAATAAATTGTGAGTGTTCTGTTATCATGATTTACAAAAAGAGCCACCAGGTGGGACTAGAAACAAATGGTAGAAGCATTTATTTCCTCCACGATACAACAAACGGTGGGTAGAAAGTTAAAAATGACATTAAATGTCCCTGTAATGTAGTTTTAACTGAACCAATGACAAAAAAATAATCGACAGAGGTTTGGCCAGTCGAACACATGGATCCTTGATTAAGATATACTCTTTTTCTCCTATCTACATTTTTATATATGGTAGTATTTTAAAAACCCTCAGAGAATACAGATTGTGAATAAAATAAAAAATTAATTTCAAGATTTTGCTAAATTTCATAAGCTTTTTTAAAATCTGTATCAATATCTTCACAAGAGTTCAATTTATTTTTCATGTATTAAAACAAAAAACACATTTTTTGAAGATTTTCTAAAAGAAATTTTACATGGTGATGTTTAATCATTCAACTGTAAAATTTAAAAATTCCTATTATAATAAGGTACATCTTTAATTTTAGTGATGTGGATATATTTTTTATTGTGGATATATATATCATATGTGTGCACAGAATGACAAATAACTCTGAGTTTTGGCTCAAGCTTTTTGGTGTAGTAAAATTCATTTAAGTACACAAATTCCAAATTTAATTTAATCAATAAACAAACTTGTATTTCAGGATAAAAATCAAAAATTTATTTATTGCCTTGTTAAGTTTTGGGTAGATCGAGGAGTTCTATTTACTTGCAAAATCCATTCTTACTAAAAATGTTCTACAAGCAAAAATCAGAAGACGAAAAAAAGAAAGAATTAGGCTGAAAAATAAAAGTGTTGCTGGTTGACAGAAGATAACTAGGTTCCTTTAGTTTTCCGATACTTGTTCCGCTGCTCAACCTATACCTCCTGAGACAACAGAATTTGGATTAATTGAACCAACAGAAGAAGTAGTAACTGGTCAAGTTTCCTCTTACTCACAAACTAGTGATGCCATTACCAGAGTAGGCCTAGACAGTTTGGAGAATGTTAATCAGTGGATTTACCCAGAAATATAAGTCTGAAAGATTCTAGGAAATGGCCAAACTTTGTCAGTGACGCTCTTCACTAAGAAATCATAACAACTGGAGCTCCAGGTTTTAATGAGCTATTATTATTTAACTTTCTATTTGACCTACATAATAAACAATTTTCAAAGAATATTCTCTATTGAAAAACCATGAACCAATGAGAGAGAGTGCTGCAAGATTGGATTGTCCGGAGTTTGTTGGGTAAGTTGGTGAAAGTACACAATCTGTCCCATAATGTTTATTTTTTCCTCCAGAAAAGAGTCGAAAAGTCACTGTAGGCAGGGTTGTGACGTCACATACTCTGAGACGTGAGAACTGACATCCTAGAAGTGTTCATCTTCCTTTGGGCTGTATTTTTTTGATGTAGCGATTGGAATTATGTGTGAACGTTTGACTTCTCTTTCTTTTTTTTTTGTGGAATTATGATTAAAAGGGAAAAGAAGTGTGGTGGAGTGGGTTATGAAAGGAGGCTTAATAGCATAGGAGTATGAATGCCCGGTTTGCCAGGAAAAAATGAGATTGTGTGCTAGGCCTAAAGTAGATGACGATGTAGTAAAAGAGATGAAATTATTTCCATAATTTCTGAGTGCCATATAAAAAATATTCCCACCAAAAGAATAAAGGTTAGTACCTGCTTTTTTTAAGTTTGCTGAATCAAGGAAAGAGAGGAGGAGAAGGAGAGGAAGGGAAGGGAAGGAGAAGGCAAGAGGAAGAGAGTAAGAAGGGAGGAGAGGGGAAGTGGAGGAGGGAAAGAGGCAGGGCCTTGAAACACGACATAAACAACATGGTGGCAAGTCAGGACACTGTTGCTATGCGTGTTGGAAACATTTTCCAGTAAAAAAACACTATGGGACAGATTCTGTACTGGCACCAATGAGTCGGCTAAGTCATTTTACTGCTTCCCTTGTTACTTGTTTAAAAATACTTAATTTAAATCCTGTCATAGTAATTTTATAAAAAAAAAAAAATGTGGCTATTCACTTTTTCAAATGCCTTGAAAAAGTTAAGTTTTCAATTTCCTTTACATGAAAGGAGTATTATGCATAAAAACTTCTGTGTTTCATGAAAATCGTTAGAGCACTCTTGCATTGGGTACGGCATCAACAGCAGCACTCAAAAACAAATAGGGCCTAACGTGTGAAGCAGAAAGATGGAAAGTAACTCCCAGAAGAATCATCTTGTTATTCTTCAACTTGCATCTTGGAGTATGGCTTTGAGAGATGATAGCTTAAAGCTTGAAACTCAGGTATCCGATCAGTCACCACTGGCCAGCAGGGCCCTTTTTATTAGAGGCCACTTCATTTAAGTTATAGCCACTTTCTCGTGGCCACAAAACATTTAAATACTGCAACCTTAGGAGGGTTTGTTTGATCAACATTTTTCATAAAAAAATAGTAAGTAGTTTGCGGTTTCAGAATGAGACCTCCCTGCAGAGTCAAAACAGACAGGATTGCATTGGGAAACAATAAAGTGACGAGTATGATGGTGACTGAAGTCGTATTTTTAATCACCATTCCCCAATATTTAGTCGCCCTGGGGCCAGTGGCGACCGTGAATTTTAATCTTTATAATAGCTCACATATTGAAGATGTCCAAAACGTTAATTCGTTTGGATGTTTGAAGATGATAAACCATTATGACAAAATTGCAAGAAATCTGCACTAGTACAGAATCTGTCCCATAGTGCTTTTTAATGGGAAATGTATG
>QLNU02014176.1:10411475-10452209 GCA_006491805.2 Dysdera silvatica
TTTTCACATTTTTAAACGTCCCAAAACCACACACATCTGATAAAGAAGACCAATAAAGATCAGTACTTGTTTTTTTTAACTTCACTAAAAGGAGAAGGCCATGTTGTTAACATGACGGTTTGTCAGTGGCACAATTGCCATGCGTGTTGGAAATACTGCCCACTAAAAATCGCTAGAGGATGTGTTGTGCACTAGAGCCGATTTTCCTAAAGGTATTTTGTATAGCTGGGAACTGTAATCAAATAATTAAATATGAAAAACATGATGTGCAATGATTCTTATAGTAATTCAACACTATGTTGGTATAAAAATTATATTATTGTAATTATGAACTAAATTTTTCCAACTTAAATACATATAAAAGTGCAGAGTATACATAAAAATACATTGTTTGTATTTATTGGCATAATGAGGGAGGGGGCTTGATCCTTCCTAGAAGCAATATAGCCCCCACGGGAGAATAGCCAGCCCCCCCCCACCCAAAGATCTCGGGACTAGTTATACCAATGTCTTACCTTAAAATATCCACCTTCATACAAAGTATCTGGTGGACCAAAAATTGCTACTTCCCATTCGATTAGATTGTCATCGTTTACGAGTTTTACTCGAAATCCTTCCACTGGTTCTTCTTGTAAACTTTTGAATTCCAGAGCGAGGGCTCGAAGTGCACTGCTTGTTGGTTGTTGAGCCATTGTTCTCAAATACCTCGATCAGCTTCCACCAAATTTACAATACAAAATAGCTACCTATACTGAAGTAAAGCACGATCGGATGCAAATTTTCAACTAACAAAAAAATTAAGAAATTAAAATACAGAGAATTTTCATGTAATGAATTCTTCAAACAAACATTTAGAACGTAATAAACAGGTTCTCATTTATGCAATTGTGGCCATGATTAGAAGGGCACTGAAATCGCTACTTTTTTTTCATGAATTAACCAAAAAGTGGGGAGTTATTAAGGTAGTAAGTGCATTTAAAAACATAAGAATGTAGCATTTCACTCTTTAACAAAGCACCATCGTAGACAATAAACACCTTTCACCTCGACTGCACAAATCAAAACATTGTTTATCATTGATGTTGCCAATTTCCTTGGAGATTTTTTAAAGAATATTATAGGAACACATGGAGAGGGCGCCACCGCTTTAATTCTTCAATTCATTCCTTCAAACTATAGCTGCCTACGCTCGATTGCGGAGAAAGTGGGGAGCAAATGTTCTGCCTGAATTCTCTGCGTCATTACTTATATTCTTTGATATATTTTCCTATACGAGGATACCTTAGAAATGAATCAAAAAAAAACAAACTCGTAAAGTAATTTTTCAAAGTAGATACAATATTATTATTCACTGGCTGCAATATGTCAGCATTTTAACCTTTTCTCCAAAACCGGACAGTTTTCGAGAAAAATTCCTAGGCTCATATTATCATCAATACTTTCCACCATGTAATGTGCAGAAACGCAGATAATTGCATGCAAAAGTATCATTGTACCACTAGCGTACGAAGGGGGTGGTGTTGATAGGGTTTGTAATCCCCATTGCAATGAAATTTTGTATATTTAACATAGGAATATGTGAGTTGTAGCTCTGTAACCCCCCCCCACTGATCCTATAACCCGTCTTATAAACTTTCTGCGAACGCCTATGCATTGGACAATAAGTAAATGACTGAAATCAGGAAAACGTACACTTGGATAGAGTCGTAAAAACCTGGGAATTTTGGGCACATTGGAAACTTTGAATATAGAAATGAAAATAGCTAGAATAAAGGAGGTAGTCCTTTCTTCCTATTGGTCGATTCGACACAATCGACCAATAGGTAGAAAGGCGCGGACGGGACTATCTCCTTTATTCTAGCTATCTTGGTTTCTTCCCATCAAAGTTTCCAATGTGTCCAAAATTCCCGTTTTTTTTTTACAACTCTACACTTGGGCTTTTTGAGTGGGAAATGATCGGATGGCATCCCCACTAGCAAACTCGATAGAAATTTATTTTCATCTCACTGTCATCGTGTCCCTTCCCATGATGGTTCATCAGTTAAAAAGATTCATAGCAATACTGGTATATATTAAGAATTCTGTGGAAATATGTTAGTGCTTTAAATGAGTTATTCTTAAGCTGAATTAAGGAATTTAACAGGTGTAGAAAAAAAACAGTTGTAATTAATCCTTATTAAATGATATTAATGCACCTTAGCTAAAGAAAAATTAACTCAGTTGTAATTAATCCCGATTAATCGATGTAATACATCTTCGCTATCATTTTTCTTTTTTTCCCATTCTCTTTTCTATCCATTATCATCATTATCTCTTAGATGACTGTTTTTATTTTTCGTGGGTGTGAAAATTTCACTCTACCTTATTTTCTAAAAATGTCATTATTCTCCGGAAAACACACAGATTATATTTATACTTGGATTTCTTATACGTGGTTTTGAAAATTTCGCCAAGTTTCAACATGGAAGCTATCTTACCATGAACGATTTCAAACGATGGTAAATCTCTATAAAAGACTTTTGTTGTAGTTAACAGAATCGCACCCAGAATATTCCCAAAGGAGGGGAGGGGGCAGATGGAAAAAATGGTCAGAGGTCATATCAATTACGGTTGTCTTTTAAGCGCGGATTCGATGAGGAGGTCATGGGGAAATTGCTCCTCCCTCCGAGTTGGGATCATATCATGGAAAATAATATGAAAAGTACGGGACACTTGGCTAAAAGTGGGAATAGGGAACAAATAGCAGCACCCTTGAAAGATTTCGAGATCTGCACTTGTGATCCTTTTGTGTACTTTTATCATTATTAAATTACTAATAATTCTACAGTGCAAGATACTTAAATCATTAGAAGTAGTACTAGATTATGTTCATAAAATTTTACAATGGCCAGCCCTTGTCCTCCATAAAAAATTACCGTTTTGATAATAGGTTTAAGAATAACCCTATTCTGCAAAACTTGCTTTTGCTTGCCCTCTGTCCATTACTTCATCCACAGAAGCCTTTTTCTCTTCCACGACCCTTAAAAAATCATCGCCTATGAAAACCGAATCCGTGTGATAAATAAAAGATTCACGTTGGTTTAACTTCTCCGAGGTCTTTCAATTATTAAATCCATTTGAAACAAATTGATCCTTGGCTTGTGTCGATCTTAAATCGACTTTATGTGGTGCAAAGAGAACATAAAATTTTCAATAAGCACTGTCTTCTTTCTTTGAGTAAGCTATATACTTATGCTTACCCAACCAAGGTAAGCAGAAATTTCGCCTGTGGTGAGGTTTTCCTTGACTTAATGCAGCACAAGTGATAGTCGTGGGAAAATTTCAATTTGCATATGGTTCCCAAAGATTTTTCAGCACTGTTATCCTACCTTCATCAGTGAGGTTAGATTTCTTCACATAAGTAAAAATATCTGCAGTCAGAATTTCCACTTCAACTGTGTTTGATATTATGTTTTGCTCTACCTTTACCTCTTACAAAGTTGTTTGAAGACAGTCGCGGGCCACTGCTGTTGCTTTTCTCAAGAGCAGTCTCATCAACGTTACCAGAGTGCAGGGAAATGTTATTGGGATTATCACTATTTTCAATCTTACTTTAAAAGAAAAAATGACCAGTGTCTATTTGAGTAATTATTTTTCGCTTTGTTAGTCCAAGAGGGGTCCGGGCTCTCTCGGCCTCCTACGTGGGTGCGCCACTGGTAGTTAATGTCGTTGCTGTCCCCTGAAAGTGATATGATGATAACGCATGTAACTACTATGCAGAAAAGACCAGAGTTCCGTGGTTTTTTCAACGAAGCAAAGACTGATTTTGAAAATGAATTTTTATAAGCCTATGTATAACTCAGTATTCAGAAAAACAAAAGAAAGCCTAAGAAATGGAACAAAAGTTGGTCTGGCGGCTGATGAGAAAAAAAGTTGGAAAATGTTGATTTTAAAGACAATATTAGGGTGAACATTGAAAATCCCCTTTTTAAAATAACTAATTAAATCTAAACACCCAGGAGCAGATAAATAGATAATTAAATAAAAAATACATACACTCTCTCTCTCTCTCTCTCTCTCACTATATATAAATATATGCTTAGATGTTGTTAAGTGTTTTTGTTTTTTCGATATTCTGCCGCCTGTTATTTAATTTTTTCAGATGGAGTTGTACCTCCAATTATTTGTACACTGCGTCTACAACACTATGCCAGATTAATTAACGTTCAAGAGGAGACACCTCCATTCAAGAGGCGGCACCTTCGTCCAAAGAAACCTTCATCATGGGCATAATAGGAAGTAAACAAGTTTCCTGTGCAATCCATTCATCCAGACAAAATCAAATTCTTTGTAACTTCTTTTCAAGAACTTTAAATTTAGTTGTTTTTTATGTGACAAACGAAAAGACTTGTTAAAAATGCCTGTTGAATTAACAAAGGTGTAAAATTTAAATTAATTTGATTTTTACTAGTAAAAAACACTCTTAAAAAAATTCTGAATATAAATAAGGCACTTATAATTAAATTCCTTTTCTTTTTAAAAGTAGGACCCCTTAACATACAAATCCACCTTTTTGTTTTTTTCCTACCTATCATATTTAATTTTTTAAACCCATTTTTAACTTGCAAACAAAATAATTTTGGCCAATCAGTGTACCTAAAAACTGCTATTTCGCTCCCTACAATATGGCTAATATCCATCAGCAACCGAAACCTATAAAAACTTAAGTTCAGACGAAATCCCTGGTCGAGGGGAAGTAAATGAGTCATCACAGCAATAAATAGCCAACTCGTGGCACCTGCATAAATAGGCAAGCCCACCCACACCGAGCCTGGGCTTGGCGTCCAGTCCAGACCACCACAATTGGCCAACAATTGCAATTTAGGCAGGCGAAATTGCCGTCTAATACGTTAACAAAAGCCAAATGAAAAAGTTGGCAATATATTGGCGAGAATAAGGATTTTAGCAGTCCTTATACAAAAAAAAAAAAAAAAAGTCTTCAAGATGGCGCTTATTTAAAAACGCTTACAAGTCTCGGTCAGCCAGAGAGAGAGAGAAATTTTGAAACACGAAGATGAACAGTGGACTCCAACCTACTCCAAACATGGGCCATTAAGGGTGTAACATGTAAGTTAAAGTTATCTTTCTTTCTCTTCTATTAATCGATAATTATAAGTGACTCCTCCCTCATTAAACTTATAATGAAATGTATAAATTTTTTCTGGTGGTTTATATACCCCAGTATGATTCTCATAGTGAAATGAGTATTTGAATTATTTTGTTTTTTTAATTACTTATATAAGGTTTAAATACAAAAAAAATATGCCAAGTGAAAAATTGATAGTATGTAGAATGGTTAATAGCTCCAAATGCTTATATAAATGGCACTGTTATATTCTAAAGGAATTGGAAAATATATTATCGTGTTTATAATATAAAATAAAAGGCAGTAATTATTGAATAATTGTTTCATGTCTGTTTTAAAGAACCTGTTTTTTTATTTTGTTTATGTTTAACACACAACGCATTTGAAATTTTAGGTAAAAGTCAACCAATGTTTACTAACCACTATCAACGGCCAATTTACAAATTTATTCTGGATAAACAAATTTAATATTTAATGTTATGGAAATTGTGTTTTAATGTTCTCAAATAGTAAAAATTAAATCAATAAGTAAACTAACTAAAAATTTAACCAAACTAATTATAAAATACCTATAATAAATCATTTACATTTCATTAATTATTCTATTTCACTTTAAATCCTATATTATATTAATGTTAAAAAAATTATTTTAAATCATGAATGATAAATAAATTATAATGTTTACTAACAACTAATAACTATCAATTTACAAATTACTTCCGAATAAAATAAATTATAAATATAACTGCATATATATAACTGATATAAATATAAATCTTATTAACTATTAAATAACCCCCATACAATTTCAAGGATCGGACGAATCTTAAGAATGACGAAGATGGTAACTTTCTAGTACAAGTTCACATGACGAAATCAATTTTCAATAAAATCTATATATACTGGAATATCTATCCTGGATATTTAAAAATATTAATGTGTATTTTTTACTATGACATAATGAAATCACGATATGAAGCTGATGCTCGAATTCTGCATAGGGATGCTGATAGTTTCTTTTATGAAAGTACAATCATCGACTGGTATAAAGTAAAAGGGATTTCGATCGCTTTTGAATACAGGTGAATATCCCTCAGATCGTATTCCTTGAAAAAAAAAAAACATCAAAAGAAAAGATGAAATTAATGGAAAATTAAATAGAGAATTCATCTCTCTCTAAGACCGAAAGTGCATGTCTTTAGTTTTAATAAAGAAGAAGTGAAGAGAGAGCTAAAGGTATGAGCTAGGTTTTAGTTAGAAACCATTTAAAATTGCAAACACTGTAAAATTTCACTCCTTGAGAACACGAAAATGAGAAATGGGATGAAATCAATGCAAAGTAAAAAACATGTAATGTATAACTTGGAGACAAATGCAAAAATCCTTATACCAATAGGATGATGAGGTGAACTCATGGCCCCCCCTGAGAAGGGAGAAAGATCGCATCCCCTGACGACATGTCTCAGAAGAGGGAAAATCTCTCCCATACCCGGAACTTGGGTTGTTTGTAAACAAGATGTACGCGGTTTTCAGAAACATTACTCCTCACTATGGACGATAAACATTTCATTGCAGACAGACAGAATGCAATTTGAAGTGCGACGAGGAATGGAACCCAATTAGAGGGAGGCATTCGAAGAAGATATTACCTTTTTAAAGGAAATTTAAGGAGCTTTTCTCAGACCAAACTTGCTTATTTGTAAACAAGGAACGTCAGACGTAAGAAAAATTAATGCCGCTCAACTGTAATAAAGTTCTTGCACAGGACAGATAAAAGGAAACATCGACAGGGACAGGGTATTTATGCTGCCCCAGCTTCCACGAGCATGTATATAAATAAACGGTTAGCTGACATACAAGAAGAATTTATCTTTTTGGGGGAAAATTTCAGCAGTTAAGGGAGAAACACTTGAATACTTTTACTATAATTGGCCGCACACTGATATAAGAAATAGCTCTGCGGCAAAAGAATCTTTTTTACCGAGGCCAAAGGGCAGGAAACAGCGGATTTCTAGAAAAAAAAGAGGCGCACGTATAAACAGAATTGTAGGATTGCTGAAACTTTTTCTCTGATTAGACGCGGAGGATGAAAAGAAAGAGGAAGGGAATAACTACAGAAGCTGTTTCTCTTCATTCAGCATCGGAAACTAACAGAGAACGGTTTGTAGTCCGCCCGAAATAAATAATTTCCCGAATTTTAACGATCTGATAATGATAAAAAAAGAGGATAATTAATATTCATATAAAATTAACTCGATAAAATTAAAATAAACTCCTGTAGGAATAAAACGTTTATTTCAGTAATAAGTGGAAAAAAATGGCTATCCCACAAATTTTAACAATTAAAAAATGTTCGTAATCTTCCCGAGATAAATATTTTCATTGCAGTAAAAATATTCAGCTAGGAAATAATCCCCAAATTTTAACAATCTGATAATTAAAAAAAAATTTAATATCATTTAAAATTAACTCCTGTGGAAATAAAAGTTTCATTGCAGTAATAAGTAGAAAAAAATGTTAGTCCCACGAATTTTAAAAAAAGGAAAATTGATATAAAATAAGGACGACTGTAGGAATAGTCAATAGATAGGTATGATGAAAATTAGGAAAACTCGGATAAGCACAACCATACTTATTATTATTATTATTATTATAAACCATACTAATTACTATTAATCAGGAAATACAAATTAAAAAAATATAGGATAACTCACGACAATTACAAAAAAATCAAGAGTAAAAATGGTATACTCGATCAAAAAGTATGAAATAAATACTAAGAAATAAAAAAAACATGGTCGTATTCCTGGAGGGAGAGACACGGCCTGTCTCGGAGGGTAGAAATATTGGCCGCCATGACGGCCATTTTGAAAACGGGGTGCAAGGAAACCCAATACTACTGATATACTATTTAGTTGTCTCTCCCCTTTCTGAGATACGTTGCATAAACTAGCTCTGTCTTTTTTGTAATGCCAGAAAACTTCTGCCGTTTTTTCCTCCCACTCAATACCCGTCACTGGGCATGTGCAGTTAGGCTGCGAGATAAAACAAAAAAGCTGTGTATTTTACAATTCAAAAACGACCTTTTCCCAGACAAAGTCGGATTAATGCTTTTATAGACCATAGGCCAAAATGATAAAATGAACTTATAAAGAAAGTGATCTATCTGACTACGAAGCTCTCGGTGAAAATTAAAATAAATGCAACAGATCCGTCCTAATTTTTCCTTCGGTAATCCAGCCTTCCAAAAAACCAGCTCTAATGGAAAAGGAGCGGGTTACGCTTCACTGACGTCATGAAGAAGGATTTTTCTATGTAAGGCTCCAGGGCCGTAGCTAGATTTGATCTACGGGGTGGGGACTCAAAAAATTTTACAAAATAGCAAATAAAGATGCATCACCTTTATGGTAAAGAAGAAATATAAATAGATCAGTGGCGTAGGAAAAAGAGGGGCTCAGGGTGCTCAATACCCCCATTGGATATCAAAACATTATTTTCTCTAAGACCGCATCATATAATCTTCTTTGAAGCCACTTGAGCCCCCATGAGTTTCAAGTTGCTACGCGACTGAAATAGATCATACAAAAATAAATGAAAAAACATCAATTTTACCTCCAGATCTCATTGGAAATTTTTACTCGTAGTTTTACCATCAAAATTTAATTTTACGGAATGTTCCCCTTTAAAGAAATAGTTTCTATTTTTTTTTCTTTCCTTAAAGTATTCTTAAATTAATGGTCTGCAAAATGAGACCTTGTGGTCTGAATTTTGATAGTTCAAGATTTGAAAGTTTTTTCCATACCTTTTTTACAAGTTTGACAAGTAAATACATATACGTATTTTTGCAGACCTATTACAAATTTTGTTTCGGGAGGGGGGGGACCAATCCCTAAATTCCCCCTCTGGATGCGGGCATGCAAGGCTCCTAAAATTTTTAGAAGTTCTAAATCTGTATAAGGCTCCAAAAAAAGAAAAAAAAAAAAAGGAGCTGGCACAATCCACCATTCTGTTGCCATCGTATCACGTGATTTCGTTCCCTGCTGCGTTAAAGTTGAACAATTTACAAGCGCGTTACTTTTAATGAAATAGGGTGAAACGGGTGGGTATGCCGCTGTAAATTGCTCAAATTACTCAAGGAATAAACATAGAATTTTTGGATTTGCAGCAGATCCCGTAAGAAGAAGAAGAAAATGGATTATTAATTTTCCAATGGTAAATGTTGTGTTATGAAACCGGAAGTGTACAACAAAATGGCGTCTGAGGCGTCGGCCTAGAATTCTAGGGGCTCTTGTTCTATGTAACTACATGCGAATGAGAGATCTATTAACTAAGTTTTTTCGGTACTCTTAGTAATCCCGCAGTCCACACGAGGAATGGCTGAATGAGCAATGTTCATTGCACACTATTTCGACGCTTTTACTCTCAAACGCTGATGAGTTGATCTCCAGAAGTTACTACACGAGTTTGATTTGGAGCAATTTATTGATTAAAATATGGTACGGGTGATAGTACGGGGATCTTTATTAATCCAGTTTGTACACAACCTGTCATTACTATATACAGGGTGTCTCAGCATCAGGGTTATAAACATCTAGGAGGGGTAGGGTACACCTAGACGAACAATATTTGTCATAGAACCTAGGGTCGCAAACCACTCACAGCGCTAGTTCTAAAACCGTCCAGCATGCACAAATATTTACAACCAGTGCGTGAAAAGCGCTAGAACTCAGGTCAGCTGCTCAAGTGCATAGATGATTAGGACATCTCATTTTGCGCTTCTCATGCACTGGTTGTCACTATTTGTGCATGCTGGACGGTTTTAGAACTAACGCTGTGAGTGGTTTGCGACCCTAGGTTCTATGACAAATATTGTTCGTCTAGGTGTACCCTATCTTTCCTAGATGTTTGTAACCCTGGTGCTGAGACACCCTGTATATCTTGTGTGGCCCTCCTAACTCCCTTCACAAAAAATCGATCTAGTTTTATTGACAGTTTCGTCAGAGCCCATTTCATGAGCATTTGACAGTAGTGAAGTTCCAGTCCTGTTGTGGAGCCACTTAATAATGTAAATTACCGGCAATTTAAAAGTTAAAATCGGATGGAAAACAGAAGGCCAATATCATGTTTATTTATATGGATAGAAATTGCTTTTATTTTATAAGAGTGTTGTGATCTTTATAGACTTTGTATGCTGTTGCCACTGATAGCCTGGCAACGCAGCTTTTACAATTGCAATTTTAGCAGTTGGCAAAAATACAAATTTCCTTTTCATGCTTTACAACTACTGTGCAATATTTCATCGTTTGTTTGTTTTATATTTGGTAACAACCTGTATGATTGTGTTCCGAATTCTAAACAAGGATCAGTGTTCAATTTACCGTCAAGCTTTGCACACGTGCCATCGTAACCAGCGGCGCAACGTGGTTTGCCAGCGCTCGGGCAAGTTAAATATTGCGCTCGCTAAAACCCGTCAGAACTCCCATTCACCAGTCCAGTATTTAAATTCTCAGGTGGCACTCAAGCTACGTCACTGATAGGAAACTCCACCAAAAAGGCGTACTAAATTGTTTTAACGTTGTACTCTAATTATTTTACAATTTGGAGTTTTAATTAATTATTCTGAACGTTTCCATAAATATGGTTTTAAATCGGACATATTTGGCTCATACGTATTTTCAATTTTAGCCTCACTTCATGTTAGCTACGATTGGTGACCTGCGGATGTTTGTCCAAGGCAACGCTTAACCAAAAGGACAGAAAAATGACTCTACGTAATAAATAAAATAATAGTTATTTATAGTACAAGCGTGTTATGACTCATAGAAGTCACATAAGAAAAGGTTTAGCCATGTTTCTCTCGCTGTTTTTATGACAACAGGTGCCATACAGTATTTTTCCAACACCAGTATTGTTATTTTCAACAAAAAGGAATGTTTATTGTAAATTTGGCATGCTAATATGGCATGACACTTTGTAGAGGTGGGGTGGTTTATGTGACCTTTATCTCACTATATGATCATAAGTTACTAATGATTAGAGCGCGGATTGTGTACACTAAAAAGCCAGCAAAATATGCATGAAAATATGTATTAAAACCTTAAAATATGTTTGTATATGCATTAAAGCCTCAAAATATGTTTGTATATGCCCTTAAAATGAATAAATATGCACCTAAAGTAAATAAATATTTTTTTAACTTCCTTGAAAATCATGTCCTGTGTTTTAAAACAAATAGATTTATTATCAACTAGCGAGTAGAAATATTCAGTATTGTAAAATAATAGGCTTTATAGAGTACATTTTCTATTACGTATACCACAATGTGCCTCTCCATATTCTGAACAGTTAAGCTTTATCTTCTATCATGTAATAGCATTTTTATGGCCAAAGAGGTTCTTTCATGAGCTACCGAAGTTATTGGCACTTACAAAATTTTGCGAGTCGTCTATTAGGGGTAGTTTATTCGTGATAGACAATCTCACACGTCTCTCGTTGATAGATAATAATGCGGGATTTTAGCCTATGTGAGAGTTTGTTTTAATTTGACCTTCAATCAACTGATAGTCTAGCACAATAAAACTAACAAGGATAATGGCCATAATTGATGTATGGCTACATTTCGGGAGCCCTAGAACATAATTAAACGTGTACATTTACAAATTCCTTCGCCTTTCTGCAAGGATAAGGAGCAAGAGAAAAGTTTAGCTTCAGTGTTGTGGGAAATTTTTTCCGATAAAGGAATAATAAAATTATTAAAATAACTAAAACCCTTAAAACATGCACTTATTCTGGAAATTCATCATCTTTAGGCATTTGTATTCATTGATACTAAAAGGGTATAAAATATGCAATTGCATATGCTCATATATATTTGCATATGATCCAGGCTCTTATAATGACCTATGAACCATTTTATTTATAGGTATTAGATAAAAAAAAGTATCTTTTTACCAAGCAATGTACAGTAAATTAACGCCTTTTGGAAATTTAAATATTTTTCCTAGATTTTTCTAGTGCAAATAATAATTTTATGCAAACCATAAAGTGCATTTTAAATTAACGTAATTATACATTAATAAGTAATGTAATTATGCATTTTAATTTAATGTATTTATGCATTTTAATTTAATGTAATTATGCATTTTAAATTAATGCCATTATGCATTTTAAATTAATGTAATTATGCATTTTAAATTCATGTAATTATACATTTTCAATTAATTTAATTACGCACTTTAAATCGATATTATTATGTATATGATGTGTCATGTTGAGAAATGTGAGATTACATTTAAATTAATTATTAATCAGTAACATTATGAGAGCCAGAACTACGTTTTTCTATGCTGAAGGGGATAAAGAGTTTTTGAGAAGCATCACGCCTATGTGTGCATTATTCATGTGCACTATTCATGCTTAGTACAGGAATATTACATTGTGTATAAAATATTACCTAGATATAAATTAAATATTGATAAAAACATTGCATATATCATTAATTTGCAACTCTGGAAATTTGGAAGCTGCACTATCGGACGGAAATTTTATAATCGATAAGTTCTTAATGAAGTTCATTTAAAAAGTATGAATGGAGTTCTAGGTGAGTTTCATTCCAGAATTTCATTTTTGAAATTTAATCGCCAATTTTAAATGTGCTAATATATTTAAACTAACAAAATATATATAAAATTTAAAAAAACTGAAATTTAATGAAAAATGCAAGTTAACAAAAGAAATCTTAAAACTTAATTAATTAAAATTATAAATTTTTACACTTCTATAAGAAATTTATATCTATAATTTAAATGAATTAATTTATATTTCAATTTGGGAAGAATTGTGTGGAAATAATCATGGCAAATAGTTACTGATTCTAAATGCAACTTATAAATTTTGAAAACTAGCATGAAGCAGCGGCATAGCGTGGCTTCAAAAGTGAGGTCTCCAGTTGTTTGTCATACTCCTGCCCCCCGAATCAGGGGCGGGTTCACGATTTTGCCCCCTATCGACGCCAGTGGCGTTGGCAGAAAGTTTATAAGGGAGGGGTTACAAAGCTGCAACTCATGTATTCCTATGTTAAATATACAAAATTTCATTGCGATGGGGTTGCAACCCCAAAACCTCTCCCTGGCTACGCCTCTGATAGACTATGTTCCGCCTGTAGAATATCCTGTCGCATATAGATTGCAATTTTGCCGCCTAATCTTGACAAACGTAACTAGCCATAACAGAGATTTTGGCGATTTTGTCAAATTCTTCGTTTGACACCCTTGGCCATTATTTCAAATTCATCTTTCTGCAATTATTCGCGAATTTTGCATCTTTTGAGCCCCTCTTGGAGAGTCGCGAATGGCAGCTCTTTTTTTTTGCCAATGCCTAGTTACGCCTCTGAATAAAATTTCAAAACTAACAATTCGATTGGCCACCAAAAAAATCCGCTCCTCCTTTATAAATTTCTTGGCGGCAAGACTTCCGTCGAAACTTTGCCGCCTTAGAGTTCAGCCTAGTTAACCTATTGGTAAAACCTACGCTGCTTGGGATAAAAAAAAGTAGCATTTCATATGTATATCGTGAAGATAATGATGACGTTATAAATATGTGAATTGTGACTTATTTTCTTTAAAGGAGATATGATGAACGATAGAAAATGGGCCACTTTTGAAGTCAAGCTGCAACACTGATATGAAACCATATCGATTCAGTTAAAAGTTCACCTTATTTTCGAGTTCCATATTCTATCTGAATTTATCATTCGGATATACCTTGCACATATTTTCCTTGTATTACCTTATTTTCTAGAAATGCAACTGTCTGACAATAAAGTTTTCGTCTCCTACGTTTGCTCAGCTTCAACTCTTCCATTCGTCATAATTTTTATGGTTAATAAAATGCATTCGCTGTGTATATAAACTAGTTCACAAATAAACCTGCTGCTAAATACACGCTCTCGGATTGAAATACAGAACCACGTTTCCTAAAATTTAGTTTTTCGTTCTCAATTTGTTAAACTACATTTTGTACTTCAGTCTAACGGCAGTAGTAATAGACAATATATATATTTTTTTATATTAATTTTATTTGAATTACCAGGTTTTCAAAAAAAGGTAAATATCAAAATTAATATTCTAGTCCTTTTAAATTTTTATTCTCTTAGAGCAGCGTTTCTCAACCTTTTTACTCTTGTGAACAGGAACGTAGCTAGATGATTTTGCGCCCCTGTCAGAATCATCTAGATTGCGCCTCCGGCAGACACATCTAGATTGCGCCCCTAGTCAAGAACGTATTTTCCCCTATGAGTTATTTCAGCTGATTTTAAGGTAATATTTACTGTTACGCTAATATATACGATTTTAGCCCTCTCGCTTGTTCTCCTAACATGGGCTTTTCTCGCCACCCCTAGCTACAGTTCTGCTTGTGAAACCTTTAAAATAATGTTCACGTTCGAGAAAATCCTTACATAAAAGTTATTATATATCATTATGAAAATACCTTATTTTTGTTACTTATAAACTTAAAGTTCGCAAAATATATTTTTTCTGATAACTGATTTAAGCAAAAAAAAAGAAAAAAAGTACTTTGTATTAATACATGATGTAAGAGGTTTATTGAAGGGAATAAATTGGATCCAAACAGTCTTTTTAAGGGACTTCATACTACAAGTGTACCAAATCGTTCACTGAATGGATCAATGAACGATTTTGACCATCTATCATAAAAGAGCAAACACTCATTCAGTGGGTCGGTCATTGAACGATTTGGCATGCCGTTGCTTCATACACATAGGCAGAGCCGTGCTTAGGAGGGTGCGAGCTGGGCGGCCGCCCAGGGTCGCCAAAAATTGTAGTGCAAATACCAAAAATCAGTTTTTAGCGGCCCCATATACTTTCGACAGAGTATTTGGTCAATTAAACTTTTGTGTGTGTGACGTCATACTTCCCATAATGCAGCTTCTAAATGGTGGTCAAAATAAATACATACGTGTTGTGTTATTAGTCAAATGCGTTAGCATCGGTAGTCCATGTACGACATTATGTTTATTGTGGCGGTATATGACCACTGCAGACACTCCTGTTTTCTGAAACTTGGCTGCACAAAAAAGCTAGAAAAATACTTTGTAAGTTCTCTTTATCTTTACCCACAACGTTTAGACCAGATTGGAGAACTTTATTTTGTAATGCTAAACCGCGGTCAATATTTTCTCGTTGCGTTATGATAAAGTACTTTTAGGGGCCGCTAAACTCAGCTTTGCCCAGGGCCGCTGATACCGTAAGCACATTCCTGCATATAGGCATACGCAGAAAGTTAATGTGGGGGATGGGGGAGTTTACAGATGCAACTCCACATATTCTTATGTATTTATGCAAAATTTCTTCGCCGCCCCCCACCACCGCGTACGCGAATGCTCATATTTAAAAACAATGCGAAGATGCAGTACCATTACCGGAATTTAGTTGTTTGACTAGGTGGTGGGGTACTGCAGTTTTGCAGCGCTCATAGACTGGTGACTACCAACTGTATTCATTACTATTTTTCGCGGAAGCCATAGCAATGTTTTAAGGAACACCGATTGTGAAACGCTGTTATAGAGATATTTTTTTTAATAATTACTTAAATAAAATAAGATATTTTCTTCACAGGCAAGTAAAGATGGTGAAGTATAATAAAAATTTGCCCTTACTTCTGGAGAAATTAGACTCTTCTGAGATTTCAAAGGCTGATAATCAACTGATTCAAAAAAAGGTAATTAATGCAGAGTTATTGATCTTGAAATCAAAATGTATTTTATTTGAAACTACAAGACTAAAGAGAAAAATAACTAAGCTACAAAACTAAAGAAAAAAACTAAACATCAAAACTAAGGAAATCGTTATCCATGTGCCAACAATTATATCAGAATAAGGCTAAAATTATACAATTTTAAATATTTACTCTTCAGTTTAATTTCCTTATTAATTTTGTAAAAATGAATCAACAGTGGATTAATGAACACTACAGAGATATATATTTATTTGAAAATTTGATTTTTAAATAATTAGTTTTCATTTTCTAACGACATTTTGGGAACTATTTTTCCTAGTAAAATAGATTTTATGATATTTCTGATTTGTTCATGTTTCTAAACGTTTAATGAACGGAATGTTTATCCATAGATTTTGACCAATATCGCGAGTTTAATTAAATTGGAAATTAATTTAATGTACTAATAAATCATAACTTTATTCGGCAGAATCAGGATATATATGAAGTTTGAATGAATGTTGCATGAAGTTTGTATGTATGAAGTATACATGAAGATGATGATGGTATTACATTAGATATCCTAAAAGAAGCTGGAGAATATGTAGAAGACATACTTGCAAAATTCTTTACCAAATGTCTTAACAGTGGTAACATACCAAACCAATGGGATTCTGCAACAGTAATTACCGTATTAAATTTTAGAATTTTATAATATTTATTTTAGATGGCTGGAGATAAGGAAACGAGTTTTTCCTCAGTTACCAATGGAATAGGTTTATCTTTTCATAACATCACCGTACATGCAAAGCAAAAATGGAATTTTTTTTCAAACTCCAAGCCAAGAACCGAACCGAAGTGTATCTTAAATGATGGTAAGTAAAATGGTCTCAACTGAAACTTATCCTCTTCAATTAATAAAAACACCTAAAGAGCAAATTTTTCTCATGGATAATACATAATTAAAATAACTGAAAATATAGTAACTTAATATTTCATCTAAGATTCCAGTATAATTTTATTTTTTCCCATTTCCTTTTCAGTTTGCAACTCGAAGTTAAGGATGCATATCGAATCACATAAATCAGAGGTTTCCAACCTTCTTTTTGTCCGCACCCCTTGATTAGACTTTTTATTTACGAGTGCTCTCTATTCCACACAGGACCCCCATTCTTCTCTCTCTCACACACACACACACACACACACACACACACACACACACACACAAACAAACAATTTGCTTTTGTCAGGTAGTAATGTTCTTAGGTTACCTAAATAATTAAACGACTCAAGTTAATGACATTTATAGGTTTTTATATTTGATTTTATATTTTACAATTATTTTAAATTTGTTTATCATAGCAGCTTAACATCAAAACAGATAAAAACAGCGTTAAAACAATTTTAACCACATTAACTTATGATGACAGTTTATAACTATTATTCATCTTTATATGCAAAATTTTAAATAAAAATCAATATGGGTTTAGAAAAGGTAAAAGTACAGAAGATATACTGACAAAAACTATAAATAAAATACAAAAAAAAATTTAGTGGGATTATATTTTGATCTGAGTAAGGCCTTTGATGTCTTAGATAGAGGGATACTACTCCTCAATAAACTAGAAGAATATATTATCCGTGGAAATATATACAAATTAATTGAAAATTAAAAAAAGGATAAAAAAAAAATTGGAAAAATTGGAAACAGTTATTCAAAAGAACAACAAAATAATTATGTAGTCCTTCAGTCGTCCATTCTGGGCCCATTATTATTTATTCTATATATAAAGGATATAGTAAAATTAGATAACGACATAAATTTATTTGCTATTTTTATTTTTGTTTATGAGATTGGATGGATATTTAGAGATCATAGACAACACCGTTTATATGGAAAGATAAGAAATAAATTATATAATTTGGAAACATGTTTTAATGAAAATAGTTTGATAAAAAAAGGTCTGTAAATACTGACAAAATCAAATATATTTTATTTCATAATATAAATAAAAAAAATCGTTAACGAGGAAATATTGAAAATAAACAATAAAGTTATAAGTAGAACAAATGAAATAAAGTTTATAGGAATTGAAATAAACGAACACTTAAATTGGAATAGACACATACAGGGAATTTGTAAAAAAAAAAAAAAAAAAATGCGGGTATAGTTACAAGATTAAATGACATACATAGTTCCTTACCACTGTAAAATAACACTCTGCTTTTCATTGATATATATAATCGTATAATTTATGTAAATAGGGTGTGGGATAGACAAAGTAAATTAAAAAAAATGCAATCAATAACTGATAGATTATTAAAAAAATAGGATATAAAACTAACAGAAATTATAAAACAAATAAAAATAGAAAATAATATAATGAATATAGAAGTAAACACATACAAAATATTTATAATGATATATTTAGGAATTACAATGGGTAAATATGACGAAACAATAAATATAAACAAAAAATAAACAACAATATCAATCAACGTTTATTGGCGTAGTGATACCAACGCCGATGGTATGGCGTGATTAGATGGTGAAACGTTCGAAAGAAAATAAATATTTCTGCCTTCGGTGGGACCTGAACCCACGACCTTCCACTTGCCGGGCGGAGGCTCTACCATCTGAGCTCAGATGGTATAAACTGGATATGAACTAAGAGAAATATGATTGTCGTGTATCATGATTTTTTGCTCTATTGATCTTAACCTGCTCTAAATTAGTTCTTAATTTATTATTTTAGTCTTCATATGGAAATAATTGTTTTAATTGCTCTTATACGTGTTAAATTTATCCCCTCTAGTAAGCGGTGTCGTCAAACCAGAAGAATTATTGGCTGTTATAGGAGCAAGTGGCGTCGGCAAAACGACACTCATGAACGTTTTAACCAACAGAAATTTGCGAACGTTGGATGTCACAGGCGACGTGAAACTGAACGGGCACATAGTCGGAGACGCGTTGATCTATCATTCTGCTTATGTTCAGCAAGTTGATATGTTACATAGCTTTCTGACCGTGAGGGAACATCTAATATTTCAGGTAATTTTTCTTTCTTGCACCTTGTTTCTGTACGTGCATGATCTGTAAATCGTTTCAATTGAAGAGTGTTATATGAAATTAATTAGCCTAGCTGTATCCTCGAAATTTAGGGGATGGATTACAGATCTTGCCGCAATGCTCAGCACAGGAATAGCTCCGGAAAGTTGTAATTTTTCTTTCTCTAAAGAGGGGCTAAGATACCTCATTTCCCCTTATTTAAGCCACTAATAAAAATTTAAATCGCTGAAAGTAATGGAAGTGAACACATGGTGCAGCCCATAGGCGTACGCAAAAAGTTTATAGGTGGGGTTATAGGCTCAATGAGGGGTTACAGAGCTACAACTCATATATTCCTATGTTAAATATACAAAATTTCATTGGGGTGGTTACAACCCCCAACACCCCTCTGCGTACGCCAGTAGTGTAGCCGATTATCACCATATCTACAACTGATTTAGGTAATGCCATAGAAATTAAAGTCCTTCCTTCCTCTTTATTTATTTTTTTTTTTTCTTTTGTAAGCTAATTTCAAATACAGTGTTTTACAACTTAGTGTCTGCCCTGCGGTGGCGCAGTGTGGTAACGCGTTCTCCTATTGCGCGGCTAATCCGGGTTCGACTCCCAGCAGTGCAAAAAGAACGCTTACTCAGAGATCTCATAAAAGATCGCACTGCTCACTGTAGTCCGGGGTTTGGTTCCCCAGGCCTTAAGAGGTTCGGATTCCTTGGAAAACTGTAGGTCCCGGCGCAGCATGACCACTGTAGTCTTTGAGCCGTAAAAACAAACCAAGCAAACAACTTAGTGTTTATATAATTCTCTCTCCCTTTCTTTTTTTAAGCTGATTTCAAATACCATGTTCTACAATTTAGTGTGATACAACAATATTTCATCAGTTTCAAATTACAATTCAGAAATATTTGATGTGCGTTTTAATTGTTACTCATATTTCATTAAGCGGGTGAGCACACAATGGTTAAGTGATCTAATAACTAGATAGTATCTTTAATGACAGACCATGGGCTTTCATCCAAGAGATTTTGTCTGACTTTATTTTATCCATTTATATTACCGAAAAATTTAGCCCCTCGAAAAGCAAAAAATACAAATGTTGACTAAAAAAATGAATTTTATATCCTGAAAAGGGGGGCTAGTCTACAGCCCCCTCAGACTTCAAGGCTAGCTGCGCCCATGGGGTCTGAGTGCACTTCAGTATTTACCTGTATTCTCAGTTTGAATGGGCATTTGATGTTTTGAGAGGTTGAAAACAAAAATAAAACTCACCCATGTGGATAAATTATCAAAAGCTCAAGCTCTGCAACGTTTCAATCGGTGTGTAGTTTTTATTGAAAAAGAGAGGATAACACAGATAATGAAGTACTCAGGGCCAGTTCTAATGGGTGTGCAGTGCGTGCGTGCACTCAGGCGGCCACATTTGATTATGTACTTCTATCGTAAAAAGTTTGTTCGGAATGAAAATATAGTGGCTGACCCATCCCATGGGTTGGTTTAGGAATCTAGAATATTATATTCACTTATAAACAAAAATGGATGGGAGTCGTGTGGGGCGGAGAAATATATCTGTGACACGCTGGCGGCCAACAATCCAGAACCGGCACTGGGAGTACTTGCAAAGAAAAGAAGGATTTATCTACCCTTGGTGGGACACGAACCCACATTCATTTAATTGCAGGTCAAGTGCTTTAACGTTCAGTTACAGGCGTCAAATATTCTTCACCTTGCGAGAGTATATAAAGTGTTACTGTGGACAAGTTCGCAATTAATGGGGAAGTGCTTGGACTTAAAAAAAAAAAAAAAAGACCAAAGTGAGAAGTCAGAGAAGCTAAACATCCAATAGGCAAGACTAGCATTATATGCATTAAGGTCAAGCAATTATCCCTATAGCCAATGATGTGGTAATATTAGATACAGTAATATGTAATGACGAGAATTGATCGACTTTAACAAGAAAATAATACTGTTAATTAAGCAGTATAATTCAGCTGAATTACTATAATAATTGCGAATTGAAATAAATTAATTTATAACTGAAGTGATAGTCAATTGAGAACTGAAATAAATTAGTGTCAATTGAGAACTAAAATGAGAGTTAATTAGAACATACATTAATTAATTACGAACTGAAATTAGTTAATTGCAAATTGAAATTAATTAATTGCGAGTTGACATGGTGAAAAGGACCAAAAATGCATGCGCTTAATTCAAATGACGATTAATATTCTGTACTTTAATTTTCAGGCTATGTTGAGAATGGATTCCACCTTGAGCTACGAAAAGCGAATGGACCACGTGGAAAACGTCATTATGGAAGTAAATTTTGATTATTACTTACGTATAACTCTGTCGTAAAACTTAAGTTAAACTCTGTCGTAATGGGGGTTTCGTGGCCCCCATTAACTGCCCCTGAATACTCCAGTGCCTGAACGACGAAATTCTACTCTCGGCACTCGCAGATGCTTTTCAGTTATCAGACGTTGTTTCCATTTCATGGTGCATACTTTCATTCGCTAGTGAACAATTAAATTTTTTAACGAACAGTTATTTCGACACTGGCGTAAGGTTTAAAAACAAAGGTATTATTCGATGGGGGTTGCTATATGAAGTTTTGGAGTTGGCCCCCGTGGGGCGCCCCCTGGTGCTGAGGGTGAGTCGCAACACAGAACAAAAATTAGTTCCTTTTCAACAAGCAACTTTCCCAAAAGGACGTTTATCTGCCTGAACCCACTAAAAAATTAACAGTGGGGGGACTGACTTTTGAATCACCCCGTATGTATATTCAGTTTCAACAGCGCATCCAGAAAATATTTTCGGGAGGGAGGGGCAAATCAATATAGAAGAGATCTAAAAAAAAATCGCAACGAAAGCGAATCTAGGGGGACCACACCCTACGCCTCCCCCCCGTATCCGCTTTTGTTCAATCCTAGTATTGCCGGTACAGTAGTGCGACCGGCAAGCCAACAGGAATAAGCAAAATTGGCCCTTGGACTGAAAAAGGTTGAAGACCCCTGGCATATGGTTTCATTTTCCCGAGGGGAGGGCGATGTTCGCATTCCCGAGATCGAACTCAAGATCATACAGGGTTTGTCCCAAAAGTTCCCGAAATGATTTTTTTTAAAATCATTTATTCAATATCAGTTTACAATCTTTTCAGAACTTTTCAAAGTATTCTCCCCCTGCTTCGATGCACCGTTGCCAACGCTTCACCCAATCATTGAAGGCGCCCTGGAAGTCGTCAACGGGAATCTCCTTCAGTGAGGTCGTCGCGGCTGCTTTTACCGCCTCCAGCGTCCCATGCCGAGTTCCTTTCAGGGTTCTTTTGATCCTTGGGAACAAAAAGAAATCCGCTGGTGCCAGATCGGGGCTGTACGGCGGCTGGGGCAGCGTTGCCACACCCATTTTGGCCAGCAACTCGGAGACAATGAGCGCGGTGTGGGTTGACGCGTTGTCATGGTGCAAGATCCAATTGTCGCGAATTTCGTTTCGGACGCGTCGAACCCTGTTGCGCAACCGTTTGAGCACTTCACAGTAAAACTCCTTGTTGACTGTTTGTCCTTGTGGCACGAATTCACTGTGAACTACACCTTTTCTGTCAAAAAACACAATGAGCATTGCCTTGATTCGCGATTTGCTCATCCTTGCTTTTTTCGGGCGAGGAGACTCCTTGGTGTGCCACTCGCTGCTCTGGCGCTTTGATTCGGGATCGTACTGAAAAATCCACGTCTCGTCCCCTGTGATCAAAACTTGACGCACTTTTTGCACCGAGTCGTCCGTTTGTGATGTCGACGGGCGTCCAGAGCGGTCGTCGTCGTTGACGGACTCCCGACCTTCCCGGAACCGCTTGTGCCACATGAAAGTTTGGCTTTTTTTCATCGCCCCGTCACCGTAGGCTTTCCGAAGCATTTCGAGTGTCTCCGCCCCGTTTTTACCCAGTTTCACACAAAATTTGATTGCATAACGCTGCTCCAAAAACTGGTCCATTTTTTGATCGACGAGGGTGCAGTAGATACCTCTGCGCGGAGCGTGACCCTGCCTCAACAACTGCCCGCAGGCGACTGATACCGGTCTCGTTTCCAAGCTCAGATCCCCCACCAACTTCTCCGCCCCGTCAGCCAGCGTTGCCAACTACAAAAAATCATTCCGGGAACTTCTGGGACAAACCCTGTATGTTGTGACGAAACTCGACACCATGGGCGCCGATAGCATAAAAATATTGGGGGGACAGTATACCAGTGAAAGGCAGCTTGTTGTTAACCAGGGAAGTAGCTAGCTGGTGGTCCCAAGAGCCCGTCCCCCCCCCACTTCCGAAATGCAGTTTGCTACCAATAGTTGTTCATTAGCGAGGTTATAAAATTTTTTGCCTCCCCGAAAAAATTTCTCGTTAAGGCCTTGTTGTTAAAAACTCTTTGCATGGATAACAGACAATAACAAAGCAGTGTTTAATTTAAATGTGCTTCTGCTTGATGACATTCATTTATCTATAAAATTATTACATGCAATTCACATGTAATGCGTCTTTTTTTTTTTTTTACATTGTGCTTTTGATCATGGTTGGGAATGTTGAGTCGCCGAAGGCCGATCTGTTTTCACAGAAAGGCTGTGACGGGCACAGTGGATTGCTAGTGGAAACACGCTGGTTCGTTAAAGGGTAGACACCTTGATAAAAAAGAAAGTCCCTATCTCATGACGGAGACAAAGTTCTCTAGGAAACTACAAAAGAAGATGTGCAGGAACTCAAATAGAACTCCCCAGGGCATCGAAGAAACCACCCGTGGCGGCGATCATCAAGGAGATCTTTAAAGCTTGGGGAGCAGCGACTTCGAGACAGCGACAGGTGCTAGAGTCGATTGAGGAGATGGCCGTACGCTGAGCACGTGACCATTATGTGTTCCAGTGTTTCTTCGACATTTTCTTGGCATTGCAGACAGGTTTGGTTAGGCCGTAGCCTAACACGATGTAGGAAAGAATTGGTAAAGGCGTATCTCAGTCTGCGCCGGTGGATCCTGGTGTGGATTCGTTTGGGGTAGTTGTTTTTAAGAAGGGTGGGCGTCTTCGTTATTGGGAACATAGAGCGACGTGTCCTGTAATATTCTCTCGAAGGACACTTTATTTTTGAGGTGATATTCATTCAACTGATGGAGGTAATTTTTAGGCTGGATTGATGGTTTGGCGGGATGCTGATGAAGTTGGCGTCGTAATTGTTAAGAGCCCGATGAGCCAAAGTGTCGACGATACTTTATTCTCTGTGAAGCCACAGTATCCTGAATCAAATAAATCGTACACTAGGTGATTGGTTTCCCCTCTGTGTCACAGTTGGATGGCATGACGACGACGTCCTGGATGATTGGACATGTTGCTCAGTTGGAAGGATCTACATTCAGGCTGCGAAGTGCTGCTTTGATTGTAGATGGATGGATGGAAGATTGCAGTAGATGGTTGCTGCTTCTGTGCCATGATGCAAAACTCAGTTGGTGGCCTCCCACATGCCGATGAGTTCGGCTTTAGTGAAAGAATGGCATTGTTCAAGGTGAAAGCAGATCGCTTTGTCAATGTGCGGAATGGTGAAGGCAGCAACTCCATTGCTGTTGGTGATGTCGAAGGAACCGTCAGCGAAGATTTGGAATTCTGAAAACGGCAGGTTATTGATGGCATCAAGATAAGGTAGTTTTAACTGTCTCCAAGCTGACCGAGCTCTTGCAAGGGAAACTGTGCAAAGTCGTGATGACTTCAGGCGAATGTAAAAGCCCGGGAGGACCAGTGCATTGTGTTTTCCAGCGTTGGAGATTTTTGAAATAGGCGTACGTAGAAATTTCATAAGTAGTATTATGGGCTCAATGGGGGTTTACAGATCTACAACTCACATATTCCTATGTTAAATATACAAATTTTCATTGAATATCAATATCCCCTGCGTACGTCAGTGTGATGATGTAGACAGTCCCTTTAATTTATGTCATTGGTAATGAGCTTACTGGGCCAAAAAGGTTCACGGGCTTGCGAAATTAAAATAGAGAACTGTACTTGTAGTCACGGGCGCCCATCCGAGTACTTCTGGGAGGGGGTCTGAGAAAAATTAACGAGTACTTCAAATGGGATGGACTGAGAAATATTATTACTTTCTTCTCAAAGCTGTCGAGAATTTTAGTGAATGTACAAGATACCAAAACGCTACAAAAATAATTGATACTGCTTGACAATTAGTAATGAGCTAAAAAGTACCTTATTTTAAAATGTGACTGTAAAACTTTTGAAAGTAAATGCATAGCAGGTTCGGGCAAATAAAATTTTTAAACAGCTATGGTGGGGGAGGGCTCGAGCAAGCAGTGACGTAGGTAAAAAGTTTATAGGGGAGGGGTTACAGAGCTACAACTCATATATTCCTATGTTAAATATACAAAATTTCATTGCAATGGGGGGTTACAACCCCCAAAACCTGCCCTGGCTACGCTTATGCGAGCAAGGGCATCGTTAAGGCAAATTACAGAGGGGCTTTTTTTTTTTTGCCAATGTTAACCCGAAGCAAATGACCACTTTAATCTTTTAATGTATTAAAAATATTGCATATACACTCTATAAAAAAAAAAAAAAATCGACGCACCAAGAAGTTGTCCGATTGTAATGAAATTTCGTATGCAAAGACATTTTGACCGAACATGCAAATGATTAAAATTTGGTGTCCAATGAATGAATAGCGGGAACTCCAGCGCATCGGAACTGCGCATTCAGCAGGTGTATATAAGGAGCGATTCTCAACACGTGTGTGGAATTTGTAGTGGCTTGTTTAACACCAACAGAAACATACCCTCACAGATGCAAATTCATAGGTGCCAATCCTTCCGATTTACCTTGAAGGCTTCCGATTTTTTATCGATCTTCCAGTCGGAAAACGATTTCGTCCGATTTTCGGAGATTTCGTCTAAAATCCCCAGTGTTTTTTAAAATACTGATTTTTTTTAAAAAAATTAAATACCTATTTTTCTTGATGCATGTTTATTTAAATTTTTGCGCATATGTGCATATTTAATAATAAATACGCGTAAACAAACGCAATTACTGGTAAAAAAAGCCGGAAAAATTCTGCCGTTGACAGCGCATGTGTGGCGTGACTTGGAATTTTAGCTCCATCTATGACGTAGGGTGATGCCCCTGTCACGGCCAACTAGATTACTACTAAGTAGTAATCTAGTTGGCCGTGTACTAGTATTAGTAACTGTACTATGTTTAGTAAGTGTGGGCCGTGTACTAGTGGCCGTACTAGTACTAGTAATCTAGTTGGCCGTGCCCCTGTGCAACGAAATCACTAGGCGTTAGAAGCTGCTCAATCTGCACCAAGGATCAATCCTCCTCCGCCTTCTGCGCATGTGCGTGGACTCCCATATGCAAGCACGTCGCCTCTTAGGTACTAATAATGCCGAAACACGTTATAAACTAGTTTAATGTACTAGTATCTAGCTAATTCTCGCTAGAAGGAGCTTCTGCCGCATTTCTACGCTTGCGCGTGAACTTCATATAACTATTTTCTCCAAAACAGTATACTAAACTCATCTAAAACACTTTTTCTAAAGTATCTCCATTACAATATTAAAATCTAGTTCTACTAACTAACCAGTCTACTACTATCATAATTAACAGTCTACAAATATCTAAACCCATTTTCCTTTTTCTAAAATAGTATACTATATTTCTTTAAAATACTTTCTCTAAAACACGTCTTCCAAATACTTCCTCCAAAGTACTTCCATTTAAATATTTCCTCCAAAATACCGCTTCTGAAATATATCCTCTAAAATACCTCTTCTAAAATACATTTCCTCTGAAATATTTCCTTTAAAACACTTCCTCTAAAACACGTCTTCCAAAATACTTCTCTTAGAAAACTACCTCTAAATTATTTTTTCTAAAATACCTCTTTTAAAATACTTCTTTTAACGTATCTCCTTTAAAACACCTTCTCTGGAATACCTCCTTTAAAACACCTTCTCTGGAATACCTCCATTAAAATAGCTGTTTTAAAATACTTCTTCAAACACACTTCTAAAATATTTTTTCTAAAATACCTCTAAAATATCTCCTTAAAAATATTTCCTGTAAAATACTGCTTTTAACATATCTCCTTTAAAATACCTTCTTTAAAATATCTCCATTTAAGCACCTCTTTTAAAATACTTCTTCTAAAATATCTTTCTAAAATACCTCCTCTAAAATAGTTCTTTTAAAATACCTCCTCTAAAAAATATTCTCTAAACTACCTCTTCCAAGCTATTTTCTCTTCTTCTTTTTGCAAGGGTTTCATTGGGAAGGGTGGCCGCCGGGGGCGGCGCTGTAATCCCAGACAGGACGCTTGAACAGCGTAATCAGCCGCCGAGGCGGCTGAGGGGGAGATGGATTGCCGATCAACACGGCATTCATAGATGCACGTTCACGAAAAGTCGTCATTCAACGCACGCCTGAGCAGATCGAGCAGCCGCTAACACGTGTAGGCGTTTTGGTCAAGCACGTGACTCTTTATAGGGAAGCCATGTATTAGACGTATCTGGTATTTCTTTGCTCTGGAAAGAAAGTTTTGTTTTTAGGTGTTTTTGAAAACAACGTTAACGATGTCGACCGTTAATAAAAGGTACTACCAAACGTTTAAAGCCAAATATATGAAGATATTTAATTTTATTCAAAAATCAAGACTGGGGCCAAAATATGCTTTCTGCATGTGTTACAGTAAAGACATAAGCATTACTCACGGTGGTAAACGCGATATTACTTTGCATTCTGAGACTGTTAAACATAAGAAGACGTTCAAGGCTGTAGAGTCTAATCATAGTATCAAGCCTTCATTTTTTGCATTTAACGATACTTCCATGATTAAAGCTGAATGTTTATTTACATTGTTTTTGATCGAACATAATTTGCCAATGAATTGCAGCGATCACGCGGGGATGCTCTTTCGGAAAACGTTTCCTGACAGCAGTATTGCAAAACAATATGGATCTGCAAAGACCAAAACTTCTGCAATTATGAAAGAAATGTCTGCAAAGGAATCCTCATCACTTGTTGAAAATTTAAGGTGCTATCCATTTTCAATTGCAACTGATGGAAGCAACGATGTTGATTCAAAGCTGTATCCAATAGTGGTAACTTTCTTCGATCCTTTATGTGAAAAAATTGTGAATTGTCTTTTATCTATGCCATCTTTGAAAGAAGATGCTACTGGGTTAAATATTGGAAATCTTCTGGTAAGTGCTTTACAATCTGAAAACTTTCCAATTTCTAATTGTGTTGCCTTTAGCTGTGATAATGCACCTGTTATGATAGGAAAAAAAGCAGGTGTAGCAGCGGTGTTAAAGAATCATCACCAAAATATTGAAATTATGGGCTGTTCCTGCCACCTTATTAACTTAGCAGCTGAAAAGAGTGCTGCATGTTTGCCATTTAAAATCGATGAAATTTTGGTAGACATTTACTATTACTTACAAAAGAGTTCGAAAAGAAAAGATAGGTTGAAAATTCTTCAAGAATTTCATGAGACTGATATAAAAAAGGTACTAAAACACGTTAGCACTCGTTGGTTGTCTGTTGGAAAGTGCTTAGAGCGTATAATCCAGCAGTGGCAACCTTTGATCAGTTTTTTTAAGGAAGAGGCCATGAAAAGGAATCAAATCACCCCACTTTCTTTCTTTACTATTCCCTCTATCAAAGTTTCGGTTGAAAATGCAGATAAAGTGAAAGAACGTAACAGCAAAAAAGCATCGCAGAAATTAAAAAGGAAAGCTCAAAATTATGTGGATATTTCTAAGAAACAAAAAACTGAAAACTCCATGTCTCGTGAAGAAAGGTTGTTTTATTTTCTGTCGGAAGATATCAATAAGGCTTTCTGTTTATTTTTATCTTATACTGTGTCTGTATTTAAAAAAGCAAATGCTCAACTTCAGTCTGCGGAACCACATATTCATATGCTAAAATCTCTTCTCTTAAAATTGTACAGAGAAATGCTAGTGAAATTTATAAAACCAAGCGTCACAAAATTATGTAATAATATTTTGAAAGTCCACTATCATGAGAGGAGTAATCAAAAAGATGATGTTGATATCTTAATTGGAAATGGAACACTGAAAGTAATCCTAGATTTTAACATCCATGATAAAAATGAATTTTATGGAAACGTTATAAGCTATTTCATAACAGCATATGTGCGCAATAAATTTCCTTTTGTGTTAGAAATGTTACATCATGCAGAGGTTACACAAGCATTGAATTCTGAAAATGCATCATTTTCCAGCTTAAAATATTTTACAGAAAAATTTCCTGTTCTTTTGTTCAATAATACAGAAGATGAAGCTGTTGATGCTTTACAAACAGAATTCAGTGATTTCCATGCTTTCGAAGTCACAAACTGGGAGTAATAAAGGTAGCATTGATGCACAATGGGCAGCCATAGGTAAAAAAAAATTATACTGGTGAATTAAAATTTAAACAACTTTCTCAGATTATGCTGTCAATAGTTACAATCCCCCACAGTAATTCAGCATGCGAAAGTCTTCAGTCAAATGAAGAAAGAAAATTAGAACTGACTTCAGGTCAACCATGTCTGATGACACAGAAAATTTATCAATAGCTAAATGTAGACAATATGTGAATTGTTATGGGAATGTATTTGACAAAAAATTTCTTTAAAATGCAAAATCTTGCACTACAGCATTTGTAAATTCCAAGAATTAATATTGAGTTTAATATAGTTTAATCCTCTATTATTATTAATTTAATAAATACTTAATTTCCTCATTGTGCCCTTTTTTTTATAAATTATGTATGATTTTGTTTAATTAAAAAATGGTGGCCCGCACCTGCGACTGACTACAGATTTTTCACTTCTACAAGTTGACATCTATGCATATTGTAAGAATATTGTATAGTAGGGGTTGAAATTAATTTTTTAAATTAGGTGCACAAGTAACTAGCAGAATAGAAAGTAAACCTCAACATTAAAAATGGGAAAAATGTAAGTATAGAAATTATTATTAAAGCATGTAAGCTAAAAAAATGCAACTTTTCAAAATAATTGAACATTCATTTGTAATAAAAAAAAATTCAAAGCAAATGCAGATACATTGAGAAAATTATATAAAATTATTCCGTAGGTCACTGTTCTTGAAAAAAAAAAGTAAGTAGCCATAGTTTTGAATAGTTAGGTGCACTGTGTGCACCCAAATTAAAAATTTACATGCATGGATAAAATTTCATATACACTTGTGCACCCGATAATTTCGAACCCTATTGTATGGCAACAACACCAATAGTGAAGTAAGGCAATCTTAGGTAGATACTACAGTGTTCATACTAGGAAAAAATATTAGGCGAGTTTTTCCCACCTTAACTTCAAAATTAAGTGGGAGTTTAAAAATGCAAGTGCAAATTCAAGAATTTTTTAATTCTTTAAATTAACTTTAATTTAATTTCACAATCAAACTAAATAATCACATAATAAAGGCATAAGGGAAGTGAGATTATATATATAAAACGAAATTAGGAACATAATACAAAAAGGAGCTGTCAATACAATTTTATGATCCTGGAGTCGAACCTGGTCCCTCCATTGACCCTGGAGTGCCTTGACCGCTAGACGAATGGGGACAGGAACAATACTAGCTGTTACCGTATATTATTTATTTTTATATCCTGCTTTGAGTGCTAAAGGGCCGTTCAACGGAAGCAGAACTTATTTGGATAGCATAGGTTCCAATCCTTTGGATTTTTTTATCAATGTGCCGCACGGAAACGCATTTCCTTCCAATTTAATTTTGGAGATTTCGGGCTTCAAAAATCCTTTTTTCTATCTTTTTTTTAAAAATTTTTCTTCTATTTTTCTTGGTGCATGTTCATTTAACTTTTTGTGCATATGTACGTATTTAAACAATCATAAATACGAATAGTAAACAAGCGTGACAAACTTGTGTATGGCTGATGCATGCCTGGCGTGGAATTTTAGCTTTTGCCATCAGATACTGGATTTCACTGAGCATCTTGATTGTTTGAAGAGGAAAGAAGGGATGTTATACATTGATATACTTTTGGTCAAGCACAGGACTCAGTTTAGGGAAGCCATGTGTTAAATGTTGCCGTTGCTGGTATTTCTTTGCTCTTGAAAGAAAGTTTTCTTTTTGAAGTGTTTGAAATTAATGTTAAGGATGTCAACCAATCATTAATAAAAACGGGCTCACAGCAGTTTCGTCTGAAGTCCATTTTTTTTTTAAACCACCATTTGCTCTTATTATTATTATTTTCAGTTAACTATATCTTCCTAAATTAGTTGATTAAACGTAAGTAATTCACAATATTCATATGTTTACAAAGGCATGTTCTGAAGCAATCACGTTGGGATTCCATGTGCACCAGTTTTGCCTCACGGTAGGTCTCATATGAAGTCTTTCATTGCCCCCCCCACCCCCTCTGCAATGAGCCTTAGGTATTTTTTCAGTCCTATTACAGATTTAGTTTCGGGCTGGGAGCTGTCCCTAAGATCCCCTTTTGGGAATTAAGAAAGGAAAATGAAAGGAAAGGTGTAAGGGAGTCAAAACGGAAAGAACAAGGTTGGAGAAATGTGAGCTGTGGGAGTGTCTTTTTATATTGGCTTCCTGAAAGGAAAAAAGGAGGAGGAGGAGGGAGCTGCGATAGATATGAGAATTTAATTGTGGGAAAAGTGTGCAAGTTATTTATTTTTGAGCGGGATTTAGCAACAGATTGCGGGAATCTGGTGATCCCGCACAGTAGTGCGAACCCTATACATATACAAAGCAGAGAATTGAAAACCAAATTATCTCAAAACTACAAGTACACACAAAATAACACCTAATTGCAGCGTCCATTTTGTCCACATCTTCACTTAGTGATCAAGCTTTGTACCTTGGATTCTTCATATTGACAAAAATTGTGTAATTTTGTCATAAAGTCTGTCAATATTCATTAATAGACATAAATATTGTGTTTTAATAAATATCGATCGAAGAATAAAATGTCTTTGCTTTTTTGCAGTTGAGTTTGAAAAAATGCTCTGATACGAAAATTGGAATTCTTGGATCTGTAGTGGGAATCTCTGGTGGTGAACGTAAAAGACTTAGTGTGGCAATAGAGGTAAGCCGTGTGTTGTTTGTTATTACCTCTTTGCTTTAACACAAACGATAACTTTTGTTAAAAATTCTGTCTTGTTCTGTTCGGTGTCCACTGCTGTAGCAGTTGTTTTATGCACTTTAGATTCACTGAGAGTAACTCTCGAAAACGATGCTTCATTAAAAACTTGGGATCCTTCCAAATCTAAAACGGCCACACTACATGGTTTGTCACACAGCTTCACTCTCTGCCTAAAATTTTTCTAAAATTGCAGTAGATTGGCTTGTGATGTTATTATTAGGTGTTTCTTCTGTGCCATCATCGTACTCTCTCCGTAACATACTTGCACCTCCCTTTTGAATTTTTGGTGTTCGCGCACGACACATTACCCACTTCTCTCTCTGTTATCTAGAAACTGTTGGAAATTGTACTAAATGGGCTTGTGATGTCACATACTTCTGTATGATGCAGTGGAAACTGGTATGATATGCTATATTGCTTTTACTTTAACTGGATGTAAGGAAGAGAGAGAGAAAGTCGGAGAGGGAAGGAAAGGGACAAGGAGGTGAGGATGGAATCATTTTCCCACCACAAACAACCAATGCCACGAAATAAGTAATTTGAGTAGAACTGGATGTAAGGAAGGACAAGGAAGGAAGAAAGGAAAGGAGAAAAGAAGGGATGTGGAGGATGATGGAAGGGAACGGGGAGGCGAGGAAAGAACCATTTTTCCACCACAAACATACAATCCCACAGAATAGGTAAGTACCCATTTTTAACTTTTTTTAGGGTTGAGGAGGAAGGGGAGGATTCACAAAAATCACAAAAATGGGATAAATAACATGCCGGATAGTCACTTCATGTTGATTGCCAGTTTTGGAAACACTGACTAAAATCAATTGGGTCACTTGTGTACTAGTGCTGACTTCTTGAGGCCATTTTCACGTTTCTCAAAACTTTCGTTTTTTCATTGCAGCGAAATTATGTCGAAAATAATTTTGTAATTCATTTCTAGTCTTATTTTTAATTAAGAAGTTGCAGGTTTTTAGCGATTCAATTACGTCATCATGATTTATCGTTTCGTGGATTCGTTTTATTTCCGACTGCCATGGTAGTTTACAAATGAACTACCTATTTGTATTATGCTTTTCGGTAACTTAATTAGACATAATACCGAGACAATGAGTTTTTTAATTCTTTTCGATTAAAAGCAATATGTAGACTGCTTCATTGAAAAGATCAGCCTGAACTTAAATGCTAGTGAATTTGCTATGATGTAACCTTTGAATAAATACTATACACATTGTAACTAAACCTATTTTACTTTAAAATACATTCCTTTTTGCACTTTAGGGTTTTAGGTAATTTTAACACACAAAATAATTATTTTTTAGATTTCTTCCAGGTTTTGTCATGCTGGTTTTAACTGGCTATAACCAGTGGTTTTAACCACCTTGGCAAGAACTTTCCAATCCTAATCATAGGCCTATAGTTATATGGGCCCGAGGCTCCAGAGTAATTTAAAATAAATGGCAAATTTATATATATTGTATTGTGTATAATATATGCTTGACCCCCCCCTCCCCATAATAATTTTGAGGCCCTGTATTGCTGCTAAGAATATATTTATATGTCATGTAATAAGTACTTATGTTGTTGAATGTAGGTTTTATTTATAACAGTATATACAGGGTGTCCCTGAATTCATGGCCAAAACGTTAAGGGATTGTAGGGGATATCAAATAAACCAAATTGGCCGAAATCCTCACGTCTGTCTGCAAAGGACTCGATTTGGCTGCAGAGTGAAACTAATATCTACATCTACGTCGTTACTACGTAGGCAATTACATGAACAAAAAAATTTTTTTGACGCATAATTTAAGTGATTGACCTAATAATGCAGCAGATTAAAAAAAATTAAAAAATTCCCTTCCCTGGCACTGAGTAGTGTTGCCATTTAGTCATCAAAGGTATGGAAAACGATTCTTTTACCATACTGGAGGCAACTGGGAATTGTCAAGCATGTGTAATAGGTGAAGGAGATCAAAAGAAACAACTTTGGTCCAGTGAACCAATGTCCGAAAATGAGCCGTTCTGGAAATGTAGGGATGCTATTATTTGCATCCACATTAGTTAATCATGTAACAAAATTTAGAAAATTTGCCGTTCCAGCCTAGAATCATATTAAAAAAGGTTGCACCACTTGCTACAGTCACTATTACAGAGAATTTATGACCCAAACATGAGAGGGTGCTAGCAGGACTTAAAACGAAAATTTTCATGAACTTGCATACCGTCCTGGTTTACTCCAGTACATTTCGAGCCCTGGATGGCAGTATATACAGCTTTCCAACAATGCTATGTATCAGTAAAGAAATTACATGCTTAGAAATGCAGTGAAGAGTCGTAAATGAAGAACAGACACAGAGTGACATTTATTGCACATAATTACAACAAATGCTTAAACGTGCATCTACTGACATATGCAGCACAACTGTGGAGTAATGATTGTCATTATTTTTTTGTAAATATCAGGCTGATTACACACATCGCCGGCTGTAGAAGCCAGTTGAGTTACCAGATCCTCCGTAGACAGAACAGGCGTCTTGTACATGATACTTTTCAAATATTCCCCATGGAAAGAAATTGCATAAGGAAAGATCAGGTGATCTGGTAGGTCACAGGGCCCAAACCACGGGTTCTCAAATGTGGTATTCAGATGTTGATGTAAGGTGTGTCCCACCGAAATAAAGCCACCGTGATTGTATGCCATAACTGGACACGAAACAAACCAATAAGAACGCAGCAAATATATTAAGAAAGTCTATATACAAATACATATTTACAAGGAGTAACTCACTCCCTGCCCCACCTGGGCAGGAAAAAAAATGAACGTGTAAAAAAAGAGGGGAAAAAGTGTCCCGCCGAAATAAAGCCACTACTGTTAATAGCCAATATATCCGCCATGATTATATATGACTTGGAAAACACGATGTGGCATACCATTTACCAATCCCTGGAGGACAGTGGCATCAATATTATCCCAGACTTCAATGATGGCAGCCTTCAATTCTGCCACAGACTGAAACTGTCTGCCATTGGCATATACAGCCCTACTGAGGTTACCCCCACACATTTTCTTGGGAAATAAGATCAAGGGAAAGGGCAGGCCACTCCATGACATGCACCCCATTATGCAAAAAACATTCACAAGAGGGTTTTGCAACGTGAATGGGGGCGTTGTCCTGCTGGAAAATCCAACTTGGGCCACCAATTCTCTCTGCAAATGGCAGTAACTGGATTTCTAGCATTTCTTGGTAATCGGTAGCCTTTATGCGGCCTAAGGGGAAAGCCAGGTTAAGTTTACCACCATAGCCGAAGCCTCCCCACACCATTAATGAGCCTCCACCTTATTATCTTTTGGAGAAGATTTCCTCTTCTTCCCTCATATCATTCCAATAGAATGCAAGTCCGTCTGGGCCATCAAAGTAAGTTTTTTCTCATCTGAGAATATAACACGATGCCACTGGTCTTTCCAGGTTTGATGATATTTGGCCCAATCTACTATCCTTTGCTTGTGGATAGCTTTCAACATGGGCTGCTGTTTCCTTTTTTTATATTGGAAGTTTTTTGTATATTTTACAATCCGTGACAGGGTTGATTTTGTCACAGGGATGTTATCCTCTTTGGCCAATTGTCTGAGGGAAATACCACCTTGTGAAAGACGATGCACAATATCTCTTTCCTGCCTGGAAGTCATTTTTCTGCCTGTACACCTCCTTTTTTGATACCTGTACGCATTGCCCTGATTCACAAAATTGTCTATTACGGTTTTAGATCGTTTGATTTGCTTAGATATTTGTCTGTGTGAAAGACTTTGTTCCTTAAAAGCTGTTAGCTGGCCTTTCTCGAACTCTGATAGCTGGGTTCGTTTTCCCATTGCAATACTGCAGGAGAAATAGAAAATACAACCTTCTGAAGTCAACATTCGACTGGGATAGAACAGGTAAGTTATTTGACAACTTCCTGACGTCATAAACCTGTTTACCTGTAGCAGCTCGAATGTTGAGAGTTACCCAAAACACTAATAGGGATGGTGGCTTTATTTCGGCGGGACACATTTTCCTCTCTTTTTTACGCGTTCATTTTTCCCCCTGCCCAGGTGGGGCAGGGAGTGAGTTACTCCTTGCAAATATGTATTTGTATATAGACTTTCTTAATATATTTGTTTCGTTCTTATTGGTTTGTTTCGTGTCCAGTTACGGCATATAATCACGGTGGCTTTATTTCGGTGGGACACACCTTATGTCTCTACTAAAATGGGCAGATGCCCCATTGTGCTGGAACCACATATGGGCACGGAAGGCGAGAGGATCCTCCTCCAGCAATTCGGGTAAACCTGTTTCAAAAAAATATGATAGGTTCGTCCATCGAGGCGGTCCGGCAGTAGGTAAGGCCCAATTAAGTAGCCGTGCACGATCCTCGCTCACACGTTGATGCTGAGTCGTTGCTGGTTTGACTTTGAAAGTGTAACGTGTGTGTTCTGGGGTGTCCACAAATGCACATTATGCACATTCACTATACCTTCACGTGAGAATGTTGATTCATCCATAAAGACCACCAGAGTGGGGAAATTGACATTTACGGCACTTTGCTGTAGGAACCACTGTGCGAAATATAAGCGCAATTGATAATCAGCAACTATTAATGCCTTCACTAACTGCAAATGATAGGGGTGTAATTTTTCTTCACTCAGTACTCACCAGATACTATTCCGCTGTACACCCAGGCTCTGAGCGACCGATCGCATGCTTGTGCCTCGGTTTTCTGTCACCATACGCAAGATGTTATCATTCATAGCTAGTGTTCTGACCACTCTTGGTCGTCCAGCATCTCGTCAACTGACATAGAAGATGGTTGTCTCACTAGCTGGCAGTGTAGTCTAACAAACATTTTATGATCGAGCACACGAGGCATAGGATATCCCTGACGGTACAACCTTTGCGCCTGTTTATAATTGCATTCAGCTAATGCGTACATCAGGTGCATATCTGCTTTTTCTGCGTTTGTAAACTGTTCCATCTTGTCAATATCGACACCGTAAATACTGCGATGTGGTTGAACCACTGCTTTTAACCCCTGCCACGTCGTCTGTGCCCCTATCAACATGGCTGCATTTCTGAGCATGTAATTTCCTTACAGATACATTGTAGTATTGTTGGATGCTGTATATACTATCATCTAGGGATCGAAATGTACTGGAGCAAATAGGGACGGTGTGCCAGTTTTTGAACATTTTCATTTTAAGCCCTGCTAGCACCATCTCACGTTTGGGTCATAAATTCTCGAATTGCATTAATTTGGCCATGGGAAGTCGTTTTGGACCTATTTTGTTACATGATTAACTAATGTGGATGCAAATAATAGCATCCCTATAGTTCCAGAACGGCTCATTTTCGGACATTGGTTCACTGGATTAAAGTTGTTTCTTCTGATCTCCTTCACCTATCACACATGCTTAACAATTCCCAATTGCCTCCATATAGTAAACCAATTGTTTTCCACACCTTTTATGACTAAACGGCAACACTACTCAGGACCAGGGAAGGGAATTTTCGATTTTTTTGTTTCTGCTGCATTATTTGGGCAATCGCTTAAATCATGTGGCAAAAAACATTTTTTTTTGTGCATGTAATTGCCTACGTAGTCACGATGTGGATATAAACAATAGTTTCACTCTGCAGCCAAATCTAGTTCTTTGCAGACATGGGGATTTCAGCCAATATGGTTTATTTGATGTCCCATACAACCCCGTAACGTGTTGGCCATGAATTCAAGGACACCCTGTATATATTTTAGAAAAGTCCTTTGACCAGGGTTTTAAAATTGCATATATATATCTATGTTTATTAAAATATATGCTTTTTTTTCAAAGTATACGTATTAAAACTTAATTTAATTCTATGTGTAGAACAATCTTATTCATTATTTATATTATGTTGATTTCCTGTTGTTCTTGTAATATTGTTGCATATTTTGTTTGTGTGTGGATGCCTGTATGTACTGTGATTTTCAGTTACTGTTATCATAAGTAATATAATAAATCTGTTTTAATGTATGTGAAAGCATATGTTAATTAAAGTTTAGCTCATAGAAATTAAACACATGCTGTATATTAAACAACTATATAAATCAACGTTTATTGGCGTAGTGATACCAGCGCGGATTAGATGGTGAAACTGGTGAAATGTTCAGAAAGTTGAATGTGAAAGATTAGGTGCAGGTCCCACTGAACATAGAAATATTTACCTTCTTTCGAACGTTTCACTATCTAATCACGCCATAACATCGGCGCTGGTATCACTAAGCCAATAAACGTTGATTTATATTGTTGTTTAATTTAATCTGCGTAGTGTTCGATTTATTTAAATGCATTCTGTATGTTTTAGTTATTATCAAATCCTTCGATAATGGTTTGCGATGAACCTACTTCTGGACTAGATTCCTACATAGCCTTGAATGTTGTCCTTGAACTAAAAAAGTTGTGTCAAAGTGGGCGAACAGTCATTTGCGTGATTCACCAACCTACTTCAGCTGTTTTTGAGGTGATTGATAAAGTTCTACTTATGGCTGAAGGTCGAGTGGCTTATATGGGAAGTAAAGAAGGTGCTCTTAGTTTTTTTGAAAGGTAAGGTAAAATTAAATATTTATTTTTAATATCAAATTGATTATATTGGTTTTTTAATGCACCCATTGAAAGATGATATATGATTGATTTTTTACTTAAGCAGTTTATGCAGGTCTATAACCATAGTAAATATATGTATGAAGGGTTAAATGCTGGTAAAATAGCAGGTGAAAAGACCACCCAAGCTTCCAGATGTGTCAGCGGCAGTTCTTTATCAGGAGTAATGTCGATATTGTGTTGCTTTTCTTTATACTCAAAACTTCTGAAAACATGCTTCATCGGAGTGCCGTGTGCTAACAAGTTCACCTAGTCTGCCATTAATCCGGGTTTGATTCCCAACAGTGCAAAGAATACTTACTCAGAGCTCTCATGAAGATCGCATTGCTCACTGTAGTCTGGGGTTTTGTTCCCTAGGTCTTAAGAGGTTTGGATTCCTTTGGAAAATTGTAGGTCTAAAAGTTCGGATTTCTTGGAAAATAGTAGGTCCCGGTGCAATATGACCATTGTAGTCTTTGAGCCTTAAAAACTGCAAACAAACAAATGCTTCATCAGAGTAGTCCCACAGAATGAAAAAAACCCAGAGGAAACTAAAGAGGATCCTCCAGTGGGAATCGCAAATGCTGTAAAAAGAAGCAGGAACACAACATCGACATTACTCCTGATGGACTGCTGTTGATGCGTCTGAAAGCTTGGGTGACCTTTCCATTTGCTATTTTACCATCATTTAACCTTCCGTACATAAATTTCTTCCCTGGTACTTAGTATCTTATTTCAATCATATTAAGTATAAATGACTAGAAAATATAAACTAATAAATTAAATATAATTAAAGCCATATTAAATATCTTTCCTCATCTTCTTATTGTAAATTTTTATTATGCGTTTTTGGGATATATATGAGGAGTATTCAAAAAGTAAGTTCTCCTAATTTTTATATTTCATTATGTACGATACTTGAAGTTTATGTGAAGAGGAAATTTTAGTTTGGGTTCAGTTGCAGCACTTGGATCTAGTTTGGTGACCTTCAAGCACTCAAACCTCATTTGATAGCTGACCGCTATGGAGACTCCACTTCGTTTTGCCGTCAGCTGTGAAATATGCAGTGTGATTAGTTTTTCGACTGCAAAAAAGGAATCGTCCGTGTACATTCATCGTCAGTTATGCAGTGTTTACAGTGAAGGTGTCATATCTATGCAAAATGTTCACCGTTGGCGAACAACAGATTGAGAACAAGAAATTGACAGCAGAGAAAATTCATGACAACGCCCGGCCTCAGTCTGCTCAAGCAACGAGGGAGTTTCTGCAGAAATTTAAATGGCAGAAAATTTTGGGCACCCTTCTTACTCTCCTGCCCTTATTCCCAAGTGACTTTCATCTGTTTCCTGAACTTAAAAATCATCTTGGTGGTCTCTGCTTCGCCAGTGACATAAGGAAGAGTAAGAGGAGGCCCAAAACTGGTTTCAGAATTTGGCGGCAGATTGGTATGATGAGGGAATTTAAAAATTGTTGCCTAGGTAAAAGAAATGCTTGGAAAAGGATGGTGATTATGTAGAAAAATAGAAAAATGGTGTACGAAGGTAAATGAATATGTTTGGTAATTTTGTAATTATTTTTTTTTATTTTTCCTTAATAAGTGAAACTTACTTTTTAAATACCCCTTGTATTTCTCTTTACAGAAAGTTTTACTCGTTGTTCTCGAACATCACTTTCTTTTTCTTGTTTGTTTAGGTTTTAGGGTGCAAGGATAACTAAGGTTAAGCTGTACTGGAGCCTATAGTTTTCCAAGGAATATGAAATCTCTGTTCCCTAGTGAACCAACCTCCAGATTACGATGGGTACAATGCCCTGCGGTGGAGCCGTGTGGTAACACGTTCGCCTAGTGCTCCGTTAACCCAGATTCAACTTCCAACGGTGCAAAGAACGCTTATTCAGAGATCTCATGAAGATCACACTGCTCACTGTAGTCCAGGGTTTGGTTCCCTAGGCCTTAAGAGGTTCGGATTCCTCGGAAAATCATAGGTC
>QLNU02014176.1:10452309-10477880 GCA_006491805.2 Dysdera silvatica
CATATTTATTTTGCATGTAACCTCCATAAGGCGGAAACTTACATACTACAGAATTTTTTCCGGTCCCGTGAGTTTCCGCCAGAGACAAGTTTAACTGCAGTAGAAAAATAGACATGGCCCTGAACCGGAATTGAGCCAGAGACCCAGTATATAACCCGTTGTGATGCTACTTGTTGGCCATCAGGGCAGAAACGATGTTCCTTTTTTCCATATATAAGGTTTTGATGTAAGGTATTATAAAAGTGGATGGAAGAAATTGTTATTTATAAAAATCATGTTCCGGTAGCTTTGTGTGTTGACCAGTTGGCAATTGTGTTAATCCTGTGGAAGTTAATTTTACCTTATATTAAAAATAAAAAATAAAATTGAAGACTTTGGAAAATATTTGCACATTAGAATTTTTCTGTAAAAAATAATAGTTTTACTCGTCTCTTTTGCAAAAAATTAATATCGATACTCCAACGTTGTATTGCACTCAATATGTCTATATGTAGGATTTAGAAAAAAAAAGGGGGGGATAAAAGGTGGGAATTTACTTTTTGTGAAATTCAGCACTGAAGGTTATAAAAGTTTTTTGGAACAATTATTATATGTAATAATATATATTTCAATATGTGTGCCATCAGTTTCATGAAATACGTCTAGCAGGCAATTTCATTCAAAATGTCTATGTATCTGGAAAACATGGAAAAGTCAGGGAAATTTGAAATACAAAGGCCAAAGTCAGGGAAATTTGAAATTCATTGCTATGATAAATACAGGGCTCTCACTTGACCTACTTTTCCTACTACTTCTACTTTTTGGTAAAATGTCCTGCTTTTCTGTTAACTAGTAAAATCCTATGTGATAAGCGAATTTGGAAAGATTTTATTAGTCACTAAATTACTACCTATCTTTAACAGGAGTCTCAGATCATTTATTGTACAGGAATTGACATCGATCATTCACAGTTCTAGTGTGAACTTTATGTGTAGATAAAACAACAGTCCAAGTGAAAAGCAGTTGGATATTTATGTCTAGTTTTGGAGTCTCAATGTTTCTCAGCCAGTTCAGTGATGCCATCTGTCTTCAATATTTTTAGGTAACACAGAAGCAGAAATAATGTTTACAGAGATTTGTAATGAACTTGAAATGGAAGAGCTTCATTTATCTAAAATGGTCATGTCAGCAATTGAGGGTCGAAATGTAAGCAAATCCTTTTGAGAAAAAATGGACAACATTGCAAAATCATCTGGTTCCCCTGGTCTTAGTGACATTGGTTCTTATAACCTATATATTGGGCACAATATTTTTGAAAATGGTCTCAAAGAAGTACCTTTTAATACGATTGGAGATCATGCTCACAATGTGTATAAGTTGTTCAAATTATCTGCTGCCAGGAGACGAGGGGTTTAAAAATTCTCAAGCAATGTTGGTTGCATCAGAGAACTATTTTTTGCAGTTTTTCAGCTCTAGATGGCTTATTCATTCCCCAGTGCTAAAGATATTCATAGCACAGCATGAAGCTTTGCTACATTACTTTTTAAAATCCATGCTAAAAAAAATAACAGTTCTGTGTGTGTCAGTAACTCTCGGTATAATATAATTGTTGAAGTGCTGAAAAACAAGTTCCTCCTGCCTCTGATGCAAGCTTTGGTTCATATTACTGAGCTGTTCTTTAAGTTTTTTTGCATTTTTTAGAATGAATAGCCACTTTTTCATATTTCACATGATGAACTTTGTGAACTAAAGATGATATTGAAAAATTTTTTGAAACCAGATGTCATGAAAGGATTCTCTTTTAATTTGTCAGCAGTAAATTTTGCCTGTGAAACCTGTTGCCTTTGCACAAAATTGAAGTGGGAGGGAACAGCAGCAAAATGAACTTCGACTTTGTCTCAAATGTCCGAGAAGAATAAGCTTGAGTATAACTCAGCAATCTTGTGTTTTTATAAGAAAGTAACAGCTGTTCTTTTTACAACACTGCCAGTTAAAAGTGGGATTTTGGAAAAACCAGTATTGTCTTCATGGTTTGATTCACACTGAGGATTAGAGCTACAACTACTTTAAATGGCACTATTCACTCAAGAACCATATGCTGTGGATGACAGGGACAAAGTTCTAGAGAAACGTAAGTCGTACTAGGTGGATGATGAAATTACAGAATAGCTATTTATCAAAGAAAAAAAAATGAAGGTGAAGTTTAGTATCATAAAGTTGACTGTTATTGGGTACTAGAGATGAATTTGGGCTCATTTTTCGAGGCCTAAGCCCGAGGACTTGCAGTTTGAACCCACTTGAGCCTAAATACTTCGTAAAAATTTGAACCCAAAACTTCAAATATAATTTTACCCCTTGTTGTACGATTTAAATTTTGAAAAATTTGCTAAAGTGCACAATTTAATTTTCCCTGAATTTTCATATGTATATAAAAATACATGTATATACATATTTCTATAATCCTCAAAAACGAATCACATAATTGTATTCCTTGAGGAATCTCAATGTTGAAAAGTCTGTTTTCAACTTCAGTTGTATCTGTCTGATGAGCCCAAGCTCAAAAGCAATATGAAATATAGAGCTTGTCTCTATTGTACATAAGTGTTCAAGATCAAATCTCTTGACATCTGCAAGCATCATAAAATCATATAGTGATATTTTGAAAGTCGATTATCATGACAGGAGTAATCAAAAAGATGTTGATATCTTAATTGGAAATGGAACACTGAAAGTAATCCAAGATTTTAACATCCATGATAAAAATGAATTTTATGAAAACGTCAGAAGCTATTTCATAGCAGCATGTGACTACATGCACAATAAATTTCCTTTTGAGTTAGAAGTGTTACATCATGCAGAGGTTACACAAATATCGAATTTTGAAAATGCATCATTTTCCAGCTTAAAATATTTTACAGAAAAATTTCCTGTTCTTTTGTTCAATAATACAGAAGATGAAGCTGTTGATGCTTTACAAACAGAATTCAGTGAGTTCCAGGCTTTCGAAGTTCCACAAACTGTGAGTAATGAAGGTAGCATTGATGCACAATGGGCAGCCATAGGTAAAATAAAAAATGATACTGATGAATTAAAATTTAAACGACTTTCTCAGGTTATGCTGTCAATACTTACGATCCCTCACAGTAATGCAGCATGCGAGAGAGTCTTCAGTCAAGTGAAGAAAATTAGAACTGACTTCAGGTCAACCATGTCTGATGACACATTAGAAAATTTACTAATAGTTAAATGCAGACAACATGTGAAATGTTACGAGAATGTATTTGACAAAAAATTTCTCAAATGCAAAATCTTGCACTACAGCATTTGTAAATTCTAAGAATTAATATTGCGTTTAATACAGTTTAATCCTCTATTATTATTAATTTAATAAGTACCTAACTTCCTCATTGTGCCTGTTTTTCATAAATTATGTATGATTTTGTTTAATTAAAAAATGGTGGCCTGCCCACCCGCTCATGATGGACTACAGATTTTTCACTTCTAGAAGTTGGCACCTATGACATATATTTCTCAGGAGAAAATGGTTGCCCAATATATAACTAAAACTTTGAAAAAACGGTGTTTTTAACTAAATTATCTAATCTGTAAGGGATATTGATCATGCCAATCTCAGTTCCGTTATATATGGTCAACACACTTTAAATGGAATAGAAGGTGAAGCATCAGCTTTGTGATTATATAGTTGAACTCTTTTCTAATGAACTCAAAGGGCCCCGAATTAAAATGTTGTAAATAACTAATGCACGTTTTTAGTGTAAAGAAATATATTTTTAATACGATTTTTGTATTTGTAAATTCACTGAATTTAGTTATAAATGGCTTTGGAGTTTGTGTTAGTAGATTGTATCGTATTAAAACTTGTTTTGATTACACAAATTTTAATGCATTATGTGTAATGTTTGCTGTAATTGGTGACTGGAAATTGACTGCGATTTGGTCTGGAAAAGTTAGGGAAGTTTGAAACAGAATTTTGGTGGACACCCTGTTTCATTCCAGGTTTTTTCAAGCATTAAACAATCAGCAGTTATAATTATATTTCTGAAGCTTGCTGTTATTCATTGAGCAGGTAGGATAAGGTGGCCATAACTAATAGTACTGTATTCTCAGGGGAAGTCTCTATCAAATATAGAGAGTGCTTGTGAGTGAATGGAGAACTGAGATAAAGAGAGAGTGAGAAAAGTTGGGTGATATGGCTGGAGGATGCACATAGAAATTCAAATGAGGGTGAGCGGTGCTCAAAGGGGATTTTCATTCACAAGTGAGTTTGAAATAAGAAGAGTATCAAAAGGTCAAAGGAGAAGGAAATAAGTGAATGCTGAAAGCTAGGACAGAAGAAATAAGCAGCTAGCAGGCAAAGTCACACTATTCTCATAGGTCGGAGATAACAACACCTCATGAACATGATCAATGACAAAGTACCTTCAACAGAAAAAAAAAAAAAAGCTGCACTGTCCCTGCAATGTCATGCTTTTGATTGCGATTTCTGGGAAAGTAGAAAATGAAATGTAAGGACTGAGAGGTATCACAACAAGTATTACAATAGCGTAAAAAAATTCCATAAGAATACTTCCCAGACTTTCCTCGATGTTTTAGGCCATAGAACACCTACTGGTTTCCAAACCAGTGTTTGTGTGTTTTCAACATAAGCTGATCATCAGATGTGCCGTTGTAACTTAATTTTAGAAATAGATATTGTTACGCCTGATGGTGCATAGAATCACAAAAAGCTTTTGTTTTAAATTTGATTTCCATAAATCAGGCAAAACTTAATATATATTTAGGAGCTTCATAACGTTGTATTTAATTTTGCATTAGTATGTATCCATAGAAAAAGTCTACAATTGTTACTTTTTGTCATCTACTTTTTATAAAACTGTATATTTTTTCATTAACTGTTTAAATGTTTTGTTCCAAATCAAAAATTTTGCTATATCAGTAAAATTCTTAATTATGGCACAGGAATGTTTAATAGAAATCTTTGCATTAATGTTTTGAATATGCGAATAATTGAAAATTTGCCTTTAGGTTATTTGTGATACTTTCGATCGATGTAGAAGTCTTTATGAAAATTCCACGGATTCCCCTGCCATACAGAATAGTCAAGTAAACTTTAATTTTATATAATTGTTTTCTTTCTATTTGCTTTTCTTGCCTATGCTCTCGTTAACTTTTTGCCTTTACAAGTCAGTGTACAAGACTTGTCTCGTTATAAACTTATGTCTTATTGTTGTTTTATGGATGGTAAGCTTTTGCTTTCCTGAGACTTTTGTGATTTTGACGACTTTTTGAACATAATACTGTGAAACCCCTCATTAGTGGACACTTGCCAGACAGAAAAATTCATCCGTAAAAGAGGTGGGGGGGTTATTCTAAACTAGCTGAAATATTACATGTTAGTCATTTAACCCCTTAAGCGTCACTTATTTTTCAAGAAAACCATTAAAAAAAATTTTTTTAATTAAAGAAATTAAAACGTTAACAAGGTTGTAAATGAGATATAAGATGACAAATAAGAATATAAATCAATGCTTTCACACCATTAATTGCATAGCTTCTAAAATGCTTCAGTCCGGCAATATAGCGAGGGTGACAAATATGGATCAATACCACAGCCCGTTATATTAACGGGAGCAATGCCTAAGAGGTTAAATACCTTATTTTGAGCACATAAAGACAAATTTAAGATAACAGACATAAGCTCCTGTTACATATAACAAGTAAATTTACAACAAAACGTTAAATATTAAAATTTATTTACCTTGGAAAAAAAATTATCAATAGCTGTTTGGTGGGTTTTACTCACCAGTCCTCCTCTTTCAAAATGTATTTTTAATTGCGAGATTAAATTCGTTGTTTTTCCGCCATTATATGTACAAGACCCGTGTGATTATCGAGTAATCAAAAATAATAAATTTCAGCTGCTGTAGTTTTGTGTTGATAATCGTTTTTCAGTTTCGGGCAGTGTATTACTATATGATTTACGTAATATCAAAGTCTTTTTTAAGCATTACTCATTTGAATCAGTGAATCCCAGTGAATTACCACTCTTTATAAATAAGAGGGAAAATTCTCCTTTGCTCTTTTCCCGATTGTTCTTGGTTTCCTGCTGTGTGAAATGCCATGAAGACCAAAATTCAAACATATTTTGTCCATACAGGGGTTCTGGTCTAATGGAATGAATCATGAAAATAGTGTGCACGTCAGTGTCTGAGGGTAGCTGTTAAGCAAGGGTTTGAAATGCATTATTGTAAAGCGTCTGCTGGGGAATTTTTATCTGACTATAAAAGTGGGGTGTCCTTTAAGAGGGATTTCACTGTACTCCCAGGGATATAAAGTAACATGCACTTCCAGCTGTTACTCTCACTTTAATCTCCATACTAATCTGTCTTCTCTTACTGTTGAAAAAATCATATAATCACATTTGTTTTTCATATGTCAATATTACTATATCTTTTTCAGAGGTCTTTAAAAATAGAGTATTGGAGCCTACTGTTTTACTTCTTATGGGTTTCAATATTTCTATGTTAAACTATTTTTACATTTTCAGGTTCTTTCTTCACAGTCCTCGTTCTGTTCCAATCCCTAGAATTACATTTGTAAAACAGCCTACAAATATTTCATTTTCCTTTTTATGAAGATTGAAATAATATATATTCACCAGTCAGTTCTTTTGGTCTCCTCTTTACTGTAAAAAAATATTAAACAATAAAAAAATAAAAATGGAAGTTCTGACCTCTTCAAAATAAGTTTCATGCAAAGGAAGGTGTAATGCTCAGGCATTGGTGCTCTGTTTCGTCCAGGATTGGATTGGATTGGACTCTTCTTTCAAATGTCTTCTGTTCTCTGTCTTCATTGGCTATGCACCATGAAGTGGTCAAAGTCAATATCCACTCTTCTCCATGTTTTTCCTTATGTTCATGATATTTATCTGTGTCCACTCTATCAAGTAGTGGTCAATATGCTTCTTTGTAGTACTGTTTGGTGATGATGCCCATGTCATTTTGTAGCTATTTTAGGATCAAAATGTGTGTGCTACTTATGGTCATGATCTTACATATTACAACATTGATGAACCATAGCTCATTGTTATTATCAGTGTTTTATATATATATATATATTATACCAACCAGTGTTTTTCCTACTTTTATTCATTTGTATAGCCAACTGCTACACATTATTGTTTGTGTAGCAATTCTGTATAAATGTATAGCAATTTTATTTTTTATACAGTTACACAGTTCAATGTTGTACTTGCGAACAAAGACATGTTTACCAGTGAACAACAAACAAAAAAACATGCAGCATACCTGTAGCTGTACATATAAAATGTGAGATGAAATTAAACAAGTAAAAAATTGTCCCTTAATCTGAATCAGAAGATAATGATGATGGATCAGTAAACTGAGTTTTTGAAACTTTTAGCTTTTTGTATGGCTGATAGTCAAATGGTTTGATTTCAGGATGGCGATTTTTTTTTTAGAACAGTAACCGTTGCACTTTATGGGTTGAACTCGCTTAAAGATTTCCTTTCTAACGATATTTGAAGCAAATGATTAAGCCAAATAGTCCTCAATCTGTTTCTGAAATCAGATTTAACCCTTTTCATTGTAGAAACTGCTCTTTCCACCTTCGCATTGGAAACAGGAAATAACCTGAAAATGTTTATGATATGCTGAAGATTTGGATATACATTACCATAATTTTTAGAAAAACATTGCACTTGCACTCAAATGAACTAAGTTTGAAAGCCAAAAGGTTTTCAAATCTAAACAGTCTGCCAAGACATATTCTTTAATTCTGTGCTGATCCAATAAATCTTTGTAATGTTGGCATAAATATTGTAATTCTTTTAGTGGATTGCATCGAGTGGATAGCGTTCTTGCTTGGGAGCCATAGAGGGTGCCACTTATTTACCATAGACATGTCTCGGGTCTTTTCGAATCATATGATCCATTTTCTGGTTTTTTATTTATAATTTTTTCGATTCAATTTTTATTTTCCGAAAAAAAAATTTTTTCCTGCCATAACCGTTTCGCATAGCAGTTTGCTACGCAAAATCTCGACTTTGTCGCAACTTTCGCGTTTTGCATCGTAAATTGCGATACGATACCGCTTATAAAAAACGTTGGTACCAACCCATTACTTGTCTGAACTCTTTTTCCTTCTCTTGTTTTGTGTTCATACCCCTCAGTATTATTTTGAGGTCATGTTTATCTTATCAGAGGTTTGTGTTCTAGCTTTGCATAAACTTCTTCTTTAACCTCATCTTCTGCTGTTGCATGCATATATACCAAAATGTCGATGAACCGTTCAGTTTTTATTCTTAATGTACATGACCTTTTGTTTATGGCCTAAAATCCAAGGTTAGCATGTTTCAGTTCTTTGGTAACCATAAATCTAATACCTGATATCCTATTTCTTCAGCCGCTATAATACAATACAAATTCATTTAGGTGAAATCATGTTGCATTATATTTTTGTACATGGTTTATAATATTGATATAAACTTTACAGATTGATATCCACCTGATCAGCACTGTGTAAAGATTATACAGGGTTCGTACAGTGCTTAAAAGCCTTAGAAAGTGCTGATTTTTTATTTTAGTTTCTAAAGCCCTTAAAAAGTGCTTGAAAAGTTCTTATTGTTTATTGCTATCATTATCTTTTTTATATTATTTCCAGTCTTTAAAAGGTGCTTATATTTATGATTATCTGTGAAGAAAAATACTCATTTTGCCTTTTTCTTCTCAAGACGATTTCCCGAGTAAAGATGGGTTATTCGTGAACGAATGAGTCTTTTTGAACTATTCACAAAAATGACCCGTTCGTTCAGATAACTTTTTTTGTGAACTACCGTTCTTCGTCATAGTTTGTTTGTGATCATTGTTCGCAGTTCATGATCTTAGTTCGTCGTTCACAGTTCGCGATCTTAGTTTGCAGTCACCGTTTTTCGTTTGCAGTTCGCGGTCTTCGTTCGTAGTCTGCAATCATCATTCATAGATCGTGATCACCACCAAGCGATCAAGGATGTATCGGGGAGGGGTCCGGAGACCCATCTTTTTTCTAGGCTGCTATTGGAGTTACGACTACGATATTTTGTATTCAGAGAGTCTATGTTATGACACTTGAAACACCGCATGTCAGGGCCATATTGGGTGTCCTGGAGCCCCCATCATTTTTCTAGGCTGCTATTTGAGCTACGACTACGATATTCGATATTCAGAGAGTGTACGCGAGGGCACTTGATGTGTTGCATGTCAAGGCCATATTGGGAGGCCTGGAGCCACAAACCCTTTTCTAAGCTGCTATAGGAGCCCTGACTATGATATCCCATATTCAGAGAGGACACTTGAAATGTCTGTCAAACACTGCGTGTCAGGAGAGGAAGTAAAGAGCATACTTGAAACAATTGTAATCATTTTATATGGTTACGATCATTGCAGGAAAGGTTATAATTATCAAAGTTTCAAATTTTAGATTACGATTACACATGCACCAGGCATCCCGATGTGGCCCTGACTTGCGACATTTGAAGTACCCTCACGTACACTCTTTGAATACTGAATATCGTAGTCGTGGCTTCCAGAGTAGCCTAGAAAAAGATTGGGGGTTCCTGATATGCCCCTTACAGCTCGTTCGGTTCATTTCGAGTTTCCAATTTGTCGAAATACGTTTCCACAATTCTTATACCACCCCTGAGGAAACATTCAGAAGCATTAGAAGTCCATTGGCATGTGCACAGTGGCGGTTTTAGCAGGTAGACCTTTTCCCACCCAAATATTTTTTTTTTTGTGAAAGGTATAAAGTTTGAAAGTTTAGCAATGTGTGAATAGGTGGATTTTTTAAAATTTAATTGCAATAGAGCTGTTTTTAGATACAATTTTTATACGGGGTAAGTGTGTATTTATTGTATATAAGGGTCAGAATATGTAATTTGTAAAACGTTTATTCCTTCACGAGGATATTTCAAAAGTGTGGGAATAATTAAAAGGGTATATATAGATTGAAACGCTATCAGATTTCATCTTAACGCAAATACAAGCTGGACTAAGTTGAAAAAAATAACTCTGGATTTAAGTGAAAATTGTGATAAAGTGCCAACACAGCCAGAACTTGACTTTTCCCACCGACAAATGGGTGATAAGTGTAGGTCATTTCACAGTACCTGGCATGAAAAGCATGAATGGATTGAGTACTCTGCTAAGAACGAAACAATATTTTGTTTGCCATCATGTCTCATTACCAAAAAAAACAATGTACACGGAAAAAAGGGCTGATGGAAAAAATGTCCGAGGAAAGAATGGCCGATCATAGAAAAAGGGGGCTTCCACAAATTTCATAATTTTACTTGCAATTGAAATAACTGCAATGTTCACAGCTGCAACCCTCTTAAAACGATTATCACCAGGGACGTATCAAGGGGTGCCTTTATCTCGGATGCTACTAAAGTCACATCTACCAAATTTTATAGACAGATAGTACACATGAGTGTCTTTATACATGACAACATATCAGAGGCATAGCAAGAAGTGTCGCAGCCACCATCATTTATCTTGGCTGCTATTGAAGCCACGTCTACTAAATTCCATGTACATTTCTGTATCAAATCTTACTGATTTGTGTAGTTATATTTTCATGATAGCAATATGCAAATCGAGAGGGTTTGATAAGGATGATTTCCTTTGATGTACCAACTAATTTCTATAGCTATTAAGAAATTTCATTTAATAATTATGCATTTCCTCAATTAGGAAATTAAAGACCATTACCATACTTCTGTTTCCATAACTATTTTGCCATTGTCTATTTTATCCAACCCATTTTTTCCGCTTACCATGATTATCCAAATTGTATGATATACAATTTAACTGTTAAATGTTCTATTTTTATTGCCGTAAATCCATTTTTTAAAACTTATATCTTTCTATAATGAAGAAAATACGCGAGAAAGGTACAGACATGAACATAAACATTCACATGGATCGTGCAAATGCTTAGGTTAATGTATTCAGAATGCAGTTAAACCTGTGTAAATCAATATAAGGGCTATATGAAATATTTCTTTATTTCAGCCTCGGCTGAACGGAGTTCTTCCACTACGAAGCTTATTAAAACATGCTTACAAGCAAACATGGCTGGGAAATGCCTTCGTAACTTAGCCGTTATATCCATAGAGTGTGAACTTAGCAATACCTTCATGATTAATCCTGACACAGTAATTGACAAATTTGCACCTCGAAAGGGATAACGACGTCAGTTTTCGTTGTAAATATTCATTAAATGAAAGAATATGTTGAAAGAAATAGCGAAAATGGAGATAAAGAGGATAATAAATAGTAGAGAATAGAAAGATAATAGGATAGTGGAGCATAGCAGGGCCGGATTTAGGAAATGAAGCACCCTGGGCACAACGATTTTTGGTGCTCTCCCATTGCCTCACCTAGGGGAGGCTAACCCCCTAGAAAATTTCTGCTAAGCATTGAGATATAAGGTTTAGCCCCCTAGAAAAAATCATTCCACCCCCCCGCTAGACTTTGAAGCTAATTACGCATATGTCCCCTCCCGCCGTACTAGCAGAAATAAATAAAACTCTGTCCTTCCGCCCCCTCAAATTCGACGAAAAATCGCAGAGGATAGGGAAGGGGCGACATTTATGGTTAGCCTACCTTATGTGCATTATTATAAGATATAATAACGATATTTTTATAAATAAATTTAGTTTATTTGACGAAATTTTTTTTTATTTTTTTTCGATGTTTAATGAGGTGCAAAGCCGTTAGACTTACTTTTTTTTTCAGAATTTCAAATGAAGACAAAAGGTGTGAAGGGGATTTTCTCGGGAAGTGTGGATCGACACAAGTTTACAGTAGATAGATTGTAATTAAAAGAAAAGTGTAGTTCGCCGTCTTTTGTGTCCTTAAAAATTTAGCATCCCATCCATTTGGTATTTTTCTATGAATAAATTAATTTTATTTGATATGATTGTTTGGATATTAAGGGGTGGGATAAAAGGGCGGATGCAGTACAAGATTACAGAGAGGGCGCAAAGCTTGAAAATTCACTTGTAAGTTTAGTTTTATTTTTTACTTAAAAGTAATCGTTTTTAATCTAAATGTATTGTTCTTAGGGGGCGCATGCCCCTTGTCTGATTCCGCCCTTGGAGATAGATGGCGAGGGTTGTTTCACGCAATTTTTCAGAATTTCAGATTTAGAAAAAAAGGTGGAGGGCGCCTTCTCGGGGAGAGCTGATCGACAGAATTCTACGGTAAATAAATTGCAATTAAAAAAAAAATCCGCAGCCTTTTGTGCTGTATGAAATTTGGCGCCCTGGGCAAGTGCCCAACGTGCCCATTTATAAATCCGGCACTAGAGCCTAGAGAGATAATAGGATAGTAGAGATTGAAGAGAAAAAAGAGAGAGATGAAGTTCTGAAGAAACATGAGAAAGTATTAATTGTAAATATTAATTTTTTCATAATTTCAGAGCCCAAATTAGCTTTGCTAAAATATTAAAATACGTTGATTCTGAAGCATGTTATTGTTTTTTAATTTGGTATTGTATAATACAATTCAGAGTATAACCATGAGACATATGGTGTGATTCAAATATGTATTTAGGTATTTGTTTTTGTGATAAATACTGAAAACTATTATACATGTTAAAATAACACGTTTTTTATTGGAGTCATTTTACTTTGGCCCAGAGATAGGTTTCTTATTTGTAGGTTTTTGTTCTACAAAGGTGTCCATTAATGAAAGTTTTACTTTATATTGTGTTAATGCTAATGCGAAAATGACGCCCTCTCTTCGTGGCACCCACTGAGGACAGCACCACTTTTGGCAAGCCACTGGGAAGAACCCCCTTTCTGCAGTTACCCCAATGAAGGCCCACTCATAAAAAATTTCTAAAACGGCACCTGCATGTTCAATGTATGATTTTTGATGGCACATTTCGAATTTCTGAGTTCTAGTAGATTTAGACTAGTTTTTAGCAAGTTACGTAGAAACACTAATGTTTTGTGAATTGTACATCATTTCTTTTGCTATTTCATTGCACAAATATTGAGATATTTTTATCTAGCACTTTACTTTCGTTATAAATTATGTGAACGACAGGAATACCGGGGAAGTGTTCATTTAAACTGACTGGGGTATTTCCCATACCTTGTCATCACTATATTATTTGTTTAAGGATTCTCCGGCAAGACAGAATGATTTTTTTACTTCATCAAAACTAAAAATGTTTCCTTTAAAATTTGAAAATTTGTAAGCCATCGTTGCCTGGAAAACGTACCATGTGTGGAATGTGCCTTTAAAACATGGCAAGATGTCTTCCATTATGTTGAATGTGTGAAAAAGGGGTGCATTTAAAAGGAAAAAAAACCACCCAATTCATTTGTTATTTCAAATGCTTGTAAAGATCCATTAATGACTTTAAGACTTCCTTCCTTTCAGTAGCCAAACTCCTGTTCCCATTTGTAACTCTCTATCATTGTGAAAAATCTTTGTTGCCATTTTTAGCAACAGATGTTTTAACTCTTTTTAAACAGTGCATGCTAATGTTTAACGTTTTAAAGAGCGACAGAATGAAAAATTTATCAACTACATTAAGTATTTGTCAGTTTAAATTTAATGACAAATCTGTTTTTTCTCCAATTAATGACATTAATGTTGGTTTTGCAGCTGAAAAAATATTACGTGGATTAAAAAAAAAGAGGGAAAAATTACAGACTGTGAAATTCTTTCCTTTAAACATGACTGCCAAAAGTTTATTATTAGGATGTTACATGATATTGTTGAAAAATGTCCCATTAATTATGCTTTTGTAAGATTTTTGATGTGTTTAGATCCAAGGTTAATGTCAAGTAAGGAAAATACAAGCGTATCCAAAATGCAGAAAATGTTAGAAAAACTTATTGAATGTAGTAAATTTAAAGCTGAGGAATGTGAAAGCATCATGTTGCAATATAGAACATTTTTGAGCAATGAAGTAAAGTTAAACAAAAATGAATTTTCATCTTTTAATGTCATTCATATGAGATTAGGTACCTTTTTAGGGAAATATCTAAGGAAACAAGAATATAATGATTTATGGAGAGTAGCGAAATCCCTTTTAGTTCTTTCACACAGTCAAGTAGCTGTGGAAAGGGGTTTTTCTCTTAACAAACAAATAGAAGTTGAAAATTTAAAAAGCAGTTCATACATCAGCCGAAAAGTAATTTATGACCAAATTTTGTTTTGTGGTGGTATAGAAAATATTAAAATCGCCAAAGAATTGAGTGATTCAGTTTCTTCTGCAAGACAAAGGTGTATGGATTACCTCAATAAACAATGAACAGGGAAACTGACTGCTGAAACTGGCAATAAGAGGAAACAGAAGAAGAGTTCAATGAACTTGCTTTGAAAAAATCAAAATAGAAAAAGGCGTCAAAGAACTTGGGAACAATGCCGATTCTTTAATAAAGGAGGCTGAAGTGCTTAAAGACTTTGAACGTGTTAGTAAATCTAACAACTTAAGGAAATAGGCTAAACACAAAAAAGCAGAATTGGAAGAAATAAAAAACATATTGGAACAGAAAATAATTGAACTTAAGAATTGATTTCATAAAATCAAATGCATGTTGCTTTTCGTTTTGTTATCTAGAAAATGTTTTTTCTTGTGTTGGCTAAATCGCTGTTACGTTGTGTATGTTGTTTGAAACATGTGAAGTTGTTGAGAGGATGAAAAGTTACTTTAATAAATGTGTTTTTTATATATGAACTGGCAACAAAAATGTGTGTGTGTGTGTGTGTGTGTGTATATATATATATATACATATACATATATATAAGCCATTATGAGGTAAAGTGATCTAAGTCAAAAAATTTTTTTTGAAATATATCTGTTGTTGAAATAATTGACTGCCATGAAGGTGTATGTAGTCAGCCCTAGAAAATTGTGTTTCGGCAGAGAAATAATAAAGTTAGACTTACACTGTTTATACACAAGATAGAATGAACATAAAGTTTTCTGTTCATGGTACTAACTCAATTTTGAAAAAAAAAATTTTTTTTACGTTTCATCTCATATGTGTAAGATTATGAGATTTTTCAGTAATGATTACTGTTTTTAACACAGTAATTTTTATTATGGGATTTTTACTTTACATCAGTAATTATTTTTAATTCGCAATATAGAATTTAAGTATAAAACTGTCATTAAACATATACCAAAAACTGTACACAAGTTTTCCCTTTCAGGAAAAAGTTTTAATTTTTTTATTGCGATAGGTCCTTAAAAAAGTCCTTATTTTTCTTCTTGCAATGGAGTATGAACCCTGTTATAGAGTCTGATAGAGCTCATGTTGCTTGAGGGAAGGAAAGATTGTTGTAATATTTAGATGAAACAGTTGAATGACATATTATAATAAAAATACAATGTATGAAAATAAAGACTGCTATAAATTTAATATCCATTAAATTTGTAAAACGTGTCCACAAATTTCCGGAGGAAATTTACTTTGGCAATCTAATTGGGTATGGTTAATTATCACACTTCACTTTGGATACTAAAAAAATTATGAATTTTAGAAGTAAAAATTTAGTTAAAACAGATTTTCATAACTGTTTTGACATAAAGTATATTATATTTTTTTATGTGCATGTTTTTTTTAATTTTTTAAAATTTTTTTTATCTTTAATAGGTTATGGATCTTCCTGAAGTTTCTAGGTAAAAAAAAGATCTTATTGATAAAAATTACCAAATATACAACATCATTATATTCATTAACAAATTGTCCTACTCTTTGTGCTTAATTATATGACAAATTGCTCATTATATTACAGTTGTAAGATATTATTACCTATCTCTGGGTGGACATAACTGCCAACTGGTCAACATATGAAGCTACTGGGGCATGTTTTTGTATTTTTTTGTGAGAAATTGAGATGGATAATATATTTTGACACCCATGTTCAACTAGAGCTTTCTTTGTAAAGAAGAAAAGAGGCTGCCACCGAGTCAAACTGGAATGCCTTAACCTGCAAGTAAAAAACAATATATATATGTCTCAATTTTCATATGAAAAATTACAAAAACATGACCTTATGGTTTCATATGTTGATCAGTTAGCAATTGAGTCAACCCTGAGAAGGATAATAATCTTACAACCTTACATGTGAACAGTTCAACTCCTGGCCGGGACGGTGTTTCTTCTCTTTAATAAAAAAGTTCCAGTTGAGCCTAAACATAGGTGTTGAAATAACATCCATATGTCATGTAAATGCATAGTTATAAAAGGCACCGCCCTGCGGTGATGCAGTGTGGTAACATGTTCATCTAGTACACTGTTAATCTGGTTTAGACTCCCAACAGCGCAAAGAACGCTTACTCAGAGATCTCATAAAGATTGCACTGCTTACTGTAGTCTAGGGTTTGGTTCCCTAGGCCTTAAGAGGTTCAAATTCCTCGGAAAACAGTAGATCCTGGTGCAGCATGGCCATTGTAGGCTTTGAGCCATAAAATTACAAATAAACAATATAAAAGGCACCCATAAAGGGCAGCACAAGTCTAACTAGATCTAGCAACAAGAAAACGTTGGTTGGATGGTCGGAGCACTGCTAGCTGGTGGGCAACATGCTGCTCCATAATTTATGTTCATCTGGCAAACAAGTAACCTAATAAAAGTTGTAATAATTCTTAAATATATAAAACCATTATATTAGATTACACGTTTATATTCAATAGATGTGGAATATAATTTTTAAACGTAATATACCAACCTCGTGTCTTGTTTACTACCTCTTCAAACTTTGTATTACATAGTAAAGAAATATCAGTAATCAGTATTAAATTATTTAAATACGGAAATTAAAAAATGATAATAGAAATTAGGCAACAAGAAAAATGTAAAAATCCTGAAATTGTGGAAAAAAATCCTAAAATTCACAAAGTTGTTGAAAAAACCCTAAATTTCACAGAAAACGTTGCTGAAATTCACTCTGCCATAAAATTACTGCCTTAGTTATTACCAACCTTCCCACCTAATCGTTACAGGAAAGTCAACCCAATCTGCGGTGTTAGATATTGAGCAAACTTTATAAGTTTGTGTAGTAATCTTGTGTTTATAAGCCATACCAAAGACCAGACATTAGTCTCTATACATACAACACACAAAATCAGACACAGTGTGGTGAGTATATCACTGGAAATGAGCAATTCAAGAAATTCTTGAAATTTTCAGGAAATTTTTGCCTTAAGAATTGCTTGGATTGCCTTGGCATTTGAGCCCTGTGATGGTGCAGTGTGGTAACGTGTTCACCTAGTGCGCCGTTAATCCAGGTTTGACTCCCAACAGTGCAAAGAACGCTTACTCAGAGATCTCATAAAGATCGCACTGCTCACTGTAGTCCGGGGTTTGGTTCCCTAGGCCTTAAGAGGTTTGGATTCCTCGGAAAACAGTAGGTCCCGGTGCAGCATGACCATTGTAGTCCTTGAGCTTGTGTAGCCACAAGCAAGAGCCTTGGCACTTGAATATGGAGGTAACAGAATGCATAAAAAAGCAATCATGTGAGCAAATAAATATGCAAATAATTACTCACATAAGCCAATGAATATAAACGATAATTTTAGCCAGGGCGTCTAATGATTTTAGTCATGCGATTTTTTTTAAAAAATCACACAATTAAAATAAAAAAATTATGACCTTTTTTAAAATCAAATGCTTAAGCTGAATTTTTTAATTTACTTTTTATAATGAGTTTAAACTAATTCTTCAAATAAATCAATGGTTTAAATCTGATTTACTGAAAAACAATAATTTAAATTGATTTTTCAATGCTTAGGAAAAAATAATTTGCAATAAAAATGACTTTCCTTTTATCATTTCGTAAAAAAAAAGTACAAGCAAAAACAACTTTTCTGATGATTTTACTACAGTTGTTTACACACAGTTCATGGTCTATTCCTAAAGGTCAAAATAGTGTGTGTTTATTATTATTATTTATTCTTAATATTATTTATCTCAAAATAAATACATACCAATAAAATGTAGTACTACAAAAGGACAGGAAAATACAAACTACATGGGAATAAAATACTGGAATATGTTAAATCATGAAATTCAAAACAGTAAATCAAGTAATAAATTTAAAAAACCAATTGTGCAACAATATTAGCAGTTAAGGTTACATTGTAATATAGCATTGCCGCAAGTGTATACCGTCATGTGAAATAGTAATATTGAAATTTGTAACTGTTCCATACATAAAAAATAATAATAATAATAATTATTATTATTAGGTATTTTCTTAATCTAACGTAACAGAAAATATTATTCAAATCACCAAATATTTTCAGAACCATCATTTTGCTCAGGCCAGATACATAGAATAGATAGAATTAAATGGCATAGGATTAAATCTACCAGGAAAGTGTGTTGGAATTCTATGTGCAATTATTTGGAGAGTTATATTAAGAAATGGCCAATTTTTATACAGATAGTTGAAGAAAATGGAGATGTAATAGATGCAAAAATAAACTCAAAGGTTATTAACGTGGGTGTAAAGAGGAATGTTGAAACCAATTTCTGTTGTTTTAGGTAAAGTTAATAAATAAAAATAGTTGTAGTATTTCTAAAGCTGGAGAAGTTTGGAAAGATCTCGAAGACAGTATAAAAGGCCTTAATGTGTTAAGACGTTTAAAACACTTTATGAGCAAGCTGTATCTCCAGGTCACTATTTGGTATATTTATGATCACTAGGACTCAGATCTTGATGACCTAAAATTTCCTAAAAAAATGCCCTTAAAAAGATGGAAAAATGACCTAAAAAGTCGAAAAAATGCCCTTAAGATTTAAAAAAAAAGACCCCCTTAAAAAAAACCCCCAGTTTATATTATATTTTTCCCCAAGTTAGAAATAAAATACAGGGTACCAGGGAGGAAATTACATAAAAAGGTTAAACACTGGTAAAATAGCAATGAAAAAGATCACTCAAGCTTTCGGACGCATCAGCAGCAGTCCTTCATCAGGAGTAATGACGATGTTATGTTTCTGTCTCTTTTTTATACTTGAAATTTCTGGAAAACCCTTCATCAGAGTAGTCCCGCAGAATGGGAAAACCCAATGAGAACCAATGGGAGGCCTCCAATAGAATCATGGAAGAACCCCAATAGGGACCAATGAGAAACCCACACTGCGGGTTACCTAATTTGGGGATGTCTCATACATTTCAGAGTAAGAGTTGTTTATAAGTTTCTGGAAGTGGTTGTGATGTATTAATGGCTTTCCCGTGTAGTTTGTAAGTTTCCCAAGATTCTAAGAAGAGTCTACTATTCTTGTTTGTGATGTGACGGTGTAGTATTTTTGTTGAGTCCCAGTCGGGTTCGTGTCCGTGTTGTAAAGCGTGTTCTGCCAGACGTGAGGCTATGTCTCCTTTCGCGAGTGCTTGTTTGTGTTCTTTTTTTCTTGTTTTGATCATTCTTTTTGTTTGTCCTATGTAATGTTTGTTGCAGTCTTTGCATGGTATTTGGCCATGGTATTTGACGCCTGTGAGATCTTCTGGTGGAACTGGGTCTTTAACTTTTGTAAGTTGTTTGCGAAGTGTTGTGACAGGGGAATAGAATGTTTTGATATTTGCCTCTTTAAGGATGCGAGAGATTGTTTCGGAAATGCCGTGAATATATGGAATAGATATGCGGGTGTGAGATGTATTGTTTAAAGATGTACTATTGGGTCTACAGTTTCTGAGAATGAATCGTTTAGGGTATCCATTATTTTTAAGTGCCGTGTGTATGTGTTTTGTTTCTGTGTTTGAAAGTGTTTCATTACTGCAGTGAGAATTCGCTCTAAGACTTAATGTTTTAACAACGGAAGCTTTGTGGCATGTTGGATGATGCGATTTAAAATCGAGATATCTGTCTGTATGTGTGGGTTTACGGTAAACTGAGGTGAAGATTGAGTTATCGTGAGATCTGTGTACAAGAACGTCTAGGAAAGGGAGTTTATTGTTCTGTTCTGTTTCGTATGTGAATTTTATATGTGAGTTTAAGTTAAGTTCCCTAAGTTGTAAATTAAATAACTTCAGCTTTTCGGCAATTCATAGACTAGAATTTGTATTCTTTCATCATTATACGTTAGAAGAAAAGAAAAATAAAGTAAATACCTTTTATAAATTAATTTTAATGATGTTTTCTAATCTCTTGCAAGAATATCAATATTCCACTCAATAATTTTATTCTTTTTAACATTGTCAAAAGTCTATTTTATTTTCCGAAAGCAAATTCATATACCTTGAAAAGCTCTTCTCAATACTTATATATGATAATACGACTCGCAGAATGAAACTTACGTATGTTGTTGGAGCATATTTGAAGAAAACGCATTCATTTTTATGAAAAATTCTGTATCAATTTCTGATGTTTCTTCCTTTCCAGTTAAGATACCAGAAATTATTTTCAAGGTCTGAAACCCATTTTTTTTCTTCTGAAACATAGTTTAATTTTGCAACAAGGTGGTCTTCACTTTGACCTTTTTTTAGTACTTCGCTTTCTTTATCGATGTACCAATTGAGTCAACGAGTTCCATTCTGTGCTTCTGAGCCCTTAATAATGGAAGGTAAAATGCTGAAGTTTGATCTTATGTATGCCAAATTTCCTTCTATTTTTTCCTGAGAGAACAGACATCGCGCAATTTGAATAAATGCTGCGTCTTCTGAATGAAACTCATTTAATGTCGCCTTTACAGCATCAAAATTTCCGCTGTAACAAATATGCAACCATTGAGCATACGACCATGTTCCCTAACGCGTTGTCAAAGGATTTGGTGGCAAAACTAAACTAGGAGTTTTTGCGTTTTAAAAGCTTCTATATAGTAAAGAGATTTCAAGAATTTTTTGTAACATTAGAAACAAGTCTATCTACATCCAGATAATTTGCCTGAATTTGCTTAGAAACCCTATATAAAGCTTTGGATAAAAACTTTTAATTATTTTTCCAGCTTCTACTATGTTTGGTGTAGCATCCGTTAAAAAAGAGCAAAACGTTGTTACATTCCACTCCGTTTGGCCATAAAAGAGTAAAAGATTTCTCAAATAGCTGACAGAAGGTTGAATGATTAACTTTTTCAAGTACCTCCAAATTCAATAAAAATACTTAATATAAGGTAATAGTTGGGAAATGTGATCGCAGGGTTGAAATAAAAGTTGGGAATGGCGCTAAAGGAAAAGTTAAAAAGGCTATGATTGATATATTGATATATGTAGTTGGTTGACAATGAAAGCTTTTGAAGCTTTTTTTTTTTTGTCTAGAAATCATAGTTTTGGTTATTGCAACTTGTTTGTAATTCTTACGCAAATTTAATTTTTATGAAAAATTAGCAAAAAATTGCCTAAAACAAGGAAAAAATCACCTAAAATGCCCTAAAAGCAGAAAAAATACAAATGTCATCAACATCCGGGCCCTAATTATCACCAAATTTTAAAGCAGGGCACTTGTAAAGGAGTGAGAAGTAGCAAGCAGTATATTTTTTTTAAAGGAATCTAAGCATACTTTATTAGGCATCGTTCTTATATTTATTTTCCATGCACCACCTCTCAATGGTGCTTTATTTAAAGAAGAGATAAAGAAATCAATTTCCATTTTTCAATGGTGGAAATCACTGGCCCTCATAAAAGAACATGTTGGCCAAAAGAAACTCAATGATATTGAAGAACTATGCACCAGCTAATGGAACCTCTGCTGGAGTTGAAAGGGTGTTTTCCATATTTGAACTTGTACATAGAAAGTTACAAAATCAATTATGAGTTGAGAAGGCAGTGAGGTTGGCCTGTTTATTTAAATCCTTAAATGTTGGTTTTTAATAATATCAGATTAAAAGTCAACATTAAATGTTAAATATATAACGCATATTATAATCTCAATAGCCGAAAAATCAAGATAATGAATTTAATGTTTATTTTTTGTTATTAAATACAATATTTAGCTATTGACTTAAAGTTTAATAAGAGTAAATTGAGTGTTAAAATCTTACATAAATGAAGCTGAATGAGAAAATGTATTTTTGAGGTATGCGGTCTTAACCGAGAAAATCATTTTTTTTTTTTTTCATTTTTTTAAAAACATGATTTTTTCACATCTTGATTTTGGTGCATTGTTACTTCAGCATCACATTGGGTTAAACATGATAAAGTGTGATTATATCTATGCCAATATATTGCATTTTTTTTTATTCTGACTGTATGATTTTAGGTATAAAGCACTGTGGACAACTCAATTAAGAACGTTGACGTGGCGAGCCTTCCTTGAAATTCGACGGGGAAGTTCAGTGAAATTTGGGGAATTTTTCATGAATATGGTAAGAATGAACGCTTTTTGATACTATCAAGTGAAACAAATTTTCTAATTTATAGTCTTTTATAAATTATAGCCAAATACTTCTATTAATTAATTATTAAAATTAGGGTTGAGTTGTTTATTTGGCAATAAAATATATAAAATTTATATGGTTCATTAAATTAAATCTTGCCTATGAAATGGTTACGTTATTGAAAATAATGTTACTAACAAAATTACGATAGCCTGTATATTTGAATATAGAACACATAAACCAACTAATCGTTAATAATAGTTATTTTTACACTTGTGTGAAATTTAAAAACATGATGTTTTGGGAGCAGCTGACTCTCGAAATGTCATCAGAGTGGTAACAGAACCAGGAAATCAGGGAATTTTCAGGGTATTTTTTTAAATTTCACAGAAATCAGGAAAAAAGAGAATTTTCGATTGCTAAATTGTTTGTTTTTTGGTTTTACGGCTCAAAGACTACAGTGGTCATGCTGCGCCGGGACCTACTGTTTTCCGAGGAATCCGAACCTCTTAAGGCCTAGGGAACCAAACCCCGGACTACAGTGAGCAGTGCGATCTTTATGAGATCTCTGAGTAAGCGTTCTTTGCACTGCTGGGAGTCGAACCCGGATTAGCGGCGCACTAGGAGAACGCGTTACCACACTGCGCCACCGCAGGGCTTCGATTGCTAAAACGGCAGCAAATGTTAGAGTTGGGCAAATTGGTTCATCAACATGATCCATCCATCAATGTGAACTGCTCTTTCGAACAGCTTATCTATTCTTAAATTATAATTCTTCTGCACGTCAGGGCCATTGTCGGTGGGCTTAGGCCCCCCAGAAAATATTCTAGGCTTCATTTTTTTCTCAAAATCAATTATTGTAGAACCGAAGAATAAAAAAGATTGCGATATCAAAAATTGAATTAATTTTGTTTTAAATTTTTTGTTTTCTACAAGATCAATCTAAGTTGTTCTTTGATGCTAAAATTATATTCCATATAGATTTTCACTATAGATGTTTTTACATATTTTTTTAACAAATCTGTCTTAACTTCATATATAGTAAGAAGAAATGGATAACAGTTCAGTGCCCCTTGTAGTCGTGTTTTTTTTGTCCACCCCATAATCAATCATTTGCCACCCTCTCCTCGGGAGACATTGTATATAATATACAGGGTATCCCGTAATAGCCATACAACCCTTAATAACTCTAATTCTATTCAGCGGAAAAAGTCTGTTTATATATCATTTATAGATTTTTAAATGCGCTACCTATCTTTCTATATTATGAAGAATCCTGTGAAATATGCACAGTGTGTTAAAAAAATACATAATGCATTTTTTCTCTCTTATTTCAAATTGCACCCTATATATTTATTGCATAAAAAAAGGCTTGTATAAATGTTTTAAGAAGATTAAAATGGATTTCTTGAGGTGAATAGTACTGGAGATATTACGAGTTGAAGTTTAACATATGTCTCAAATCACTTGAGGACTGCTAACAATTATTTTATTAAGTATTGTACTATTGCCACTAAAAATTATGTTTCCTTCAAAAGTCAATAATACAAGAAGAAAAAGGCATCACAATTTCATTATCTGTTAGTGGCAATACGCTGGAGGCGAGGGCACTACACTATTTATGGCTTTAACTAGATCCACACAGACTTTTTGCTGGACTGATATTAAACTTTGGTATTTATGGAAATATTTAAAGTAAATAAAATTACTTTGGGTTTGTGTTTAATTTTATTTTTTAATTTGTCTTCTAATTAGTAACTGTTTTACTAAATTTTTTATTTTTTCACCCAGAGAAGCTACTCAGTTCCATACGTTTGTTAAACTTCAATTCCGTAATATCTCCAGTTCTGTTCCCCTGTAGACAATCTGTTTAGGTCTCATTAAAGTCATAGTGTGGCGCCCTCACCTCAACGTATTGCCATTGACTCAGTGGCAATTTGGTGAGGCGAGGGCTGCATGAGTTGCATTTTTTTTTGTTTTGTTTACATTTTTAATGTTTCTTTTATAATTGTGTAGGTTTTTTCATATATTATAGAATTTGTACATTTGATATTTTTCATCATTTTGCTGACAACACGGACATAAAACAATCAGGGAAATTTTTAGCTACCTATCAAGGAATTTTTTTTCCCGTATTTCGTTACTGCCTTGGTCATGGTTTTTAAACCTTACGCCAGTGTTGAAATAACTGATGATGTGAAACTTTGTACTGTTTTGTTACTACTTATTAAATGTAGCTGTGCTGTCAATATTATTTTAAAAAACCTAGTAAGTTTAGAACGTAAGGTTCAAGATAAAAATACTCCATGAAGGCATTTATATACACATAAAGAAATGTATCATTTCAAATATTATTTATCTGTACAATGTCTCATCAAAAGACGTGTGCCATTTTTGTAACATTTGCAGGTAAATGGTTATGGCACCTCGGATCTAACGGAGGGACCCGAGTTCGACTCTAGGCCAGAGTGATGCCCCTTTTTCCCTCTATACATTGAAAGCTCTAGTCTAAGCTTAAGCGTGGGTGGCAGCAGTTACTGTGTATAAAAATTCTCTACGAAAAATTACAAAAAAGCATACCTTTGTGTGTTGACCATTTGGCAATTGTGTTAACATTGAGAATAGTAATAATATCTTACAAAACAGACTTTAATATAGAGAAATTCCAAAGCATAATTCTATTTTCTTAAATTTTGAAGTCCAATTTATCCCTAAATAAAAGAATAGTACATGTGATCTGATTATTATTTTAGTTAAATAAGATTTATTGACTATATATATTTAAGGCAAACTTCAATTTAAGGAAATTTTGTTGTGTTTATTTATGAAGATGAAAATTATAATATTACATTTGTTATTTCAGCTTCTTACCCTTCTGTTGGGACTGCTTTACTACAATCAGAAACTTAATCAAGTTGGAATTAATAATATAAATGGTTTTCTGCTCATGCTTCTGATTCAAACAAACTATAGAACTTGGATTGCAGCAGTTGCTGTATGTTATGAGTATGCTTTTATATTTTACGTGCATGTACTTTATTTACTATCTCTCCCTAATGATAGTGAAACACTCATAAAGGCCTAAAATAATTGGTGATGACTGTGTTTCCCTTTTTTCTATGATTACAAATAAATACTTCGGCCATTAACAGGTGGATTCTGAATTCAGAAAACTATCATTAATGTTATTTACTTTTAATCATTACTTTGTGCATATACTAAAATTAGC
>QLNU02014176.1:10484754-10517789 GCA_006491805.2 Dysdera silvatica
CTTGTTTTTGGAAAAATATTTTAATTTCTTTGCTTTCTTTACTCTAAAAATTGAATTTTTAGATCATCCTTACTATACTACTTCTATTTTTGTGTTTTAAATACAGTCATTTGAGATAGTAATAAAAGTTAAAGGATTTGATTTGTAAAATTCAGATTCATCCAAAATACCACACTTACGGGCACAGAAGGATGCAAATTTTCCACCCCTGATCTCAAGGTGTCTATTCAACTGGAAAACTTGGAAAAGTCAGGGAAATTTTAAATCCATTGTTATAATAAATAACTTATTAAAATAATTTTCCTGAACTGTGCTTTTCATACCACATTACCTACTGAAAAATTTGAAAAACTTGTACTTTTGACTAAACTTCTTCCAAAAGTTACCATTTTGCACCAAAACTAATATAATTTATATAAAATTATTCAGCCTATATATCTTTTAAAAGAAAATGTTTACCAAATATATAACTAAAACTTGAAAAAAAGAAAGTATTTTTAGCTAAACTATGTAATCTGTAAGGGATTTGATCATACTAATCCCCTTTCTCTTATATATAGTTATACACACTTTGAGTAGAATAGATGATGAAGCATCAGCTTTGGGATTATATAGTTAAGCTCTTTTAAAATGGACTTGAAAAGGGTGGAATGGAAATGTTGCTGTAAATATTTAATTAGTGAAAGTTTTTAGTGTAAAGAAATACACTTTTTAATACAGCTTTTGAATTTGTAAATTCACTGTAATTGAGTTATAAATGGCTTTGGGGTTTACATTAATGGAATTTATGGCCTTGAAACTTATTTTAATTATGTAAATTTTAGTGCATTGTATGTTGTTTACTGTAATTAGCGACTAGAAATCAATTAAAATTTGTTTTGGATATCTGGGAAAGTCAGAGAAGTTTGAAACAGAATGTGAGTAGACACCCTGTGATCTAGACTGTTGACTTATTCAAGTGTCAAGTTATCATGATTCTGCTGTATTTTTTATTTCACTCTTTTTAAATTTTTGACTACTTATTTTTAGATATTAAGAGAATATTAATGCATAAATGGTAAATAGCTGAAGATAATTTACTTTGTTTATTAAAAATGCTGGGGACTGCTATATTTGCATATTTTCATATTATGTCACTTCTATTTTAGCTACCATTTATAATTGCAACATGCATCATATGTGTGACCTTGACCTACCATGCAGTTGGTATGAAATCTTCTGTACAATTAAAATAATATATGTATGTGATAATATGTTTTGAAAATTTGTCATGTTAATAATTGCTATATCATTTTTCAGTTGCAATTTTTTTACCACAGCCATCTGTCTCAATAACATCATTTGAATTAACATCTATTTTTGTTTAATGATGATATTTTGCAATCCCATAAAATGCTTTACAGAATTTCACAAATTTCCATTAATGTATTTTTCTGTTTATCCACATTTTTCTCCTACCTTGGAGGTTGTTAATGATAGAGGTTACTGTATTTAGATAGAGATGGGATGACACTTTTTAAATGTAAAGTTTTATTTTAATATCAAATGAATTAACATATTAGATGACTTTAAAAGTAAGAGACGTTAGGTTTTTGAGGGCATAGAACAAAAAAAAAATTGTTTTAATATAGGTTCTGTATAATTAATGCATTGAGTAAGTTTGGACGTAACATTAGGAATGGGACATGCAATGCACCTGAAATTTATAGAAAAAATTAGGTAGTATAATAATTCCAGAGTAAATAAACACATAGTTAAAGAAATTATCATGCAAAAAAATGTTTACAAAGCCATACTAGTATAGAATAACTTTTTTGTTGGTGATACATTTTGCTATCCATAGCGGCATTGAATTCTATAGATGTTATATAGTTTTGAGGTACTGCTTTTCATGCTGACACAACTTTCTGAAAGGGATTTGCTGTTTCCTAGGTAGTTGTGTCTGAGCTTGTAAATGACATTCCAAATATGTTCTGTTGGAGATAAATTTGGGGATCTGCCAGGTTATGGTATTATATTGGGGTAACTGATATTTGATAATTTCTGTATAAATGCCATACTTACAGAAAATTTGGTCTTGAAAGGAAATATCAATGAAGCCACATTATCTGTTACACAGACAATAATGCAAGCAGCCCATCAAGCAATACCTAAAACATCAACAAAGTACCCCAAATTTCCAAAACCATGGTGGAACTCTGATTGTAGCGTTGCTTATAAAGAACAAAAAAAGGCTTGGAATAGATTTAGACGGTACCCAACAAACGATAATTTTATTGAGTTCAAAAAAGCAAGAGCAAAATGTAGACACATCCGATGGGAAGCAAAAAGGGAGTCCTGGAAACAGTATGTTTTTAGCATTAAAACTTCCACAATTCCAAAAATCATTCGGAATAAAATAAAAAAATTAACGGGAATTACCAACCTCCACCCTCAATAGCAATAGGATTGTTGCAAACAATCTTCCAGATATTGCAAACCTACTGGGAAAGACTATCTCCCGAACATCCAGCAATAATGCCTATGATCCAAATTTTTACGTAATTCAAAACAGGATTGAAAAAATTCCACTCAAATTCCACTCCAGCACAAATGAGCCTTATAATTCTCCTTTCACAATGTGTGAGCTCATGAGTGCTTTGCAAACTTCAAGAAATAGTGCTCCTGGTCATGATAACATCCATTACTCCATGCTTAGACACTTGTCTCAAAGGTCAAAGGAAAATCTACTTTACTTATACAATAGAATCTGGATAGAACATTGATTTCCAGATTCTTAGCGAAGAGCAATTACTATCCCTTTCCCAAAGCCAGGTAAAGACCCAAAAAATCCAACTAACCATCGGCCAATAGCATTAACAAGATGTCTATGCAAATTAATGGAGAGGATGGTAAATCAGCGTCTTTCATATTTCTTGGAATCCAATAACTGCATAATGACTTCTCAAAATGGCTTCCGCCGCATACGCTCTACTACAGATAACCTTCTTCTGCTTGAAACAAGAGTCCGAGAAGCATTTGTCAAATGAGAACATCTAGTCTCTATTTTCTTTGACATAGAGAAAGCCTATGATAGAACTTGGCGTCATGGAATACTTTGTGACCTTCAGGAATGTGGCCTCAAAGGAAACATGGCATTTTTTATTCAAAATTTTCTCACTGATCGTACTTTCCAAGTTCGTCTTGGATCGGTTCTTTCTGATCTTTACAACCAAGAACAGGGTGTTCCTCAGGGCAGTGTCTTGAGTGCTACACTCTTCATTCTAAGGCTCAATAACATCATCAAAAAGGTCCCACACACTGTACAAACATCACTATACGTTGACGATCTCCAAATCTCTTGTCAATCCCGTGACATGAGCAGGCTAGAAAGGCAGTTGCAAATTGCCCTCAATAACATCACTAACTGGACAAATGAAAATGGCTTTACTTTCTCAATAGAGAAGACAGTTTGTGTCCATTTTTGTCGGAGGAGAGGCTTACATCCGGAGCCTACTCTATCTGTAAAATCATTGTATTCCAGTTGTTCAAAAGGCAAAATTTCTTGGTGTGTTATTTGACCATAAACTTACCTTCAAGCCACACATTCAGTCTCTTAAAAACAAATCCATAAAGCCCTTAATATCTTCAGAGTACTCTCCCATACATCCTGGGGAGCAGACCGTTATTCAATGCTTCGTCTGTATCGTGCTCTCATCCGCTCCAAACTGGATTATGGCTCTGTCATTGACGCCTCCGCTCGACAATCCATCTTGAAAGCTTCATGACCTTATACACCATCAGGGTTTCAGACTGTTTACTGGTGCATTCCGTTCCTCACAAGTTTTATGTCTTTATGTATAAGCCAACGTACCATCTTTATCATCAAGGCGTATGCAGCTCTCTCTCAACTATTATACGAAACTTAAATCACTGCCCACCCACCCTCTTAGGGATGTCATTTTTGAACCTCATTCCATCTTACTTTTTAATGCTCGCCCTTCACGCATCCCTTCATTTGGTATTCGGATGGTTAAACTAACCAGAGAATTAGGTATAGATTGTCGGAGCATTGCTCTTACACATACTCATTTATCACCACCATGGGTCATACCGGCCCTGGACATCCATTGCGATCTGGTTAACCACAGCAAAAGCACTACACCTAATGCTTATTACCAGCAGTTATTTTCTGAATTTCGGGATCATTTTCAAGACTCCAATTTCATTTTTACAGATGGGTCCAAAACAGAAACAAATGTAGGTTCTGCATTTGTCATTAACAACAGTGCCATTGCAGAAAAAATCCCCCCATCATACTCCATTTTCACAGCAGAACTTTATGCCATTTCCATGGCACTTGCGTATATTTCAACTCATAGCTTAACTCATTGTATCATCTGTACCGATTCTCAGAGCTCTTTAAGAGCCCTGGAATCTTTTAAATATTCACCTCATCCTATTTTATCCAAAATCCATTCACAACTGCAGCACCTGCACAATCATTCCAATATTAAATTCTGCTGGATCCCTGCTCACATTGGTATCAAAGGGAATGAGGCTGCTGATGCAGCTGCAAGGGCAACGAACTCACCACTTGCTTCTAGCCAGCTTCTTCCTTTCTCTGACCTGAAACCAATTATCAAGACCTGTGTGAATCAAAAGTGGCAAGAAGAATGGGATCATCAAACCAATAACAAATTGAATAATATTAAACATACAATTGGTAACTGGCCCTCCTCATACCGTAAAAATCGGAAAGAGGAGGTTCTCCTTGCTAGACTTCGCATTGGGCATTCCCATCTCACCCATAGACATCTGTTGGAAGGAAAACCAGCACCAATTTGCCAAGTGTGCAATGAACCCATGAGTGTTTTACACATTTTAACTCAATGCCCCTATTATAGACTTGCCCGCACTCTTACTTTTAACTCTTCATCACTGTCTGACATTTTAAATGACCATGCTGACCATACGCACGTTTTAAAATTTTTAAAAAGTACTGGTTTTTACTACAGTCTTTGATTTTACCATGTTTGGCGCAGTATAGCCCAGATGCTCTTGCGCCATAAAAAAGCCAAACAAACAAACATTGAATAAGACACAAAAAACAACATTTTAATGGCATGGAGTAATGCTGCAGGACACCACAAATTGTTGTTGATGGCTTTTGGAAACTCTGCTAAACCAAGAGTATCTGAAAACACCAATATAAACATTTTTCCTGTTAATTATTGTGGATGGCCCTGTGACAGTCGTTCAGTACCATAACATGCTGCAGTTGTTTGTTTTAACTCAACCACAGCAACAATAGTACCTCATATCTACCATTTTTGTACAAGATGGTGCATAAAACTTTTTTACTCAAACATTTTATAAATGAGCTTACTATAATCTAATTGCTGGCCATGTTTGCTGGATCTCAATCTATGCGATTTATGTTTGAGGGACATTTAAAGAATTTGGTGTATCATGGAAGTGTTGCTAGGTTGACAGACTTGAAGTACAATATCACTCTGTATGTGTGAAGCACCATGTAGGACCAGTTGTAATCTTCTATTGAACACATTGTCCATCGGCCTCAAATTTTACAAATGCACGATGGCAGATACATTGGGCAACATTCATTACATTGTCCAGTACAGGATTAAAGGGAGGTGTTCTTTTTATAGTACTTGTATTTGCATTGTTCATCAATTACTGACCAAGAAATGAAAACAATATTACTTTTGTTTAGTATCTGTCATTTTATCCATTCGTTTTGCTGAAAGGCACTTCTTATCAGACGTCTTTAAACTAACTTTTTTGGTACTAAATTCTTCCTCATCTTTTAGATAGTCTATATACCAATTTTAGTGTCAATCTGCTGAATAATTTAAGCTGCAGGATGCCCTAAATAGGCCAAGTTTAATTATGGTTACCCTGTATATATATAATGAATTGTAACTCTTTTTATTCGAAGAATGAATGATGAGCGGGCACATACAAAAATAGAGATAACCCTCTTTTAAAGACGTGCTACATGAGTAGAACCGATACCATAATTTCAAAGTACAGTACTTATAATGCAAAAAGTCTGGTACCTCAATTACTTTAAAAGCAATACGAAAAACCAATACTTTAATTTCAGCTTACTGTTCTGGTAAAGTGACGCATTTATACCATATTTTCTGAACATTATGCTAGTAATATAAAAAACTGGAGTCCAGCTATGAGTTCCCTTTCATGTTCATACATTTGATTTAAGATTTCATAGAAAAACAAAAGACAGAGCATTCACAAAATGAAATAGCATAAAATATTTATGTTAAAACTTGGATGTGTAAAAACCTCAAGTATTTTACGGATTTTCTTTCTTAATTTATTTTAGGTTGCAATCCTGAATTTCCTGCCTTTTGGATTTGTCTGCTTGTTGTTTTTTTAGCTGCCCTGGGGGCAGCAGCATTCGGTACGTAATATGCAAATTATATTATGGTGATCAAGATAGTTATCATTTGATATACTTATTATAACATACATGGTGTGTTTCCCAAAAGTTTCCGAATTTCTTTCTTATCCATGGCATATGTGGAACCATTTGTTTTATCAAATGTTGACTATGCTTATGGGAGCCTTGTTTATATGTATGTTTAGTTCTATATTCATTCATTCATACAGGCCACTAATACGGCAAAAGAACTGGTTACGTGAAACGATTTTTATTTTATCTTAACCATGAGTGTATGGAAATTCCGGTATGAAGACTTGCAGTTAGTTAACATAGTGCTCCTACTTTCATTGTTTTGTTTTTTGTAAAGGTGCCTATGAACTTCCCTTAATCAAAATAATTAACTTTAACATCAATAATTAGCTGGGTGTAAGGTAGAAAGGTCTTTTTTAAAAATAACATGTGTTTTATCTACATTAATAGACAATTACTAGTAAACTAGTTTTGACATTTAACATTTTCTGTACCTTAGTGAGATAAGATAAATCAGGTCCACTTGAAAATATAGTGGTGTCGTTAACAAATATGTAAGGGGGTACTAATATGAAGATCCAAGAAAAAAATCATTGATATAAATCATAAGTCATTAATGTAAATCATAAATCATTAATATAATCAAAGATAGGACCAAGTATTGAACCCTATAGTACACTACTATCAATAGGTAAAGATGGGGATCCAGTTGTCTAATCACATAAAATAATTACAATTTTGAAGATAGCTACAAAATAGTTTATTATCAATATCATTAATTCAAAAGCTTTGAATAAATCGAAAGAAACTGTTACTATAAATAAAACATATTTAAATTATTTTGTATCAGTAATAAGTAAAATATATTCTATTGATTTTAAAACCCAAATTGATTGAATAGAAGTTGAGTGGAATTAAATCAGTTGTTACATATCATATTCAACCATTATCTATCCACTGCTGGATGAAGGTCTCTCCAAATGCTTTCCACACAAGTCTATCCTGAGCAATTCGTTTCCACGTCACCACAACCTGTTTTCTTATTTGCAAACGGGTTGCTAGTACCTAACTGGAAATAGACCTGCACAGGGTTATATCAATTTTGCCCTACCCAAAAACCTGGGCAGGTTTTTTTTTTAATAATCTCCCCGCAAAAGACCACTTCTCCAGTACTGTATAAAAAATTATCACAAGTATGCATAAATTCAGTTTTGGCATGCTGACAATATCCCAAACTATATTACCACAATTCTGTATAATGCGCAAATTTATAGGGAATCTTTGAACTTGATAAAACAGTTGATAAAAGTCAGCTGAATTCTATACGTCCTTCAATCGGATGATACAAATTTATTCTATGCTGTAGAATTATGGCTTCACTTAGCAAAAAGTTTGGAATCAGAACCTTACAAGGAAATTGTGTTGAAAAGAATGAACAAAGCTATTCAACCATTCCATTATTTAGCAAACATAATGAACTCTAAATATAGAAAGAAGAGACCGGGTACTTCCCAAGAAGATGCAGCAGAAAACTGGTTAATCGAAAAATACCTGTATATGTTTATTTGCCATATACAATTACGTATGTGGAATATTACCCTCCTGGGGAATGTATGTCCCCAAATGCAAAGTGGTGGATTATATCAATAAGAACAGAAAAAGGAAACGATCTCTCGAGTGACTTTTGCAAATTCAATTCAAACTTACTGTCATGTCCTGCAAATTCTAATGCTATAGACAGAATTTTTTGAACTTTTAGTATAGTATGGTCAATTCTTCATAACCACCTGATGCGGACAAAGCAGTATAGCTGATCAAGATTTATAAATCTCTACACAGTGTTATCACTGATGTCGATAAATGAATTCCTTATTTTGTAATGCTTTACAATAATAAATTTAATATTTTTAATTTCAATGAATCTATATTTATCAATTTAGTTTTCTATAAATAATACAAAAACATAATAATAACTGGTTACAGGGATCATATTTGTCCTACTTTTCCTATTTTTTAGCAGGAAAGGTCCTACTCTTGGAAAATTAGTCCTACTTTTCCTACTTTTTTAAAAAATCCACATCCAATTTTTGAATTTCACATTTTCCACATCTGATGCTTATATTTGGATGGTATGAAACACTTAATGAAATAACTAAAGGTACTAAACAGTGTTGGAAATTGTCTAAAATTAAGTTTCAACTATTTTTAGTTAAATTTATTTGTATTAATATATTAAGATATTTAATCATTAAATTTAAAATTTTCTCTTTTAACTTGGCTATCCAATAACGTCTTTAAATAAACTGGATTGTAAAAATTTTATAATATTGCATAAGATTTTTTCCCCTAATAAAGGGAAAATGAACAACGAAGAGTAAAATGAAAATTTCAAAAGTAATTCCAATATTTAAAAGGGCTGATATAAAATATAGAAATAATTACAGACCAATTTCAATTCTGCCGATATTTGCCATGGTCCTAAAAAATTAGTTATAATAGATTAATAGATTTCATGAATTAAAACAAAATTATTTCTCAGAATCAATATGGATTCGTAAGAGGCAAATCAACAGAAGATATATTGTTAAAAACAGTGGGAATAATATAAGAAAAAATAGAAAATAAGGAATATATAATGGGTCTATTCTTCGATTTGTCAAAGGCATTTGATGTCATAAATAAAAAAAGGTTAACAGAAAAAATGGAGAGATATGGAGTTAAGAGGTACAGTTCTTCATTTGTTTATAGATTATCTTAGTGCTAGATAGCAGATGGTTAGAATTGGTAAAACACCCTCAGGGTTATTAACAAACAATTATGGCGTGCCGCAGGGCTCAATCCTCAGCCCCTTGTTGTTCTTAATTTATATTAACAATATAGAAAGCACTCTAGAGGGTGTCGATCTCTTCGCGGACGACATAAGGATTTTATTGGGCGATAGATCACTGGAGTGTTTATTTCAGAAATCACATATTTCATTTGAGAGCTTTGGAAGAAATGGTCTTGTGATAATCAACTTTTTGTAAATATAAATAAAATCAAATATATAATATTCAGAAATAGATATAAGAAATTGCAAATAAGGGACAATTATAAAATCACTTTAAATGGAAATATTATTTAAAGGGTCGAAGAATGGAAATTTCTTGGTTTAACAATTCATGAAAAACTTAATTGGAACACTCATGTTGAAAACACTTGTAGAAAAATGTGCATGGGAGCCCACGATATTGCAAGAATTCTCAAAATGATACCTGAAGATATAGCAATGCAACCATATTACGCACTTATACACCGTCACTTAACATATGGAAACTGTACATGGGGGGGAAAAACAGGTACCATAAAATCAAATCAAATCCAAACTATAGTCAGTAGAGTGTTAAAAGGTATAACAAAGCGATCAAACAAATCACTTGAAACATTAAAAAAATAAAATAAACTATTAGACTTCATTGAATTGCACAGATTTAAGACCTTAATGGTCATTTACGAAAGAATAAATAACAATTATCACTCAAATATTATAACATTTAAAAAAAAGAATAAACATAAAAGATACAAGACAGGGTGATGATTATGAGGTAAGAAGAATTAGAACAAATATGGGAGTAAACAATGTAAACTATTATGATATAAAATACTGGAGTAAGTTACCTCAAGAAGTTAAAATCGGAAAAAACATCCGAGATTTTAAATATAAACTGAAGACACACATATATTGGATAATGTTGATTGAGGGCTGGGTATAAAGTTAGGAGTTTGTATTTTTAACGTCTGTTTTTACAATATTCCTACCATGCCATAGACGTTTCCAGTCTGCAATAATTTACAAATCATTATATGTTTGCGGTAAACATGTACGAGCATGCAAAATAAAATTTTATGTCTTTATGTCCCTTTATAAAGAAATCTGAGGGGCTACTCATGCTTCAGCCTGTTGTAACCCAGGTTGTTGTGGCATTCTTTTTCGGATTACTAAAGAAAGGGTATTCCTAAATCTTAGATTTCAATTTGATCTTCAACCACACTCTTCCCATTTATCTGTATAGCATCGAATGTACATATTTTTTTACAGATATATTTTGCAGTTTATTTAGTACTTAAGTCAGTAAACTACTCAAGCAGTATTATTCATGCCCAAATGTGCCTCATTCAAGAACGATTGGCTAAAGAAAAAGAACTGTAATGGTCACTTGTTACCATGGTGGTGTGAAAAAGGTGCACTTAAGCATGAAATGTTTTGCAACAGTTGAGTAACAGTTATTGACAATTTATGGTGGAACAAAGAGGGTTGGGGGGTGACTTTTTAAGTTGGAAGGCCTCATTAGGTTAGCCATAACATTAGGTCATATTCAAAGAACTGCAATTGGATACTATTTTTGGATATTATTCTTTAAAAATGTAACTACGTGTACTGACTTCAAAAGAAGAAAATTGTTAAATTGGATATAAGTGAATTTAAGACCAATGAATACACACACTGAAATTTCAAGTTTAACTTTTCTCTATTCTTTAGAGTGAGCTGAAATAAGAACTAAGAAACTTGTAACTTCTTGTGTTGACCATATTTGGCAATTGTGTTATCCCTGCGGAGGGTAATAATACCTTAACACCTTTACATACGGAGAAAGAGAGCGTTGTTTCCTGTCCTCATTCGTCTAGCGGTCCAAGACACTCCGGGCTAAACGGAGGGACCCTGGTTCGAATCCAGGATGGGGAAAGCGTCTCTTTTTCTCCAAAATTACACAAGCTCTAGTTTGAGCTGTAATTAAAACGTGGGTGGCAAAAATTATTGTATAAGTAACTTGTACTTTGTCTATGAGATTAGTGATGGTGGAGTTCCAAAATCATTTTTTCTTTTCTAACAGAATCTTTGTTTTTCAGCCTTATTTCCTATTTTAGTATATATCTTCCAGTTTCCTGCAATTAAAAGGAATTTTACCTTTTCATTAAAGGGATTTTTAAAAGTAAAAATTCCCAAACCAGCTTGAAAGTTGTTATTTTGTATGATAGCAAGCTTTTAAAAAGTCATTCTTAGCTTAAAAATATTTGTATTCTTCATAAATAATTGGTGTTAACTCTAATAATCCGCTATATTATAACCTTGTTGTATATAACTTTCTTTTCCATTTCATAAAAATAAAAATAATATGCATAAGTATTATTAAAAAAATTCTTATTTTACAGAATATTTATGCATACACATTAAAAAAAGACTGTTTCTGAGTATTTTTTTTTCTTCTGTGTTACGTTGGTAGGTATGTAATGGATATAAAGTGTCCTTTTATTGCAATTATGTGTTTTTATTTTCTTGTCATTTTCTATCATGCGTAAGTAACAGATACTGGAGGTGTATAGGATTTGCTAAATTGCTATTATTCATTTGTGTAAAGATTTGAAAGCAACCAAATAATTGTTTTAGTAGAACCCAATTTTACCCCCCGGGTTGAGTTTTTTTTTAAAATAGGTTTTATTCAACCCTGGACTTGCACACCAAACGTATGTGACGATGTGTGGAACCGGCCGGGCCAGTAACCTAGTGTCCTACCCCGCCTTCAAGTGGTGCAGGCTGAGCTTTCTATTTATGTGGCAAATTAATATTTGCTACACGGATAGAAAGGCGGAAGGGGAGGGCTAATTCACCAACCCGTCTAGCCAGCGTGGTGAAATGATGGCTAATTCCTCAAACAAGATTAAATATATATATAGAATAATAGTTTTGTGGCATAATTCAATTTATTCTGGAATATCAGTAAATATTCGACGTATATTTAAATCTGTTACAGGTTACATGTTGTCATGCTTATTTGATTCCCTTAGTTGGGCAGTGAATATTGGGCCACTTTTATTTGTGCTGTTGTACCTCTTCGGTGGATATTTCCTGATAAATAAGTAATGTTTAAATTTATTTAATTTTTCTTCAATTTTTTTTTCAAGTTTTATAATTTTGAGTAATTATTGCTGAACTTGATTAAAATTAATATTGCATATAAATATCAATCTATGTGCTCATGGCAATCCCAGGGCTTGTAACACGTCATCTATTATCACTTTTTTGTTCACTTTTCTACATTTTGTCACTTTTTTTTTTAAGGTTTCAGTTCCTGTAGTTCTGATTTCATGAAAAAAAAAAAAATTGCTATTCAATTGAAATTTTTTTTTCGAAGTGGAAAAAAATTAAGCAATTTCAATCTAATTAAATTGAAAAGCTGAAATTTCGTTGTGTGTTTGTATGTTTTTTTATACATACAATTTGTATTTTTTTCCTTTAAGAAAAAGAAAAGATAAAAGGTAGGTAAATTTAAGAACTTTATGGACCAGCAAAAGCATGACATGAAAGTGTTTTATTTCACAGTAGTGCATGACGAGACAACTAATGCTGCTGGAAAAGTGAATTATTAACTGGTGTTAGCTATTACTTAGATCGACAAAGTAAAATTATTTGTGAACACTTAAAGACATTTTATATAGGATCTGGAATGGCAGATAATTTATGTGACAAGATTTTGCAAGCTTGAGTGAATTGTCCCTTCCACAATCTCAACTGCTCATGATTGGCCAATACAAATCAAACGTTCTTAAACTTAAAAAATGTGCTTAAATTTGTTTGCAGGCGGCTTTAAGTACTTCGGGAAGATGTGTCTGAATTAGTGTTTTCTATTCTTCGATTTTTCCATCAGTGGCCTAAGCATCGACTAGCATACAGACGAATTCAAGAAGACTCGAGACCTCTTACTCACCATTTCATCAAACTTTGAAATCCAAGCAGGTGGCTAATCCTAAAGCCAACTGCTGAAAGGTTGCTTCAACTATGGCGTACAGTATGGGAACAATTCCTTGAGTAGATTCCAAAAAAACAAGCCTAACATTATACAAAGTCGTGGGTACACTAAAATCGTTCATTTACTCAGAAGAGAAACTATTAAAGCTGAGGTGATTTTTGTTGTATCAAATGCAAATTATAATTAATCTTGTGACAGAATTTTTTCAGAAAAAAAAGAACCCTTAATACACAAGCTGCATTCCCAGCTTGAGTTATTGATAAAAACGATTTTGTGTAGAATTTACAAAGAGAAAGTCATTCAAGATTTGAAGGTGGATGAAATGGAAGATTTGTGTCCTGAGAAACCATTGTCATTTTCTGATATTGTGGTTCGCGATCAAATTTCTAAAGCATTACAGAATATAAAAGAGAAGAGAAAAAAAATTAAATTATTTTTCCTAAAGGCTCAGAAGCACCACATTGCTAGTATTAAATATCTTTTGAAGAAGCCATCCCTCAGTTCATCTCTTCTTAAAAGTTTATCCTTTCTGGACCCTATTGAAAGAATCCATGGTGAAAGTGTTCGAAAGTAGTAGAAGTTGCAAGAGCAGTTCCATAAGAAGTCCCAACAGACATACTCTTGGATGAGTGGAAATTGCTTCAAAGAGAAGTCGAGGAAGAAGGATCTAGAATGAAGCCTATTGATGTTTCTGGAACCAGTTCTTCAGGCTGCAAGACGTTAGTTGTATGCATTCTAAATACCCAGTTATGTCAAAATTAGTGAAAGGTGTCCTGTCATTTTCGTATGAGAATGCGGATGTTGAATGTGGCTTCTCAGCCTGAGGAAGGGCATTGACAGGAGATACAGCAGCAATGTCAGAGTAGACACTTAGTACATTGATGACCGTAAAAAGTGCATTCGAACCTGTGTATATGCAGTGTGCATATATGTGAAGATCGCATATGTGCATAAAATATCTAGCTTCAAATTTTCTCCTATATATTTTTAATGTTACCTAAACCTACTTAATTATGATTTTATACATGCACAAATCGCATTCATGCGAATATTTTTGAAGCCAAATGAATGTTTTATTACATGATTTCTTACTTTATTACACAAGCTCTAGTTTGAGCTGTAATTAATACGTGGGTGGCAAAAATTATAGTATAATAAATTCCCCCACGAAAACTCACAAAAATCTCGCCCCGGAGGCTTTCTTGTGTTGACCATATTTGGCAATTGTGTTATCCCTGCGGAGGGTAATAATACCTTAACATCTTTACATACGGAGAAAGAGAGCGTTGTTTCCTGTCCTCATTCGTCTAGCGGTCCAAGACACTCCGGGCTAAACGGAGGGACCCTGGTTCGAATCCAGGATGGGGAAAGCGTCTCTTTTTCTCCAAAACGAATAAAGCTCTAGTTTGAGTTATAATCAATACGTGGGTGGAAAAAAAATATTGTATACATAATTATTTAAACCAGATATATGCAAACAAATTTTATGAACAAGTTTTCATCCACAATAAATAGCTGGCAACTCTAATTTTTAAGGAGTGGCTTTCCCCACCGGAAATGGCTGTCAACTTTCATTGAAGTTTCACTTACCAGCTTATTAATGACTTTGTTTATGCCTTCCTCTTTTTTTTTTTTTTTGAATCGTTGTCAAAATTTATTTTTGTAGTAGAGATGGTAAAACACTTTTGCAAGATTATTTAAAATCAAACAATTTTGATATGAAAAACGTTAATACTTTAACAGATCAAATCTTTAATCATTCATCAGAACATCCATGCATGTAAAGAAAGTTAACATGATTTTTTCCACTAATACAGTACATGTGCTTATGTACGTACTACTACATTACTTCCTGTTATTTTTATTAATAGAGTAATAGTACTGTACATTATAAATATTGAAATAATGTATATGATTTATAAAATTAGAAATAAGAATATCTAATTTAATAATAAAATTCAATAAAAATTTAATGAGCAAATTATTTCCACGCTATAGTTCAGAGAATACCGCTTTTATGTAAAACCCGCTTATATGTACAGGATTTTGTTGCCGTGTACATTTGCATATATGTGTGGTTTCGACTGTAGCTTAGCAAATTTCAGCAACCTTAATCAATAAGCCGTATTTGGTGCCAATTACATCAAACTAATGGATATTGCATGGGTTGCATATAAAGCCTATAATGCTTATTTGGAAGATATAAAACAGAAGAAAAAAAAAATTAGATAAGAAAATGCCTTAGAAAACTGTAGGTCTCAGCACAGCATGACCGTTGTTGTGCTTGCACCGTAAAATTCACAAACTAATTTCCATACCACTCAGTGGCATACTGATAACCCCCGCAAGGCAGGGGGTTCCCCTTTTAGTCATCGTTTATTTTCCATAAAATTTATAAGAAAATGTATTTTTTAGAATTAATAAGGATTTTTTTTAATCTTTAGGTAAAAAATAAAATAAAATGAACGGTTTCCAACTGTGGCAAACTCATTATGCATATTTAACTTTAGCTGTTTTCAAACAGCTAAAGTTTAGCTTTTAAAACTGAACTCAACATCCAGAAATTATAAAATCTAGACGACTTTTCAGGCTATTGTATGCGCTGTATGCCAGAACCCTACCTCATGAAACGGTGACTAATAGACATATGTTCTGTTTAAAATATTGGAATGCATCGCTGGTAAATTTCTTATAGAAGACACAACACCATTATGTGTGTGTGTGTGTGTGTGTGTATATATATATGCAAATCAGTTTTTGTAAAAAAGGGCCCCAAAAATTATTTGGTAGTGGGGCCGAGATTGTCCGTTACACCACTGATGCCACTAACTATTTTCAATCGTTTTGGTAGTGATCCTCACTGATTATTTGTCTTGATATCTACATTGATTACACTGGACAACACAAGAAAAAGCATTAAGATGAAAATAGCCAAACTTGACTAACTTGAAGGTACTTAACATGAAAATGCACATGAAATTTGTCGCTTAGCTGTATTTTAGAAGATACAGCCATGTACAGTGTGCCCAATATAACATGATAAAAAGTAGAAGTCTAATATAAGGGTTGCCCAAATGAAAAGTGGACATGTGTGATAGCGTCAAAAGTACAGCAGAGATAGCAGTGCCACCATTTAGGGTTATAAAGGAAGGTAGGAGGTGTTCATCGCAGATTGCTTATAACTGATTAACCAGTTCGCATGAGAGCATTTAAAGTGAATGTAAAGTCATGCTAAAGGTGGATGCGTCCAGAACAGAACAACGTGTAGTAGTGCGGTTTTTAGTGGCAGAAGGTGAGTGTAATGCGGACATTTATCATCGAATGATGGCTGTTTATGGTGAACACTGTCTGGGACGAACAGCTGTGAACAAATGCTGTAAAAGTTTTTGTGAAGGGTGGACATCAATATCGGATCAGCCAAGACCAGGGAAAGCAAACACCGTGATCTGCAATGAATCCATTGCTGCTGTTGATGAAATGATTAGAGGTAATCGAAGAGTTACGACTCGTGACATCTCTGCAGCACTCTGAGTAAAGGAACGGTGCAATCAATCATACACCAATATCTGCAGTACAGTAAAGTGAGTGCACAGTGGATACCAAAACACCTTACCCCTGATCACAAGAAGCAACGAATGGGCCTCAGTCTACAGCATTTGATCTATTATAACGAAGATTCCGCATTTCTGAAATGCATTTTTGCAGGTGACGAGTCATGGTGTCACCACTACACACCCGAATCGAAAAGAATGAGTATGCAGTGGAAACACCCATCATCTCCTCCACCGAGAAAATCAAAAGCGATGCTGGCTGCACGAAAAGTGATGTTAATGTTTTTCTTCGATTACCGCGGACCACTTTTGATTGATTTTTGATTGATTTCCTGCCACAACAGTGCACTATCAATTCATCAGAATACTGCAGCACTCTCTCGCAACTATGCAAAGCAATCAAAAGCAAATGGTCAGGCCTTCTCTCACAGCAAGTGATCCTTCTTCATGATAACACCCACCCACATGTCTCCTGTAAAACCCAGATGACCATACACAAATTCCATTGGGAAGTGTTGGAACACTCAGCGTAAAGTCCAGATTTGTCCCCCTGTGACTATCACATATTTGGACCGCTTAAAAAATCTTTACAATGGAAACATTTTCATTAGGACGACGAAGTGAAGGACGCAGTGCAGGACTTCCTCAAAAAAACAACCTCGATCATTCTACAGCAATGGCATTGACCTGTTGGCGAAACGATGGGATCAGTGTTACAACGCTAATGGCGATTTCTTTTAAATTTCCAATAAAGGTATTACTTTTATCACCTTGTCCACTTTTCAGTTGGGCAACCCTTATATTTAAAAACTACAAAAGATAATGAAATTAAATTAATTTTACTCATTCAAGAAAGGATTGAATTTAATGCATAATAATTGCAAAGTTTTTGCATTCTGCATTAATTTAGCAAATCTAAATCAGTAACTTTACTTTCACATGTAAATACTGAATTCAGTTGAAGTGAATTTGGGCATTGGTATAATTTTTTTTTATGCAGCCATACAGGGAGTATACAATGAACATTAATATTCAGTTCTTTCTTAAATGAATAAAATATATTTCATTGATTTATCTTCTGTAGCTTTTAACCAGCAGAATTATTACTTTCTAATCATGTTATTTGGGCCACTTTGAGCTCAGTCCACATTGAGTCATTGGGTAACCTTGAAAGCTACTGTTTAAACTCCCTAATGTAACATTGGTCTCAAATTACATCAGCCAATCTTTATCAACAACCATCAGGGTTATTGTGTCATTGCTTGTAACATCCATTGTAGAAATATGATGCAATAGTTAGTTGAGTCCTTAGTCTCTATTTGAGCAGTTGTCCACAGCTGTATTCCGTGTTTTACATTACAAATCACTCCCGTATTTATATTAACAAACCATAGTTATGCTTCTAAAGTATTTTAATTATCCCGGTAACTTACGCTATATTTGTGGGGAAGGAACGTTTTCAAGCCATAGAAAGGTGATCACTAAGAAAGTGAAAAAGACATATAAACTTTATTTCAGGTGTAAGATTGGGGACCAGGACAAGGCTTGGGCTTCACACATATGCTGCAGTTTACGTTAAGGGAACTTTAGAAATGGTTGAAGGCAAAAAGGTGGCAATGTTTGCTGTGCATTCATGTAAATGACTGCTATTTTTGCATAATTCCACGTATTTCTAAAGGCATCACAAAGAAAAGAAAAGGGAAAATATTATATCCGAATATACAATCCGCTTTACGACCAGTTCTCCAGGGAAAGGACTTCCCATTCCAGAACCACCAAAAGATTTTTGTATCAGTTATGGCGAACCAATGCCAACCTCTCTGCAGCCCTCAGCATCTCATGATGATCCTTACGTTTGCCATGGCCCATCATCTGAATCACACTTAATCACCAAAGGGGAACTGAACAATCTTGTTCGTTATTTGCAGCTATCCAAGGCCAAAGCACAGTTACTTGCATCAAGACTTAAAGAATGGAATCATCTCAAGGAAGATGTCTTAGTAACTCTGTTTCACAATCATTATGAGAATTTTGTGCCTTACTTCACAAAGGAAGATAACCTTGTGTTTTTTCTCCGATGTTGATGGTCTGATGAATGCCCCAGACATCAAACATGGCCCACAAGAATGGAGACTATTTGTGAACTCCTCAAAATTTAGTCTCAAGGCAGTCTTGCTGCGTAATAAAAACCAGCTGCCATCTATTCCGGTCGGACATATTGTCCACATGAAGGAAATGTACGATAACCTAAAAAAGCTGTTTGAGTGTATAAAATGCAGCAATCATGGATGACCTATCTCAGGAGTCTTCAACCAATGGCCCACTGACCACATGCAGTCCGCCAACATGTTTTATACGGCCCGCCGGCTCATGAAAAAATACAAATTATGGGCATTAGATGCAGTTTTATTGATTTGTAGTGCAACAGTGATTTAAAAAAAATTCATCTTAGGACTCATCAAATTCTATTCTAAATATGCTGATATGAACATCTTCCCCACTATCTGACTGCATGCTCTGAAAACGTTACTGTTCTTGAGCACTTACATCTGTACATATGCTGATGTATAAAATTCATAAGGGGGTTACAGGACTACAACTCCATATGTTCCCCCCCCTGCATGTACCAATATATCTATAAACAGCTGTTTGTTTCCAAAAATGAAGTTGATAAAATGAAAAGTTAAGACCAGAATAACTGACGTCCACCTTGGAAACACTCTTAGGGTTGCAATATCAAAAATAAGACCTGATATTGACAGGATTGTTAAAAATAAGCAGTGCCAAAAATCTCACTAAAAGGTTTGATTTCGCTTTACATATTAACAACTAAAAGTATTGTAAATGTTTTTTTTTTCCATATGTATTCCATTGTAATATATATATATATGGATTTAGTCCCAGAGGCGGATCCAGAAATATTTTTGGTCACTCAAAACTGATATAGAGACCTAAGGAAAAAATATCAGTTTGATCTGGGGGGACACCCCTCAAGCTGCCTGTGTTCAGTCCTAATATTGCTGATACAGTAGTGCGGCCCATGGGCCTACAAGAATAAGCAAAATTGGCCCTTGGAATAAAAATGTTAAAGATCCTGGGCTTATCTGCTGTGACCCGTAGGTCATGACTTCATTCATGGGTATGCAGCAGGGATATGCCAAGTACTGGTGCTTTTTATGTGTGTATGATGGCCAAATAAAGACTTTGCACTACTTGAAGAAAGACTGGCCCAAGAGAAGTATAATGGTTGGAGAGAAAAACATGAAATACCCGGCACTGGCAGAAGTTCACAAGATTTTACTACTATCCTTACATGTCAAACTCGGTATCATGAAAAATTTCATAAAAGCCATGGCTCAGACTGGGCCAGCTTTCAAGTACTTAATTAAAAAATTCCCTTGACTCAGTGAAGCCAAAATTAAAGAAGGAATTTTTGTGGGTCCTCTGATTCAAAATCTCTTCAAAGACGAGATATTCAACAATACCCTTGAAGGGGCCGAGAAACAGCCTGGCATGCATTTCGTCTGATGTCAATTAACTTCCTTGGGAATGTCAGGGAAGCAAACTTCAAGGAACTGGTTAAAGAAATGTTGGCTTGGTATCACAGATTCGGCTGCAATGTGTCCTTGAAAATCCATTCTTCATTCCCGCTTAGATTTCTTCCTTGAAAACTGCAGCAACGTTATTAATTAACATGGGGAACAATTTCACCAGGAAATTGTGATGATCAAGAAATGATACCAAGGAAACTGGTCCACTTCCGTGTTGGTTGACTATTGTTGGATAATCAACAAATATTCTCTTGATTTTAATTTACAGCCAACAAGCAAAGTGTTTTAGGAAATAGAAGAGGACTTTTACAGGTATAGGCTAGTCTATTACATAAACTATTGCGAATTTCTCCAAAACCATAGCCAATTTTGCTTTTTAATTGTCATATTCATGTTCAGCACCTCGAAATCTATAAGAAATGACTATTTTCATGTGAATGCCTTAAATTTTGTTGTCCAGTATTTTTTGTATTGATATTTTCACTTATCTTGATATTTGTATTGATATGTTTTTATTTAAGCACATTGTACTTGCTTATTTTATCTTTTATGTTTTAGTTCTGCACCAGGACTTGTAGCGTGGATAAAATATTTATCATTTTATTACTATGCTAATGAAATATTGATAATAAACCAGTGGAAATACATTTACAACATTAGTAAGATTGCTTTTTTTAACTATATCATTTTAATAATAAGCTTAGTTTGAAAATAATATATGAAAATTAATATTACTCTTGATGAGCGTATGATTTGCTGAATCTTTTGCCAATACTCTCCATAATACTGGAGTCAAAAATAAACCACACTGTTATAGAAACTTCCATTATAGAGGAAATGTACACACCATTATCTCCAAAATAAACACCTTAGCAGTAATACACTGCTGCCGGCATTCACATCGCTTTTCAAAACCACTGAGCAAGCCGTTTTGGGGCACCTGTTTTAGAGTTTGTATGGCACACATCTTCACTTCTTCGGTCAAAGTAAACCTACGCCCTTTGATATTCAGAAATAGGTAGTAATTAGCCGGAGAATGTCATGGCACAAACATCTATAGATGTATTTATATAAATCGAACACTACGCAGATTAAATCAAACAACAATGTCAATCAATCAACGTTTATTGGCGTAGTGATACCAACGCCGATGGTATGGCGTGATTAGATGGTGAAACGTTCGAAAGAAAATAAATATTTCTGCCTTCGGTGGGACCTGAACCCACCATCTAATCATGCCATAACATCTGCGCTTGTATCACTACGCCATTAAACGTTGATTATTACTGTTGTTTGATCTATAGATGGTCTGTGGTCTTGTCTAATCTCTTCAGTAATTATGGCAATCATTTCTTCAAATCTTACTAATTTGGATTTTCCTAAAGATGCATTATCTTACATAAAAATGTAACCACCTTTAAATCGCTTATGCTGTTTGCCATTCATGAACTCGAGTGTGTGACATTGCTTCCCTCCATATGCTTACATAATTGTAAATATGTCTGTTAATTGTTACAGTACATATTAAACTTATATACTTAAATATTTAACACCAAATTTGATGTTCACTTGTTACTCTTGAAGTGTCATCTTATACCACTCCGAGCGATCGCTTTGCTACTGAACTTTAATCATATGTGCAGTTTCACCTTGTTTGACACAAAATGACCCTCATTGTGCCATAAAAGCACAACCAACCAAACTACTGCACGTTAAAATGCAATTAAGTATCTTAATTTTGGTAGTTGCACTGTTTGTCTTCTATCTTAGTCAAACCATGGCCTCTAATCATTCTGCACAGCCACAATGTAGTCATTGCAAATATAATGTAACGACAAGCAAGGCTTAGTTTGCTTGTTACTTTAGTAGTATTAGCCTACATGCAATAAAAATGTTTACAATTTCTTTTCTTAGTTGTGGTATTTCAAAGAGCTCACATGCCAGTGAGAACTTGAGAAACTATCAAGATAAGATGTGTCTCTTTTTCTCCAAAATTACACAAGCTCTAGTTTGAGCTGTAATTAAAACGTGGGTGGCAAAAAACAAAAAATTATAGTATAAGATAAAACAACATATTCATATGATTTTGAAATACAAAATTTCTATAAATTAAAATTAGTTTAATCCAACCCCAAATTAAGTGAAAAATAGTTTGTTGTAAAAGGTATATTTTTGTAATTTAATATGAAGTAGAAGCTATTCATTATATGTTAAATTTGACAGCTAAATGTATGACCTTTGTCGTTTTCTCATCTTGGTATCTTTCATCTTTATTTTAAAATTATTTTTAACCCTTTGGATATAAAAATTTAATTATAATTATTCAAACATCTTGTGATATTTCTTATAAATAAACTACTATTACATTAACTCACTGCTGTTATAATTAATATTTTTGAGGTTGTGGAAGTGACGATGTGAGTTGCATATATGATGGCAAAGGAGTTATTGAATCTCTCTCTCTTGATGAGGTTCGTATTGACGAAAGTTTGAATATTATTTCTGTTATGCATATTTTTCCATTCACTTTTATTTAAAACATTTCCTTAAAAAAAACTACATGTAACAGCCTGTGCGGTTTTAGCGAAAAAGACCTTAACTTTATTAAAACTAAATTATATAAAAAACAGATTAAACACAATAATGACAAAAATTTTGTATAAAAACATGAAGCTGGCATATTAAATCTAATGTTGCTTGTTGAATTAAAACTTTAAATATAATTGATCAATGAATTTTTTTAGGCTTGACGTTTAAAATTTATAATTATTCATAATTAATTATTTTTTTTTTATATCAGAGAAATACTTCAAATTAACCCTTTGTCATTTTGACGATTCTTTTCTTTTTCAGAATGCATTTTATCAAGACATTATTGGACTTTTAGTATTGATTTTTTTGTATGGGATTCTAGCATTTGTAATTTTGTATGTAAAAGCTCGAGGAAAATCTTAATTTCTGGATTTAAATCTTGAGATATATGCTACATTTGATTTGAATGTATGTGCATATATAAAAGGCCACATTATGTATTAAAATTTGCTTTATGTTTTTACTTTAATTTTTGTTAAACTGATAACATATATGATGCATAAAGAGTGCACTCAAAATATCCACTTATTTAAAAATACTCAAAATATATTGAGACATAATTGATTTACCGATCTTGTAATTGCAAACATCGAAAAAAAGAAAAAAAAAAGCAGTCATGTCTTGTTTGGCTTCACTGTACTCTCGTCATAAAATGATAACTAATTAAAACAACTGCTGATTTTTTTAATAAAAATGAAAATAAATAGAGATTAATATAATTTAAATGTTTATTTGTGTCTTGTTATTAATTTTATTTATTTTGATTTCTTTATCATTTAACCTCTAAATGTCAGCCACCTTGGAAAAACGGTCATTTTTGCAGAGTCCCATGAATTACCATCATTCAAAGGTTTTACTGTAATAGAAAAGCATGTATCTGTGTGTGACTTGATGGAAAGATTATTAAACAGAATTCCCAATGAATTAATAAATATGGAAATTAGTGTTACATTGATCATATAGAAATTAGTATTCCATTGATTATATAGAAATTAGTGTTCCATTGATTATATAGAAATTAGTGTTCCATTGATCATATAGAAACCAGTATTCTAAGGATTATCATATAGAAATTAGTGTTTCAAGGATAAGAATATTAAAACAGAGCCTTGCAGTGGTGCAGTTGTAGAGCGTTTGCCTAGCACCCCTTTATCCCAGGTTCGGTTTCCAAAGGTGAAAAACAAACAAACATTAATTAACTGCTCACTGTAGTCATGGGGTTGGTTCCCTAGGTCATAAGAGGTTCGGCTTCCCCAGAAAATTATGGGTCCTGAGGAAGTATGACCCTTGCATCATAAAACTCAAACAGTAGTAAAACGGCTATAGTTTATTAATGATGAAAATAAAAAATAAATGTTGCTAAGAAATGGGGACTGACAACAAAAATTGAATAAAATACTTTCTTTTCAAACGCAGTGGTGTTTACCAGAAGAATGTGATTGGGCAGGGCTTATATCATAACTAGTAAAATATTGATCTGGTTAGAATGCAGAAAGAGGGCAAAAATGGAAAACAAGGGCACTAAGAAAATGGAAGGAAATAGTTGAAGTGGATTAATAAAACTTAAAGCAAAAATAGAAAAGTTAACCCTTTAACACCTGAGAGTAAAATATACATGCCAAAACGTACACCATGGAATTTCTGAGGTACTTGGTGCATAAAATAAATTTTAAAAAAATCATGAATAAAATTTATAAATTTTAATGGTCTTAACTTACATAGGTACATTTGTTCCATTCAGGAACACCGATGAGCAAGACGTATGTTGGTATGTAAAATATTACTGTTGGGTATGATATTTGCAAAAACAGTTAATTCCTCCCATTATGCACCGAAGAACCAGACATTTGACACAGTAGAATCTGTTCTTTCTAAAGCAACCTGCCAGTTGGCAAACGTGGGGCTTCTGTTGTTTCTCTGTTTCTTTTACGAAGTGGGAAATGTTGTCAAAACTAACTGCAGTTGGCACTAGGGCAGGTCTTCTTGCACATTTTCTTGGAACGTCATTATTGTTTTCCTCAGCCAAAGTTTGAACTAGTACGGGATGACTCCCTATTGTGGATTCTTCAAGTAATGGACGGCATATATCCAACTTGAAGTCTTAGAATAACCCATTTCCGCATGTACTTCAGTAGAGAATCCATGCATTCACTACAGCTAAATCCATGAAATGGAATGCAAGATGAAGATACCACTTATGTGCTTTCAGTTTGATCTTGTTCATTGCTAGCACCAGGTGAGCTTTATCCATACCACCCATGTATGAATTGTACGTCTGCACAACGGCTGGGTTTCTATTTCTGCCACTGCTCCTGTTTTCTTGTTTCACAATGTGCATTTGTCGGTAGGTAAAGCAGTTTGATAATTTGAGATGATAATTACCTGACAGTTATCCAGCCAGGCTCAAATCATAACCTCTGCTGCTTGATCTATGTAAGAATCAAATGCTCCACAACCTTCTTTCTTCAGCTTGGTCTCCCTTTTCAAAGGGCATTTTCTTAGTCAAAATTTATTCATAGTTGATGTTACGAGCAAGTCATTTTGGACATGTATGACATTAGTTCTGGTGAGCTGAAGTAATTGTTGAAGAAGATCTTGTGCATATTAGGTTCTGACACAACCTAAGCATAACCAAACTAGACTTGCTCACATTGAAGTTGTCAAATCATATAAAACGTTGCCTATTTTTCTGAAAGGAACATTCGTAGCTTCATCATAATGGGACCCTCTATTCCATGTAAAAGGAATTTTTGTTTTACTTGAGTGTTTCTGTGTGACCTTGAGACATTCATTCATAACTCCGATTATTCGATTTAAAAATAATTTGCATTTATAAGTCGATTCTAAGAAAAATAGACAATACTTAACTTTCTGATGTCACAAAAAAGAATGCCATTTCTAAATCTGAATATTTCTGCCTCGCAAAGACCTACTGCGATCTGTTGCCATTTTTCTGAACTAGGTAATGGAACACTCGTTTCCTTTCAGGCAAATTATAGCTTGACAACACTATTGATTTTAATAGGAAATATTATGACATCAGCAGAACATTTGTTCCTTCTTGGTGGTAAAGGGTTAATAAAAGGGTGAAAGAAATAAATTAGAAAAAAGTTGAAGAAAAAGGGAGAAGATGCATGAAGTAAGAGAGAAAAAAATACATAGAATTAATCGAAAAGGTAAAATTCATCAATACCATAAAAAACATTTTATCCTTGTTTCGAGAACTACCATTATTTTTATCAAATGAAACGCCAAAAGGGTGAGGATATCCTGCATTTTTACCTTAGTTCAGGGTTCTCCCAAAGCATTCTTGCATTTGTGTTTTCCTAGACCTGTATCCTAGTTTTCTTGGCCTTGCAAAATTTTTGTATGGTTCAGCAAAGGTTTTGATATGTTGATAGCCTACTTTCAAACATGTAAAGTCCCTTTAAAAAGTCTACAGTGGAAGAAATAATATTTTATGAAGAACTTTTACAACATTCCAATCAGGAGCATATTTCTTTCTTTCTCCCATGTTATGATCTATCTGAAGATTAGACATCTCACCCTTCTCTATAACATGAGGATGTTCCTTTCCCTGCTTTAAAACAGTTCTTCCTGTGTCTTTGCTAGTGTATATTTTTCACAGACCTTCAGGGGTGATTATATTTCGGGATTTCTGTAAATTCCGGGAATTTCAACTTGCCTCTTCCGGGATTTCTTTTTAAAAATTACAAAAATTTAGCTCTGTTTCCTATATTCCTTCGGAAATCAGTGTTTTTACCAAAAATATGTAACTTTTCATGGAATTTTCTGGTATGTTCAGGGAATCTGGTTTGGACTTACAATCACACTTGGAAAATTGCATGGTATCTGGTAAATTGCTACAGTCAATTCTCCTGCTTGAACTGGGTCTTTTACTGTAACCAAAATGTTATGTAAACATACTCCATCTCTATTATCAGAGTTCCTACAAGTGATGCAGTTATTAGGCTAGCTATTTTCCACTAATACTTTCCTTAATTCTTCCTAACTTGACAGCTTTCAACCTGATACTGTCGCTGTGCATAAAGGCCTGATGAGCCTTGTGTGACAGCTTTATGGAAAATCGGGTGATGTGAGCACAAGTCCAAATATTGGTCCATAGTAGAGATGAGTTAAGGCTTAATTTTCACAGCCTGAGCCCAAAGACTTGCAATTTGAACCCACCCAAAATACTTCTTGGAAATTGAAGCCTGAGCCTGAAACTTCAATGTAGAAAAGTTAGTTTTCAGCTTCAGTTGCACCCGTCTTATGAACCCGGGCCTGCTGAAGCCCGAAAATAGTATAAAATATAGAGCCTGTCTCATTCCCAGTCTGTAGGCATTGACTTTCAATATACAGAAACCAGCAGGCTTCTGTCTTAATTTCTAGAAATATATCTAAAAGTGCCAAACATCCTTCATTTCCCACCTTTTGGGTAAACTGCATACAAGGATTCAGCTTATTTAGATATCAGTAAAAGCTCTGATTTGCCTCTCGGAAATAAAAGTAGAGTACCATCCACATATTGTCTCCAGATCTTAACATGGAAATTGCCGCTGTCTAAGATATTGTCTTTAGTGTTTCCAAGTATAAGTTGTGCTACAACACTTGAAATAGGTGTGAGGCATCCTCCTTAACTAACCTTGAACCCATAAGTAAACTGCTGCATTAATTTTTGACTTTTTACAGAACTTAAGCAGTAAGCCATTCCTATATTGTTCTACATCCCTAGTTGGATCTCACCCAACAACAGAATGTGTATTAGCATCAGATAACAAGTTCCTCTTCATGTGAAGATTTATCTGAGATCACAGTACATTTGTACTTTTTAGATGGAAAACAGCTATATCTTGACTATGTCTCTACAAGCTTTAATGACCTTTTACTTATTAACAAATTACTAGCCAGTATATGTATGTCCACTCAGCAAAACTTTATCAGCTGTCTCATCTTCTGTCTTTGTCAGAAGACTTAAGCGTAAAGGCCGAAAGAAACCTAGGAATTAGGTTAAGCAATGGTGTAGATGTAAAATTCAAGCCATATAATAGCACCGAAATTTAAAAGCCATTAAATTGGAAACAAATAAAACCGTAGTACAGAAACAATGATCAAAGGCATATATATTCAGTATATGTAGTCCACAAAATAGCAATGCAGTAAAATTTATAATGATAATTTCCTCTGATCCCGGCAGATATAGAGTATATCAGGTTCAACCTTATCTATAATGGTATCTTTTTCCGGTTCCCTAACATATTGTTATAGGCAGATTTCCTTGTATTTTTTTGCATTTTTTCATGTATGAGACTCCTAATTGTTTGCTGGTTATGTTTGATTCCTTGGATTCAATACAATATCCTAATGTTTCAAAAAGAAAGAACGTTTCAACATGTACACTTTGTGTCCCATTCATCTTAATATCTTGGTTGTGCAGTTAAAAGTAGTGACACTGTTAACATTTTAAACGGATAATCAGGTTGAATTAATAATAAATACATTTGTCACAATTGGTGTACACAAATATTACATAAGAATTTACAAAAATGACTAACAAATACAATATAATATACCTAATATCATATATCAATAATAGACTACCATTTTCCCATAAACTATACATTATCGATATGCACATTTAGTCCTTAATTATCATCTTGCTAAATTGAAATAAAGTACTGTTGTATGTGTAAACCAGTGTGACTGGTCCTCGAAAAAATCGGAGGTCTAGCTAGCCAAGGACAATTTATTAATCCGCTAATTTTTCCATTAATTCATTAATCTCCTCAGCAGCGATGTCCTAATTTTTTTTTTGAATAAACTACTATTATTAACGATCTTATAATTATTTGGCAATTTGTTCCAATGATCTACACTCTATGCCATTTCTATATAATTATGTTTCATCTTTAGCAGTTCCAACTCTTGTGCATTCCTTTAATTTCTTTGATTATTACAATATTGTGTTATTATTGATTCCATATGCTTAAGTTCTCTTATCTCTTCATACATTAATTTTAGTATACAATATTCATTTATATAATCCACAGGCAATATTTCATATTGTGCAAATAATCTGTTCCAATTATGTATATTTCCTTTATCAATTGTTGTACTGAATCTTTTTTGCTGTCCTGTGGTGGCACAGTGTGGTAACACGTTCACCTAGTGCGCCGTTAATCCGGGTTCGACTCCCAACAGTGCAAAGAATGCTTACTTAGAAATCTCATAAAGATCACACTGCTCACTGTATTCCGTGGTTTGGTTCCCTAGGCTTTAAGAGGTTTGGATTCCTCGGAAAATTGTAGGTCCAGATGTTTGGATTCCTCGGAAAACAGTAGGTCCCGATGCAGCATGATCATTGTGGTCCTTGAACTGCAAAACCACAAACAAACAAAAATTTTTTTTCAAGGAATTCAACATTTTCAAGTTTCCCTTACTCCGGATCCTCCAAACACAGTTATAGTATGAATCAGAATTTTTTAGGAACACCACTAGACTACCTTTTTATTAATCCAATTTCCTTACTCATCTTTTTACTGACTACTAAAAGTTCAATATCTTTAATAATTTCCATTTCTTCATCATTGACATATATTTTATCCGTTTGATTCAATTTATCCATTTTTTTTTATTTTTAGTCTTAGAAATTAATATTTTGGTTTTGGTTTCATTTACATTTAATTGATCGCATTTGAGCAATTTTTTTATATTTTTTAATCTTTTCACGTCCCTTATTCATAACTTCTATAGTATTCTTGCCCCAGAGAAAACGCTTGTGCCATCTGTATATAATGTTATTTTACCTTCTCTTGATATATTTACTACATCATTTATATAGAATAAAAATAACAGGGGACCCAGTATTGACCCTTGTGGGCTTCCAAAATTATTTACAAGGGAATCAGGTTTATATCATTTATGTGTACAATTTGCTTTCTGTTGTATAAATAACCTCTCGAAATATTATTAATTCTACCCCTAATTCCATATTTATTTAACTTACTCAACAGTATATCTCTGTTTATCACATCAAAGGCCATACTTAAATCAAAAAATATGCCTAATCTAATCACACCACTGTCCAGAGTCCTCTGCATTGTTGTTACTGTATTTAATAATGCATTTTCAGTCAATTTACCTTTTCTGAAACCGTACTGATAATCACTCAGTATCAGAAACTTATGAATGAAATCAGTATTTCTATTATATGATAATTTTTCAAAAGCCTTTGCAAAAACTGAAAGTGTAGAAATATAAGTCGGTAATTTTCTTTATTTTTCCTTTCACCCTTTTTAAATATTGGAATTATTTTCACCAGTTTCATTTCTTCTGGAATTTTTTCTAATTCAATTATTTCATTAGATATGGTTAGTAAGGGTTTCAGGAATAATTCAGCTTTTTCTTTTACTGAAATCAGTTTGATTTCGTCCAAGCCTGCACCCTTTTTAGTGTTTAAGTTCAATAATATTTTAAGTAATTCATTCACCTTAATTTATTCCACATACATGCGTTGTTATAATTGTTGTCATAGGGCAAACTTCAAAAATTCATAATAAAAGAAGTAATGCTCGGAAAAAATTTCGGTTTGGCCGAATATGATCAGAGGGACATTGGATTTTTTTCCATGTATAAAAAATGATTTCAAAAGTAACTGAAAGAGGGCGCTCACACGTCATACTGAGACGTTTTATGCAAATCAGGCAAGTAATAAAACACCTGGCTAGAAATGGATTTGTCATTCGATGGCGGCAGCATGCTATCATTACCAGATCGAGTGTTGGTGGTTAAACTTTTCTACAAGAATGGTGAATCCACAACTATTGCATTGAGAAAGGACTCAAGGTGCAAAAAAGCCCTATTTCATTGAATGGGATACTGAATTTAGTACGACGTTTTGAGGAAATGGGGAGTTTGAAGGATCATCCACAAAGTGGCAGACCATCCTTGAGCGTGGACCGCATCCATGTTGTACAAAGTGTCATGGAAGAATTGGGAGCCAAGACATCAACGGAGAGTAGCAGTGCTCATGAAGCTGGGAGAATAACGTGGATTCCGGAATCTTGAATCTGTATCCGTACAAAATACAGGCACGTCACCAGTTGTTACCGGCAGATACAGATAAAAGAAAAAAATTTTCTACATGGGCGCTGGCACAAATGGAACGTGACCCACAATGGTTGTTGAATGTCATGTGGACGGATGAAGCCCACTTTTCACTGCATACTGACGTTAATATGCAAAAGAGTCGTATCTGGGTGACGTCAAACCCTCGTGACTACCTCACTAAGCCACTGCATTCTCCTCATGTGACGGTTTGGTGTGGTTTCACCACATCTTTCATTATGGGCCCTTTCTTTTTTGAAGTGCATTGTCCTATATCCGGTTGGAAAACATGTACAGTCACTGCAAAACCGTATGTTACGCCTTTGAGTGACCATGTTGTGCCTGTATTGCAGAAAAGACATGCATTACCTGTCATCACCTTCATGCAGGATGGTGCCCGGCCCCACTTTGCACGTGCAGTCAAGACAGTCCTCTTGGAAACTTTGACGGAAGGCCGAGTGATAAGTCAAGGTCGTAAGTTTAAGTAGCCCTCACGATCACCATACTTGACCCCGGAAGATTTTTGGTTGTGGGGATACTTGAAATCTTGTGTGTACCGGGGCTCCCCTGCCACTTTGATGAAACTGAAAGATGCCATTCAACGGACCGTCAGTGGAATCGATGCCGACATGCTACACTCAGCTGTAATAGGCGTAGTGACACGCCTCACTTGCATAATACCTTGTGGTGGCGGTCATGTTGAACATCTTTTACTTTAAAATAGTAAATGCACAGTGTCATGTTATTGTGATCTGTTTCATTGTCTGATTGTGTTTGCCTGTTTTCGTTAAAACATCTCAGCATGACGTGCGAGCGCCCTCTTTCAGTTACTTTTGGAATTTTTTTTTATACATGGAAAAAAATCCAATGTCCCTCTGATCATATTCGCGTAAAACGAAATTTTTTCCGCGCATTACTTCTTTTATTATGAATTTTTGAAGTTTGAACGAATTTATGACACACCCTGTATATGTACTTAAGATTTGGCTTTGCCCCAAGTTTAAACTCCCAAGTTGCTCCTATACCTGTGATAGTGTGCTTTTCAAGGATGTGTCCTGGCTTGCTGTGTGCAGTAATTTTTGACCGATGTTTGTAGCGAGAACACTTAATATCTGATGTCAAGTCCAAATTTCCACAAAAGTCACAGCTGTAGTGGTGGTTGTTAGATGGTTTGGGCAGGGATTGCTCTCTGCACTCCCGTTGACCTCCGTATTTTCCTTGGTAACACAATAATTGCAGTGTGATATCAAAATAAGATTCTTATTCCATATTTTCGTCCATTTCCTATGGTCATGGGTATTCATGTCTTGTTTATGTACAATGCATGAGTGAAACATGCATTATCAAGCAGTATTTGCAATCTGCAACAGTGTTTCATATGTAATAGCCATTGAGATTGTTCAACTTGAACCCCATAGAGCCATGTTTCTCAAACTGTTGTCTGCGGCTGCTTATCCAGTGGTCGACAGGATCATTACCAGTTTTCAGAAAAAAAAAAATGAAATAGAAATTGCCGGTGTAGCTAGTGTGATTTAAGGAATATCTCATAAATGTTACTTGATATATATACCTTGCCTTTTGATGTTTAGTGAAAGATTTGAATCCTCTGAATACACCCATGCTGTCTACATTGCTTATTATTATTAATTAAATTAATGATGTCATTTTCATTGTAAATTTGACAAAATAAGATCATAACTGACACTCTCCTTATCAAATAGTGTTATTCTGAAAATTATTTTGTTTCAGGTGGGTTTGGCAACCAACCCATATTATAAGCAGGGTTTGTATGGGTACTGGAAAGTCCTTGAAATTTATTTTTTGGTATTTGAGGTCTGGGAAAGTCCTGGAAAGCATGCTGATGTAGATTTCCCTGCTTTCTTTTCACGTTTTCCCCAATGCTTTGTTGTGTTGTTTAGGGAACTTTTGGCTATCTAAATGCCAATATCTCCAGCCCCTAAAAATTGGCAGATTTCCAGTTAATCTCCCCTTTCTAGAAGTTCTATTTTTT
>QLNU02014176.1:10518789-10567476 GCA_006491805.2 Dysdera silvatica
TATTACAGCCAACCATCGAAGTTTCAATGAATTTAATTAATTTCTATGCACTTTTTTTTGTGTTTGTTGCATAATTTTTGAACGACTGTGTAGGTAGGAACGCAGTGGCAGTAGTGACCATTGGTACTAGGAAATAGCTGCCAAAAATTACATTTCTAGAAAGATTATGTTTGGAGCTCCACATATACTGTTGTTTTTCCTTTCTTTGTCCAATTTAAGCCGTGTATGTTGCGCAGTGTATTTATGGCATAGGTTTATTTAATTTTAGCGTCTGGGAAAACAGTCATAAAAATATAATCTTTATCGTTTTGTTGACATTCGTTCAGCTGTCAAATGTCAAAATCCTTCGGTAACCACCATTTGCCTTATATGTTCAGCATTCTGTTTGAGTTCTTCCAATTTTAATAAAACTTCTATAAGCGAATGTTGACGTCCATTTTATAAGTACCTGTATACATCTGTGATTGAACATTTTCGAGGTAAATTCTCCAAAATGAATATGTTCATTTTGTCTTTTGGTAGTATTTCAGAATCGCCTTTTATTTAATTTTAATTTCTTAGAACTGAACTTTAAACTGTTTTTTTAATTTTTTTAGGAGGTATGTATTGTTTTAAATAATTTTTTGAAAAAGTTTGTAAAATTATGTATCTTGGCTTTTTTAACGTATTGGTCTCTTTTTAATTTTTCAAGAGATTGTTTTATACATAATTTAAGTATGTCCTTTCATTCATAGGATGGTAAATACATTTAAATATGAAAAGCTGCCTTTAATTGTACCGAAATTGAAATCTATTAAGATTGCAAAGGAAGAATTTCAGGTGATAATAACCACCAATCCTTTATAAATATGGATTTATTTAATTTTTATTAGATTATATTTTATTAATTGTTTATAATTAAACTGAATTTCCAGATATGGCATAATCACAGAGATATGTGATTTTGAAAATAGAACAAAATGTGGCATAATATATATAATGGTAATGAACATTTCAGTTTCAAGAAAATTGTGAACTAATTTGGAAATTACTACTGTAATAATTAGCTTATCAATATAACCATAAATGATGATGATACAGTTAAGCTACAGTGTAATTCATATCATTGTGGAAGCCCTAAGGTCTGAGACTTTCTAGGACAGGGATTTTCAAGCTTTTTTGACACAGATCCCTTCATGTCTCATAAAACAGTGACACACAAATATACAAATCACATATTATAAATATTTTTGCATGTCATGCTGCATAAAATGTTAGTTAATGCTGTGATGCCCTTGACAGAACCCAGGACATGGAATTTGAAAATTCTTGCAGTACAGTGAAATGAAGCCGGTTCCATTATTAATGATCCTCAAACTGCATATTAAACATTTTCCCTTCTTTCAATGTATCACTTCATTTTGTAAAGCTGAACTACATGGTTTAAGGCAGTGGTTTCTGAAGGCGGTCGGGACAGACTTAAATCCTTCATTTTATTGGCTGCTCATTATTTTCAGAAACACTTAGGGAAAATATTTAAAACATTTATCTGTTGCCCTTTTTATTTTAAATAGAGCCTTTCATTTTTCATCGCTTCTTCAGGCTAAGTATCTCTTGTTATTTCGTCGGCTCTAGCAGAACGGTAGAGCCACATTACAATTCTGTGTAAAGCTTTTTGCTTGCTTCTGGTAGTTTTAGAAGTAGTTTTTGTGTTTCTGGTAACCCAGTGACATCATTCAGTTGTCTTGAATATTTTCATACATGATTTTCAAATACCTTTATCATGGAAAACATATACATTTATTGTGATCGATCTTTCCTTCCTCCCTCCCTCCAACCTTCCTTCCTATGCTACACAATAAAAACTATTATCAGAATTCCTAGCTCAATTTTTTAAGTGGCAACATAACACAAAAAGTAACTCCTATATCAAAATAAAGATTACTTAAGCTACTTGGTAACTCGTTCCCCTTAGTGTTTTCAGGACTTACTTTTAGTGTGTAAATTATAGTTCCGGCAATAATTAGTGCTATTTTAAAATCCTGACGTCAGCATGGAGAGCCAATGAAAATAGGGATTCAAGTCTGTCCCGACTGCTTCGTCAGTTGTTCCCAACCTGGGGGTCATGAACAGGTTTCCGGGAGGTCGCCACAACTACTTTTAGTTGCGTTAATTTTTATATATAATTAATATAATATAATTCTATATCTAATGTGTTTTCTTTACTTTGTTAAAAATGCTTTTATTATACAAATGTGTCGGCGGCGGACAGAGGGGTCGCAGATCTTTTGGTTACTATAAAGGGGGTCGCGGATTACTTGGTTACTATAAAAGTATGTCGCGGTTTGAAGAAGATGGGGAATCGCTGTTTTATGGAGAGAGAAAAAGACATGCTTTCTAAGTCTGATATTAAACTCTGGATCTTGCATGCTGTGATGGAAAAAAAATTCCCTTTCTACTTTAATGACTATCAAATTATCAGCTATTAAGCATTCCTTCCCTCCCTTCATTTCATTTGGCAGGGCTAAACTGCATTTTGAAAGGGAAGACGATGTTTCCAAGTGCAGTGTCACACACACACAGAACCCCATGCAGTAACAAAAAGCCAGTTTAAAATACTAGCTTGTGTAAAATGTTTGTCAACATCATGACACAGAGTTTGAAGACCCTGGTCTAAAGTATTTCAAGGTATCAACCATGTCAATGGACATAAATATAAAAATAAATATAAATATAAAATACACGCTTCTCACTGGTAAATTTACTCACTGCTGCTAAACTCGCTCAGTATAATAAAGTTGTCTAGCTAACTTGCTGCTCACTCGGCTAGTGCTGGTGAAGTTGAGGAGTGGGCTACTTTTCATGCTACTTGCCTGGATTTTCTCGAATTTGATTGGCTGAAACAAACTCTCGAAAGAGGCGGGCAGAGTTGAAAGCCAGTTTAGAAAAATCACTGTTAGTAGTCGTCTACTGAGCACCTCTGCTGCATATTTTTACTGAGCTAGTAAGCGAGTTTTACAAGCTGTATAATCAAGGCTCGCTGAATCAGTTGCAATTTGCTTACATGCTGACTAGTTTACAAGCCAGCGAGGAGTGTGTAAACTCACCCAATGTAATTGAGGCTTTATTGTCCTTGCACCATAAAACTCAGACATATGTACAGAGGAAATTTAGAGAAACCTACTTTCCACAGTGGGACCCTATTATGCCATAGTGTTAATACATTCACCTAGCATACCATTAATCTAGGTTCGATTCTCTTCTGGTATCCTCCCCCCCACCAAAAAAAAAAAGCCAGATAACTGAATAACTCTCACTATAATCTGGGGATTGCTTTCCTGGTCCTTACGAGGTTCTGATTCTTCGGGGAAAATCTAAGTCCATTTCCCCTGCAGTGGTATACTAGTAATGCATTTGTCTATTGTGCTGTTTGTCTAGGTTTGGCAACCAAAGGTATTATGGAACATCTACGGTTTTACTACCCACCGTGGTCCGGTGTTTGGTTTTCTTGGCAATAGTGGTTCAGATTCCTTGGAAAACTGTAGGTTCCAACTCAGCATGTTCTATGCTGCCTTTGCACATTAAAAATGAAGACAAACGCTCCTAGACGTGATGCAATATTTTTGATAATAGTAATGACCTTAATGTTGGTCTAGCAGTAAAGGCTTTTCTGTAAAGGCAAAGCACCCTTCAATGAGGTGGTCCCAAAAGATTTCTCTCATCATATATTTTAGGGAAAAAATAAAAGACAATTAGGTATTAATTTATTGCATTTTTCTAACATCCATTTTTTTATTTAGTTTAACACAACCTTCATTTTCCTTGCACTATTAAAATACAACTGATATCCATTTCAGCTGACTAAAGAGTTAAAAACACGTCCTTTTCAATTCACTGGTGAGGGAATAACTGTATCATTCCATAACATCACGGTGTCTGTGAGAAAAGAGCAGAAATTGTTTGCTGACAGAGATGAAAGACCCAAGTACATTTTAAAAAATGGTAAGTAGAACAGCATCAAGGCCTTGCATTCCCGTAACCATTGTTTGAAAATTTTATTTGCCTGATTCTGCTATGCATTTACTTTCAAAAGTTTTACAGTCACATTTTAAAATAAGGTACTTTTAGCTCATTACTAATTACACTGAACAACAAAATTTTATGAAGTTCATTCTTCTGAGATAAAAATATCCAATTTTTAATGAATTTGATGTGCTGAACATGGATATGACCGTAAAAAAGCTGAATTGGCTACGGTTTGTGTGTAATATGCAGGTATACTGGTTGACAATTGATAGGGAACACACAATGGGAGAGATTTATATTTCACATATAAATGCATTACTCTAAATTAGTTTCTAGGTTAGTATATATATAATAAATTATGTCATATTAAAAGAACGCTCTCTCTCTCTCTCTGTGTATATATATATACACACACCAATAACCAAATAAATCCAACAGAACAACATTACAAATCACCGAACAGCATTATATAAAGATAACCAAAAAAATTAAACAAATTTCAAAAATTGAATAAATTATTGAAAATTACCCGAGGGGCAGAACTGCATTGGGGGAGAATCCGCCCCAGGGGCAATAAATAAATAGGAGCATTTCTATTAGTAATGCCAGCATTTTCTAAACTGGCATACATTCTCCCAACGCTTCTGAATGCAAGAATTTTAAAAGAATGAAAGAAAAAATAATATAAACTTTTGAAGAATAAAATAAAAAGAAAAAATAATTTGAATATCAAACTTTTTCTCGGCATGAACCTGCTCATGCCTATTAAATATTGACCTTATAAAAATTGAAAAAAAAAAAATTATTAATTTCCACTATTATATAATAAAAAGAATAAAATAGAAAAATAAATGTACTTACTTTAAAGAAAAACTTCTAAACCTTCATACAACTTCAAACAAAATGTGTGAACCTCCTACCAAAACAAAATGAAATAAAATATTGCCATACTCAAATATTCCTTCAAAACTCCAAGTATAAAATTAATTGGTACCTGATTTTGAGTAAATATATTTTCTAAAAATTTAAAAGCCCTATACAAATGATAATTTTTCTCACGAATTCTATCAATTCTATTTAATTGTGTTATAACAATATTTCATTGGACACCCATACAAATATTTCATAAAAAATTGAAAGTATTTGCAACTTTAAAATTAAAGTCATTTGCCTTATCAAATAAATCTGTAACAATGTTAGAAATATCCTTGAAATTTATATAAATATCCAAAAAATTAGTATAAATTAGTGTACACATTTCGTTAATTTTAAGACGCTCAGGATAAATAAATTCATAAATGTACAAAAGTTCTGAAAAATTAAAAACAATAATATCGTCTATATATCTAAATGCCTTAATTTCAAAGAATTTTTTTCTTTTTCATAGTACTGTAAAAATATATTTGCCAATGAGTTTGAAATTTATTTACAAGTATACCATTGGACAATATTAGAGATATTCAGGATTTTTTATTTGACAGATACTGTTGTACTATGGGAATTGATGAAAATGTTTAGAATCAATTATTCAACTATTATGTTTTTGGTAATTTGCTCTTTAACGGTTTAAAATTTTATTTACAAATAAAAGGCATTCCAATGGGTTGTTGTTTTTCAAGTTCGTTAGCAAATATATTTTTACATTACTATGAAAAAGAAAAAAAATTCTTTGAAATTAAGGCATTTAGATATATAGACGATATTATTGTTTTTAATTGTTCAGAATTTTTGAATATTTATGGATTTATTTATCATGAGTGCTATTTTAATATAAATTTACTAACATTCATTATATTTATCATAAATTTATTAACATGTAATAAAAAAAATATTACTCATTATGCCTACTATTTTACAAAAAAAAAATGACAAATTTCGAACGTTCCATTAGCTGTATATCCGAAACAAGAGCCAATGAAGTTTCTTCATGTTGATATTGGTGTTCAGTGGGTTAATTTCATACAGAATTGCACACTTTCCCTTCAGAAGCAATTTCATTGTTGTCCAGTGTTATCAAGCAGCATCGATTATTTTGTAGTATTTTAGTATCTTGTACATTTCCTAAAATGTTTAAAAGCCTTGAGAAGGAAGTAATGATTTTTCTCAGCCCCACCCCTAGAATTGTTCATATGAACGCCACCAGATATTAACCAAAGAAATGTTTTCGTTTGAAGTGCAGGTTCATAAAATATGGTTCTTACGAATGGGATGTGATTTAACGTAAGGAGATGCTAAGGAAGTTATTTTCGCCACATGCTTTAATTAAATTTTTAGTTCAAAATGTCAGCTTTTGCTTTCATTTTTGCAATTTTTACTTTAAAACTCCGAGTCCAAATTATATTGTGAATACTATGAGCACTAAATTCCTTGTTTTATAGTCATTCTCTTTTCCAGATTTTTTCTTATTAGCTTGTTTTTTGTTCCCTTTGGAAGCTTTTAATATCTTTACCTTAGATAGCAATTTGCATTGAATCATATTAATGAAGTCTAGCTGAAAGTTATACATCAATTTTTTTTCACACTGTGGAACATTTAAAATTAGACTTTTTTATCAGCACAGTCAGTGTGTTTCAAGGCAACTTAATATCCAAACCCCATTTTGAAACATCTGTGCAGATTCACTCAGCGTTCTGCAGGCTCTAACTGCGTACAAAATCTTGAATCACTCTGGAATCCACAGAGTTCACAAACAACTCGTGGATATATAAAAAACGCACAGTATATTGTGAAATTCTGCTGGGTTCCAGGCCATGTTGGAATTTCCACCAATAAACAGGCTGACATCGCTGTGAAAACAGCAACTGCAGAACCTGAGTGTATTTCCATTCCATTTGGAGATTTTAACACTCATGTCTTATCCCATCTGTACAAAAAATGGCAGTTGGAGTGGGACGAGCAAATTTTCAATGAACTCCACCTCATTAGACCTCGTATTGAGGTGTGGCAGTCTAGCTACAGAAGTGACTGCCGTAAAGAGGTCACTCTGGCTAGATTCAGCATCGGGCATACACGCTTCTTCCATCAACATCTGTTAAAAGGGGAAGATGCTCTGATGTGTGTCACATATGGTGATCCATTGAACATTTTACATATTTTAACAATCTGCATAAATTTTAACCAGCAATGTACATCAGCTTTTAACCAAAATAATTTTACCCTTTGTGACATTTTATGTGACTCTTTTGATTATGAAATCATTTTTAATTTTTTATTTAGTATTGGCTTTTTAAATCTCGTCTCATTTTGCTATATCGTTTCATCTCTTTTTATTTCTGATATAGTTTTGCCATTTTAGTTTTTAATTTATCTCTACATTAAAATCGTATGTACGGTCTCACCTTGCTTGGTGCAGAATGACCATTGTTGTCCTTGCGCCATAAAAATACAATAAACCAACCAACCATCCACTTTGAAATGCTAAAAGACTAATTTATACGTCAATAAAAAAATGAAAGGTTTTGCAAGTATAAAAACACAATGGCAAATAAAACATAGAAGTGTTTACTTAATAACAGCATATTGGTCCTCCAATGTCCTCCCAGAATGGTAGTCCTTTCTTTCTTTAGAATCCTAATTGCATATAATTATCTACCAAGACATTTCTAAAGAATTGGACTGATAAAGCCTCCCATCGGTCCACTTTGTCAGGAAATAATTCCAGAGACCCAGTCACAATCCTTTGAGACTTATTTTATAACACAGTGTTTTTTTCTATGGATAATTATTTTTACAATTTTTATAGAGAATCTTGTTTATATTGGGCCAGGGTATGCTAATTTAAATCAGCTTGATTTAAATGATGACTTTTTTAAAAGATCATTAATTAAAATCTAAAAATTTTTTTATCACAGTTCAATTATATCCTAAATCAAAATAATCTACAATGATGTAAGGTATTATTACCCTCCGCAGGGATAACATAATTGCCAAATATGGTCAACACACAAAGCCACCGGGGCGAGATTTTTGTAAGTTTTCGTGGGGGAATTTATTTTACAATAATTTTTGCCACCCACATATATGTAGCTTAAACTAAAGCCTTTTCTCTTAAAAACAAAAAAATTCTAGTTTGAGCTACATATATGTGGGTGGCAAAAATTATTGTATAATCTGCAACAGGAAACAGGTTATTTAAAGCAAATAAGCAAAAAAAGTGGGGTTTGTACTCAGTACAACCTAAGAATGTTATTTATTTTTTCAACTAAAATTCTCTTCTTCTCTTTGTGTATGTGTGAAGATAATCACTAGAATAATAACAGTATTCATTGATTGAGATAACAATGATAATTAGCAAACAAGTGTTTCACTCTTTGGCCACTAACCAACAGGTGTTAATCATAAACCTGTTTTTCAAGTGTTTGATTGGGTGCACTTCAGATTGCAACTGAATACCTGACGTGTCTGAGAAAAGCAAAGGCTTGGTGATATACAGAGCACAATTACAAGTTCATACTCATTTTCTAACTCTAAAATGACACAATAGTTATTTCGACACTAGCATTAGGTTTAAAAACATGATGTTTCAGAAGCCAACTTCCCTGCCTTCACTTGCAAAGGGCAAGTGAAAGCAGGATGAAAGCAGAATTCTGCCTTCACTTGACAAAGGGAGCAGTTGGCTTTCAAAACATTTTTTTTTTAAACCTTACGCTTATGTCGAAATAACCATTGTTATGGAATTTCCCTATGAAACTTTGTATTGTTTGGTTCTAAAATGGCAGATTGAAAAAAGATCCTATGTGGCTTTTATTTTGATGAAATTGCAACACTGTCAGGCACAGACCTCAATACTAAAACACAATAGTCGAAATATAAGTTGTATTTAATAATAATACACCTTTATTTATTCTTCTCTGATACAGTTTTGTAAACACTGCACTGTATTATTTACATTACGTTTAATGGTAAAAACTTTGTTTTAATATTAAGATAGGGTGCTGTTGAAGGGGGAGATGATGCCCAGGTTTGAGATAACTATCATAATCCACATATATCTTTTGACACGTCATTTCAACATTGTAAAAACTGTAAAGGTAAGAATTCATGAAGAAGGAATTCTTAAAGTGAGAACTACCTGTATACCAAATTTAAAAGGACTTAAAACAATGACCTGATTTAAGTCCTTTTAAATTCTATCTAAAAAAGGGACTTCGTTCACTTCATTGAACGTCAATACTATAAGGTTACTTTTAAATATTTTAATCTTTTTAAAAATGTTCTAAAAATATATTTGTTATTTTCATATATTTATATGTATGGAAATTTACAATATTTCTGCTAAATTATGATTTAATGATACTTTAATGATTTTTTTTTAATTTGGCATTATTTCCTTATCTAAGTATATATATATATATATATATTACATATTTCCTTATCTTCTGTACTAACTTAATTAAACTTCAACAACACTGTGGCATGATCTGACAAGTTCAAATTTAGAAAGCAACTAGTTAATTTAAATTTTAAAAAAGGAATTTAAATTAATAAAATTCAATTTAAATCATTAAACTCTGATTTCAATAAAAAAAATCTGATGTTTTATTTTTTTTAAGAAAAACAAACACGATTTTTCAATACACTGTATTAGGCAGCTCATTATTATATGGTCAAAAAAGGTACAGATCAGCGTAGGAAAAAAAGGGTTTCAAAGTTTATATTTCATTCTTCATATTAGTATATGATAGGGTGCATCAAATGCCCCTATAAAAATGAAATACCTTGTCCCTAGTCTTATTTTGTTCCAATAGTGCTCAATAATGATTCTACCAAATATTATATTTTTTCTAAATAAATTTAGGTGGTCCACCACAGTCATGAAGTTTTGCATTACACATGTAATTGAAATTCTGTCCCATAGATGGCGCCACATCGTAATAATTAAATTTTACTTTCAAAACTGTAATATCCAAGTCTTTATTTATCATTTTTATACATGTGGGTGATAGTTTGCTTTTGATCTTCCAAAATAATTTTTATCAACATTTAATCCTTTGCCAGAGGTTACAGTGACACCTAATGTTATTTTTACTAATACTATCAATGATAATTTGAAAATGTCTTCACTGTTGACTGTTACAGTACCTACTTTATCTACAGTGACCACAACTATGCAGGAAGCAGGTTAGAAAGCAAAAAAAAAAAAAACCATAACAGTCTTCAACAGTTTTTTGCCTTGGTACCAAAATAACGAATGAGGACTCAAAAATCATTGATTTTGGGCAACCAACAAACTTGCAGCTATTGAGATGTTTGTTATTTTATATTGATGAAGGAGCAAAAGTCAATAGAACAAAATGGGAGTCTGTCAAATTAGTCCTGTCACACACATATCACTGTTTTATGAAAAGGCAAACATTCCAATAATTAGTCCAAGGAAGGCATGCAAGAAAATTCTAAAACTTCCTTGGTGATAATGTAAAGTTAAGAGAAATACCTCTCAAATGTAGGTCAGCACCAGGGACCATTAGTAAAGTAATAAAAATGGAAAAGAAACTGGCCTTAACACTTCCTCTCTGGCCTGTGAATGTAAAGAAAAAAAAAAGACTTTGCTTTTCTCCTATCCATGAAGGGTAATTGATTAGCTACATTTGGGTCATACGATAAAGTTCTTTTGGCAAAAATCAAACATCGTGAAAAATTACAGATCGAAAAACACAGAAGAATACTTAATGAAATGAACACTATTATTAACTCAAGTAATTTTGTGAATATGAATGACACCTCTGATGAAGATGATACAAGAAGCAAGGTAGAACTGAAATTATCCAATAGGGCTGGTTCCTTAATCTCCATTAATCCTAATCCAAATGACGAAAATGTTATGAATATTGATAAAGAGTTTGAAATACCATTGCAGGCCCTTTAACTACAAGTCATCATCGCATGGCACACACAGGAACTACTGCCTTTATACTACATAACATCTTAAAAAAACCAAACTTGTTGCTTTAATAACATGTTTGAAAATGACTCTAACACAACAAGCAACCTATACTAGAGCACTAATAGTAGAGGCAGAGATTCATCTCTATGCAGCAGCAGATAAATGCAGAGGCAAAGTAGCAAAGAAGTTACCCAATATCTATAAGGAACAATGGGTTCCTCCCAAACTTGCAACTTTACATTGGGACTTGGAACTATTACCAACAATGGCAAATCAAATTATTATGGAAGAATGTTTACCATTGTCACAGGGAACATTCATGAGCTTAAACTTCTTCGAGTATCTTCATATCCATCAGGAGTAAGTGGAAAATCTGGGGATATAATTTCTGATCTAACTTCCAAATTACTGACATCTTGGCAATGTGCTGAATCAATTGTTAATATGACATTTGATACAACAGCGTCTAATACAAGTTATTTAATTGCTGAATGTATCAACATTCAAAGTAAACTGAAACAAGCTCTTCGTTGGTCACCTTGTTGTCACCACATTGGAGAGATCATTTTGTCACATGTTTTTGATGATTTGCAAATTGAGGCATCAAAGTCTCCAGATGTAACCATGTTTACCATGTTTTGTAAAAATTATGCACTTTTAAAATTAGTAGGTGGTGAATAGGTACGCTTCGACACCAAATCATTCAGCGAGGAGGTAAAAAATTTAGTCAAAGACTATAGACACAATGCCCTCAAATGAGCTAAACTAGTTACTAAATATGGAATGAACAGGGAAGACTATTTAGAATTTGGGAAGCTCTATCTTATATTTCTTGATAACCAAAATAATGGGCAACCAGAGGAAGGATGTAACTTTCATTCGAACGGGGGTTTTACACAAAGCCCGATGGCTGTTTAAGCTGATTTATACAATTGAAGTATGTCTATTTGAAAAGCAGATTCAGCAGCTACCTGTTAGAAACAGCAAATCTCCAAAGTAAGGGATTTTGTAAACTTTATTACTCTCATCTACAGTACATGGTGGATGACTTGCATTTCAGTGGTAGACGCCCCTTGGAATGACTTAAAGTTATTTCAGTCTATTTTAAAGTATGAGGCTGTGAATGAAATTATCTCTAAAAGTTGTAGTAGTGCCTTCAAGAATCACCTTTGGTATTTAACAGAAGAAATGGTATCTTTTGCACTTTGGAGTAACAAGGTACCAGTAAAAGAACGAAGGTCTCTTTCTGATGCAATGCTAGCTGTCAAGCCAAGCCCAAATTCTGTTGCAATTTTTAAATTAAAAAGTAGATTTGGAACTGGTTTGGGCAAACCTAAATTTCTAACAACTTTCAGTTTGTCAACAACTCTTTCTGACTTGGTTGGACTGATTCATGGTTCATTTTTAATCATCTAAAGTTAGATGCTCAGTTTCTTAAATAAGGTATAGAGTGTTGGATAGATTTACCTTCTTACAAAACATCTTTAAAGAACATTGAAGATCTAAATGTACTGAATGATTGTGCAGAATGAGAAGTAAAACTCAGTTCAGACTTCATGACATCAGCCAAGAGTGAAGACCAATACCAAAATGTATTGCACCTAGTTGAACAAGAATACAACCAGAAGTCAAACTTACGTAAATGCAAAATAGTACCTCAGTCCCAGTAGTTAAAAATGACAGTTTTGCGTTTTATAACATATAATTTAAAAAGAGTTTTCAAATCAAAATATAATGATAATGCATCATTTTAACTATTATGCAAATATACAGTAGGCTAATTATAATAAAGGAAATACTATGTTCAGTTGTAAAAACAACGCATGTTTCGTCATTTTTTCAACATTTTGTATTTTTCCCATGATTGGTGGACCACATAGATGTTGATGAAAATGTTTAAAACTTTACAGAATTAATATTTTTTTTTATATTTGAAACAAAAATATCACAGGGACAAAAGTATTTTTTGAATATTTAAAAACGATGGGGCATTTGATGCACCCTAGTATATGAGTTGTGGCTATTAAATATCGAGACTGATTTTGTTTTACTTTCCTTTCAGCTTATCAAAACCGAACAGTGTGCTATATTGTTCATTGTTATCTCCTACATCACATATAAAAATTTCAAGGTAAGACGACGAACAATCTGGCCCCAGCATTTGCTAGAAGAGGAACGTACTTAGTCACTGTCAGAATCTAGCTATTTCTATACATGAAACAACGAGTCCATTTGTTCTGGGTTAAACTTGTCAAAACTGCTATGGAAAGAAACAAAACGTTACAAAAAGTTAACGATGATTAGTGTCTATCTCATTTTATAGTTTTTATGTGGTTTAAAAGGTTTGAAGAAGATAAGAAAGAGGTTAAGGATGATCCATAGCCCGGTTGTCCCAAGACATCAAAAACGGATGACAATATTGAGAAAGTCGGACTGACTCTTCTAATACATTAATTGGCGATTGATTTCTGGATCATACATAAATAATTAAGATTCATCACATGTTGTTATGTTTTCTAAAATGTTTAGATCATTTTCAGCATTTTGAAGAATGTCAGCACAAATGATCATTTAAATTTCCTTTTTTTCAGGAGTGAGAATTCTCATCACCATTTTCAAACACATTTTTCTCATGTTAAAATTCTAGTGAAGAATTTGTCTATCAACCTTTGTCAATGTTGAGTAACTCAGCAACAGCATGGATACTCAAGTACCAATTTTCTTGGATGATTTGGCCAACTTTCTCAATGTTGTCATCCATTTCTGATGTCCTAGGACGACCAAGGCGCTGATCATCCTTGACCTTTTCCCTACCTTTTTTTAAACCTAAACCACTCAGAAACTCTAGGATGAGATAGACACTGATCATCACAAACATTTCGTTCTTTTCCGTAGCAGTTTTGCCGAGTATAACCCAGAACTTGAAATTAATTCGTTGCTCCATGTATAGAAATAGCTAGAGTCCAAGAATGACCAAGAATGCTCTTTTTCTAGCAAACACTGGGGCCAGACTATTGGCCGCCTGACCTTGAAACTTTTATATGTGATGTAGGAAATAACAATAAACAATACAGCATACTGTTTGCTTTTGATAAGCCGAAAGGGAAGTTAAACAAAAATCAGTCCTAATATTAAATTTCCACACCTCGTATTTTTACCCATAGTAAATTTATCGTTATTTATTTTATCCTGATTTCATTAAAACTGTGAACACTTTTTTTAAGAAAATAATTCACTCTTTTTTTAAATTTATTATTAGCATGTTTCAATAAATATTGAATCCGCTGTTGTTTATAGTTTGTCTGTTGACAATGAAAAGGGTAAGGTAAAAGTTTTCCATAAATACAGTGGTGGTAGCTATTGTCAACATTAAAAATTGGGAATTAGGGTCTGGTAATTGGAGAACCAAGAATCAGAAATGGAGAATTGGGGAGTGGAAAATTATGGAGTATAGAATTGAAAGTTGGTGAGTTAAAATTTAGAAATAAACTATGACTCATCAAATTTTAACTCACCAACTTTCAATTTTCATCTCCCCAAAAGTTGGCAAGGTGACTCTACCTGCTCTCTGAATGTTGATGAGTAGACATTTGTGAATAATGTGTGTAAACAAAAACACCTGAGGCAGCACTCACTGCTGTTTAACTGCGCTTTAACTGCTATTTTGCATGCCAATTAAATAATTAAGACTTCTCATTATTATGTTTTTTGGTGGGGGGGTAAGGGTTTCGCTCCTGTTCCGGACCTCTTGGTTTGTTGCAAGTGATTTTTCTATTAACAAAGAGTTAATAGGACAGTCACTATAAACCCACACAACCCAATGATCCACCCACTTATGATTGCGGCCTTATAATTTAATAACAAAAATGTCACACATAAACGGCATTCAACTGTAATCTAAACTTCAAAATTCAAAAATTATATTATTACCCCTTCAGAACATATTAAATTCAATAATTTTATACATAATTTTTATTATTTATATTTCATCTCTCCTTTTTAGTAAGCGGTGTAGTGAGACCAGGAAACTTTTTTGCTGTTATGGGAGCCAGTGGGGCTGGAAAAACAACGCTTATGAATGTTTTAACCCACAGAAATTTACAATCCTTGGACGTTAAGGGTGTTGTGAAACTAAATGGATACACTGTTGAAGACACACTGATGGATTATTGTTCTTATGTTCAACAAGCTGATTTATTACACAGTTTTCTCACCGTGAGAGAGCATTTGATCTTCCAGGTATTTCAGTTTTCATTTCTATTTGTATAAAAAAACTAAATAAAATAATTTTACTGTGAATTGATTTTTAGGATGCTTACCATCCTAATGAAATATGTTCAACATAATTAAAATAAGGTTGCACAAAAAGTATGATTAACCTTTAGCTCACGGGTATGACGACGTATATCCCAGCAGATTTACCTTCAAAACGAACAGGGCTTGGATAAGCCCTGTCACAGAGATTCCCAACACACACACACTTTCCTGTTCTTCAGAAGTCAGTGGTCAGTTTAATAGGACAAATGGCTGGATCATGGATGGTAATGAAAAGTGGGGACAAGATAAAAGCCTATTGTACAAACAGGACCTTTTCCCTCCTTACCTCTTCTTCACTGCTTCGTACGGAAGTTAAGGATCTGCTATTAGATTACGAGTAAGTTTCTAATCTTTCACTAATGTACAATACATGCATAATAAAGTTCTTTGGCATTGTTTATTTGTACTTAAGCACAGCTACACATCTCTCCTAACCCCTTGTAGTGATGCTTTCAGATGCCACTTGGGGTGGGTGAAAAGCGATATTTCCCCATATGGAATAACAAATTTCTGTTTTCCAGCACCATAAGCTAAAGGCTAAGTGCAACAGGAAACGTAATATACAGAATTTTCTTTATTAAGGCAAGACCTGCAAGCAGAATGTATATTGCTAATTCATTTTTTATTATTGCTATTCATGCTAGGAACTAAACTACAGTAGAACCTGTCTATAGTGACCTCCTTTGGAACAAGATTGCAATGGCAGATAAATAAAACATAATACTTTTGCAGTTGGAAATTGCATAATTTAATGTCGTGACAGCTGTTTCAGTAGCTTCTTGATACTTTTTTCAAACAAAATATACAAACCAAAAAAACTGTTGATTGGTAATGCTTGTCAAGGTTGCCACTATACGAGTTACAAGTTATGCTTCGGAGAAAAATAACCGTTTTTCACTGGGATAGGAGAAACATCTCTGGATACAACGCTGATCACCGAGACAGTGGAAATGTTCAGAAAAGTAGTCAAAATTAAACTGATGAGGATTTTAAATACAGTTAATGGGGGAACAGTTTTTTGTAGCATTCTGGGAAAAATATGCTTTCACTAGGATCGTTGATAGCTCCATTCCCTATTTGAAATATGTGGGAAGCTTCGAAGAAATTAAGGTCCGATGGAAAGTGAACGTGCTCAATTACTCGGGCATTATGGAAGGAGAAACGATGGTTTTGATTCTAACAGTGCTGGGTGATAGAAGATTTAAGCACTTCTTGTTTTCATACATAATTTTCGTGTTTCTTGACCCTAAATCGCAGTGCCTTTCGTGTCTGGCCCACATAACATTTTTCGCAGTCATGACAATCGATCTTTATCGGAATTAGGAATGGACTAACCGGAAAAGTGGACACAAGGCCAGTGGGTGGGGGGGATCACAGGAGTCATGACTCCCAAAATATATTTTTTCACTGTAAAAAATTTCACTTCATGATAAATGAGGGGTGTTTTTCCAAGACATGCAAATTCACTTGACCCCCCTAAAATGAAAGTCTTTATTCACCCCTTACACTTAGGGTTGTGACGTCAAAAATAAAAGCTAAACTAAAAGTACTATAAATATTTTTTTGCTTCTATATGTTTTACGGTGTAATATATATATTGTTCAGCAGTTGATCTAGAAAATATTTTCGGGGTGGGCAAACGATTATAGAGACCTAAAAAATGGGGGGCAACAAAAGTAAATCGGGGGGATCACCCTATGACCCACCCCCTGATCCACTTTGTTTGGTTCTAATTGCCGGTATAGTGGTGTGGCCATGAGTTAACCAAGAATATGCAAATTGGCCCTTGGACTGTAAAAAAGTTGAAGACCCTTGCTGTAATGCATACAAGTTTGTGTATCAAAATATGTGCTTGGGCACCCTCCCAATAATTTTGAAAACTTTTGATGCAAACAAGAATTCAGAGAGGTTCTTCTATCCCAGAAATCGGTTATTTTTCTGAAGCAATGTTTTGTAGCTTGTAGTGGCAACCATCACCGCATTATCAATCAATGGTTTGTCTGTTTTATAAGTGTATTTTGAAAAAAGTAGCATCAAGACTACGTAAACAGCTGTCATGACATCAAATATTTCATTTTAATTGTAGTATAGGGCAGTATTGTTTATTTATGCTATTTTTGCACAATCAATCATAATCTGTCAATATCATACAAACTGGAATCATGAATGGACCATTTTTGCCTTCAGCGATGTGGATTCTATTTCTGTCTGGGTGTTGATGATGACCAAATTCATGTTTGGTGATACCCTGGTGAAAGAGCAGATTTCAGTTTTATTCAGGAACGCCATACCTCCTGTCAGGCAGGCACCATGGTGTAGGGTGCTATCACATATAATAATGGGTTATTTCCCATGGGTACACTGACAGCTTCACAATATGTTAAGGAGGTCTTCAGCCCGTTTTGCCACCATTCCTGAATGGTATGCAGCACTTCATTTTCCAGCAAGATAATGTCCATGCAACGGCATAGCATGGGTTATGGCTGGGGAGCCTGCTGCCTATGGAGCCCCTAAGTGCAGCCATTTGGAAGAATCCAAATTTTGCAAACCAAATCCTTTTATTTTTATTAATATGATTTTGTTCATCTTATTTTTTATTTATTTACTTTATTTTTATTAACTTAACATATTTAAAATACAAAAGATAAATGAAATAGCAACAAAATAATCCTCCCAAACTGACCGACACAATTAGTGACGTTAGTAAACCAGAAGGGCTATTTTTATATGCCCAATATCTACCATTTGTATTGGTTTCTCTCTTAAGGCCGGAGTACATTAGAAAGTGAATATGAACGTTTTTACTGAAAGGATTGAATGAATACTAAATTAATAATGAATGCAGTTGTCTATTTTGATTAAACAGAGTTTGAATAATGGGGACTCTATATCTAATCAGTGGTATATGAAAGGGGGTTCAAGCCCCCCATTTGGTACAAAATACATTCTTCTGTTTAGTGCCAAGTCACATGATCTGTTAAAAATTACTTGAACCCCTCCCCCATAGTTTTTAAATTGCTACACCCCTGTATCTAAGTGAAATTTATTGAATGCAGCCTTCTTCGACTATAACGGAATGTGTCCTTCCAACATCCAGGGTAAGTTTAGCGTTGTAGCCGCTAAAACCCATTGACACTCTCTGTCACCAGTTCAATTGAATGCCCCAAACATAATATGTATTGTACTTTAAGCAAATTCTGTTGTATTAAAAAAAAATATGTAAAAGTATTTGAAGTACATTGTATTTAATCCCATTATAATTAAAATGTATTTAAAATCGCCTTGTTTTAATTTGTGCAAATTTTTCAATGACAATATTGAAATCTACATTGAAATCTCTTTCAATTGACAATATTGCCAGGTTACTTAGTATTTCTTGACTCATTGCACATCTTCGATAGGTTTTAATTAATTTCAGTTTTGAAAAACTTCTTTCACAACTGGCGGTTGAAGCAGCGATTGTTAAAAAAATTCTTAATATCACAACAAAGTTAGTTAAACTCTCTTGCAGTTTCCACTTGTACACCATCGAAGCAAATCTTAAGGTGTCCAGTTTGCAATCTGCTCATCAAGATCCACTTCCATGTACAAGAAATTATGGCATCAGTGATATATTTCAACGACCATAGTTGCAGCATTTAGCTCTGTGTACCTCGCACATATATGCTGAATTTGTTCATTAATGAAATCATCGTTTTTAGTGTCCAACACTATCTGGATTTTCTGGGTAATTTCTAAGTGAATAGCTATCTTTGGCTGGTGTTCTATTGCCATTGGTCCTTTGTTCATAGTTTAGCTTTTCCCTGGTTTTTATCTAAGTACTTAAACTGAATAGGTTTCAATCATTTGAAGATATTGCTAATCCAGGCTAATATCTTAAAACAGAAAAGGGGGAACTCAACTACTTCCAAAAGTGGCCTTTAAGGGAAGCGTAGCATTTTTTATATTCAATAATGATGGATGTGTGAAAAGATGTCAATCTTTGGCTCCGATTGTCATCTTTCTTCTGCTGATTGTCAGAATTATATCTGTAAGCTTAGCATTAAAATTTTCTCAGGCACAAACGATCATCCCAATATGGTAATGACATTAAATATCCTATCTACTGAGTACTAGCCATTTTTTAGTAACCTATCATAAGCAACTGACTCTTTGAATGTTTGTGTATATTCTCTCAAAGGTTTTATAGTTATGTGTAAATCAGGAAATATAGCAAATGCTGCTTTAAAGATTATCAGTTAAATATTAATAGGTAGAGGTAAGGTGACTCAAAATAGTCGTGATGCTCAGAAATAAAAGCGATGACTATACTTATAATTTTTTTTTTTTTTTACAGTTGAAGTATTTCACAATTTTCAGCCTTGATATTGATCAAACAACAATATTAATCAGATTTATATAAATTTATATTAACTTGATATTGACGTTTACCATAATCCGATAGCAAAAGATTTTAATACCTGTTTTTTCATTTGGAAATCTTCTCATTTCGTTAACACATACATCCACATTCTGCCTTCACTTGACAAAGGGAGCAGTTGGCTCCCGAAACGTCGTGTTTTTAAACCTTACGCCAGTGTCGAAATAACTGTTTGTTATGGAATCTCCTGGTGAAACTCTGTATTGTTTCGTTACATACATCCAATGGGAACTATGACTATTAAACCATATTCGGTAATATTTTCATGAAGCAAAGAATGATAATGTTATTTTTTTTCCATAAACTGATACGGTCAACTTGTGTTCCGAAATGAGAAATCTAACCATGCTATTAAATTTTTAATCATAAAGCAGTTGAGAAAGATACATGTTTTAATTGAAATGCCATTTTATTCAAATTATAGTGTCATTACAATTTCAGATTGAAAATATGATAATTTTGAATGTTGACATAATGAAAAATAACTAATATTATGAATTATATTTATATCACCAAAAGATTCTTATTTTTCTTGGTTTTCAGGCTATGCTGAAGATGGATGCCAATTTGAGTTATGAAAATCGAATGGAACGTGTTGAAGACACTATTATAGAGGTAAATTTTGATTATTATTTATTTATTCTGCTTATCAAATTATCGGTAAGTTTTCTTTTAATGTAACGAAACCTGTCTGTGATGGCACTCAAGGGACTGGGAAAGCATGTAATTCAGTAATGTATTGGGGGTGGTGCCGTCACACCAGACACCAGGCCAAGGGGGTGAGGTGACTAAATCACCTAACGACCCCAAAGTGAAGACAAGGTCAAATCCAGTTTGATCATCTTGTTGTTATCATAAAAGTGCCACAAAAGGAATTATTTTGAAAATAATTAACATTTAGTGGCTAGAGGGGGTGAGCTAAAGCGTGGGTGACAGAAATTGTTATCTATAAAATCCCTTTGAAAATTACAAAAACCATGCCGTGGATGGATGGGTGGGAGTTATTAGAGGAGTGGGGTACTTATAAATGAGGAATCCAAGCAAGGAGTATGGGAGAGAAAAAGATTGGGAATTGCTGGTGTAGTGTGCAAATATGTGGCAAGTGCAAAAATTGAATTTCCGAGGATAAACAATTTTAAACCGTACACCTATAGATCGAATCAACACATTTTGCAATAAGTTTTCAAATGTAATAGAGTTTTATCACATTCCAAATTTTACAGCAAAATTTGTTGATTTAATCTTCAAATATAAGCTCTTATAAACTGTGTTTTCTTTTTTTTTAACCGTGTTGATAACTAATCCACTTGGTTCCGATTTATGACTGTCAAGTCGCGTCGTTATATTCGATACGAATTTCCCTACTTAGAATCTACGTAGACTACAAAATCGCCGTCGTTATAGCAGGTTTCGTCGTTATATACGATGTCGCTATAACCGATATATTTAATATAGAGTAGAATAGCAAACCAAACTTCTTGTAAAAATTCCGTCGTTATATGCGATTGGTCGTTATAACCTGTGTTGTTGTAAACGATTTTCACTATAATTATTTGTATTTTCTTTCTTTTAATTATATTTTCTTATGTGTATACTTTATATAGCACTTAAGAATTGGGTACAATGTGTAACCATATTATGTATTTCATACTATGTAACTATGGTTGTGGCTCTTTATAATATATGGTAAATTGGAATGCGACTTTCATTGCCCACATGTGTGCCCACTCCTGGTATATAGCAAATAAACATATATGGGTATTTTTCGATTAACCAGTTTTCTGCTGCATCTTCTTGAGAAGTAGACAGTCTCATCCCTGTATATTCATGGATCATTATACTTGCTAAATAATGGAATGGTTGAATAGCTTTGTTCATTCTTTTCAATATAATTTCCTTGTAAGGTTCCAATTTCAAACTTCCTGTTAAGCAAAGTCATAATTTTATAGCATATGGTAAATTTGTGTTATCTGACTGAAGGACGTATAGAATTCAGCTGACTTTTATCAACTGTTTTATCAAGTTCAAAGATTCCCTATAAATTTGCGCATTATGAAGAATTGTAGTAATAAGGTTTGGGATATCATCAGCATGGCCAAATCGAATTTGCACATACTTGTGGTAATTTTTCACAGAGTATTGGGAAGTGTTTTTTTTGGGGGGTGGGGGGGCAAGGGTTACTAAGTGGGTTTTTTGGGTCGGGCAAAATTTATGCAACTCTGTAGACCACTGTAAAAAAACGATGTACATAAACTCTACTATCTAAATTGTTTTTCATCAAAGAACAATTTATATTGTCAAATATTAATATTATAACGTCAAAAAAAGTTAATATTAAAAAACGTTAATATTATAACGTCAAAGAACAATTTATATGATTGTATACGATTATAAACAAAATGAGAATTTTAAAGTGAAATCCCAGAATTATTTGAGGGAAAAACCTTCGAGTGGAGGAAGAAGTAAACCCTTGATCCCCCATGCTCTCATATTGACAAAAATTGCACAAAATTTTCATAAATATATATATATATATTAATACAGATATCTATTTTTTAAGCAACTAGTAATAACAGAATTAAATTTCCATATTTTTATTTATAGTTGAATTTGCAAAGCTGTGCTGATATGAAATTAGGGCATCCAGGATCGTTTGGGGGAATTTCGGGTGGTGAACGTAAAAAACTTTGTTTTGCAATCGAAGTAAGTTGATTTTCTATTTTTTGTTATAAGATAAATTCTATTTAGAAAAAAAGACAGGGAAGCAGGGGGGAAAATATGGAGTATCAACACAAGAATGAAATTGTACAGAAATCTGTTATGTTTTGTTCACGTTTTGATTTATTTTTTCCTTGTCTTGATTTCGCTTGCTTATGTATTTAAGTATTTGTGTTCCTAAGTACTGAAATGTTTACTTACATGTTTAAATTCATTATATATGGTTATCAGAATTATGAAATGCAAGGTTCATATGTAAAGAAACCTTTATGGTAATATCTGCATGAGAGATTACATACCTAGAACACAATTAAAGAAAATAATTATAATATTGCCCAATTAATAATCTTTTTAAATTTAACAGTGAACAAATACAGTAGAACCTCCATATAACGTACTTCCGTATAGCGAAATTCTCTATATAGTGAAGTTTTGGTAAATCCCCATGGTCATTACATATGAAAGTGTTTTTATATAACGAAATTTTTAACGACCAAAACAGAAAATCGAGTGGTCACGTCAGTGACATCGGGTTCCTTAAACCACGAGCAGGTGTACAGGGTATTTCACACCCTACAACTTACAATTTATGTAAAGAAATATCCACCCTTGCTTCTGAAACTGGCCAAACTCTTTCCTGTTGCCTTCAAAGTCACAATCTTTTGGGGTAGAATGACAAAGAGAAAATTCCACTTATTGTTCCCTGTAAAATTGGACGTTTTTAATGAAATAATGCTATATAATCAGATGGGGTGCAAATCACCCCGCGCGCGTTCTCGCTTTCCTCTAATCGGTGCACCTGCTCACGGGTTAATACTGTGGGAATACAATACGATTTTAAGGTAAGTGGCAAACAAACAGAATGAGGCACGCCTAAGGGACTTTAAACTCCCTAATAAAGAGTTTTCCTAAGCACAAACACCTGTGTCTGGTTGCCCCATACAGTGCAAAGCTGTTAGACTAGAACAGGCCCTAATTGTCCTTGAATACACCATATTGTTTGAATAGTAGTACTTGTCACGATCTTTTGCTCATTTAATGACCAGAAATCCAGACCTTGCAAATTTCCCACAGGGGTGCTAACACTTGTATGATGAATCAACACCGCCATTTGTTGTGCAGCAGGATGTTAGAAATTTTTCTACAAAAGCATGAATGTGTACACTGGCCTATGCAAGGGAGTGTTGGTGGGAGTTGTAATCCCACCCATTGCAATGAAATTTTGTATATTTAACATAGGAATATGTGAGTTGTAGCTCTGTAACCCCCCATTGAGCCTATAACCCCACTTATGAACTTTCTTCACATGCCTATGACTCTGTATGAAAGATGCATTAAACAGGGGTCCCACTCGTCCTATATTACTGTCCTATTATCATTATTTTTTTTTTTAGTTATCGGTATAAAATTTGTGTTATGGGTTGTCTTTATTCCAAGTTTTGATCATTGATGTGGGGTATACAATTTCCATTTTCAGCTCGCTTCGCTTGCAAACGTTTGTTTAAGTGGCCATTTTATTGGCTACATGAAGATGTAATTCTAAAACTGTTTTCAACTTCCTAGGGTGCTAAATAAATTAATACATACACTCCTCCTGTCATTGTTGCGAGGAACGTAACATTGCTCGTTAGTGCAATGGCTGATTTCTCTTCTATCAATGACCAATTTTCTTTCAGATTGGACTGTTGACTTTTAAGATTATCAACTGTGGTACTTTTTTAACGTTTTCAGATTAAGGTGTGAATTTGATGTACAAAGTAAAATTGATATATATATATAAGTATAAACATGCCTCGTTATACACGGTTTCCAGAGAACTGGCTGAGTGAAAAGAATGGAAATAAACATTTACTTGGATTTTCACAATATTCAGAATAACCTTGAAATGGAGCAGAAACACATGTTGAGGTTTGTTAACAATAGCTGGTTTTCTATGGTCCCTGTTATTTCAGTAATAACAAAGCAATGGTCTGCCTTAGAGGAGTATTTCCTTGAGTACATCCTCAAAAACAGCAAGAATTAGGGCAAGTCTAAACTTTATCTAAGTATTAGATCTCACCTGAAGGATCCAACAACTTTAGCCCACGTGCTTTTCCGGAAGTCAGTGGATGAGACTTTTGATAAATTTCTTCTTTTAATGCAACGAGAATCCTTGATACATATTCTATATGATGAAATATGCTGTGTTATTCAAAGCCTTGGTTCGAGAATTGTTAAACCAGAACTGTTAGGAAGTATGTTTGGAAGGAACTTAAAGAACTTTGATTTCAATAACCTGGAAAATATTCTTCCAACAACTGAAATTGATGTTGGAATTCTTGCCAGGAATGAAGCTTTAAGACTGAAGGAAAAAGAATTAAAACTATTTTTCCATGAGGCAAAACATTTTATTATGACAATTATTGAATATTTACGTGATAAAATTCCTCTGAGCAACAAGTTACTGGAAAATATCCAGTGCCTTCATCCATTATTTAAGATAGAACCAATGTCTTTGAAGTGCATAGCAAGAGTGGCTAAAGAAATGCCACTTGTTTTCCAGGAGAATAATATAGATAAGCTGTTTGACGAGTGGAAATTGTACATGATTGAACAAGTGAATGAATATGCCCTGACCACTGAAACAAGGGAAAATAGAATTAATAATGTAGATGATCTGTTTGAAGAATCAGAGATTCAAGATGATGAGGAACCTGCAAACAAAAGTTCCACCCCTGTAACAAGAATAGATGTTTATTGGTCTGATGTCCAGAAGAAGAAGAAGAATCATCTTGGGGAGAAATACCCTGTACTTTCTCGTGTAATTAAACTGCACTGATACTCTTCCATGGGCAGGTGGACGTTGAGAGAGTTTTCACTTAACAGACTCTTTCTTAACTCAAATCGTCCACTGTTAAATGAATTATAAGTGAATGGTCTTCGAACTGTGCAGGTTGCAAAAAAGAATGACATTTGTGACATACCTATTACCCTGCTGTGTCTGAAGTATTTCCGAGAAGCACATAGTAAATATGGAAACTATTTGGAAGAACGTAAGAAGAAACTTTCAGCTAAAAAAAATGAAAAGAAATCATCCTTCAGATGTTGAAATACTTGAGAAAAAAATTAAAAGGCTACAGGAATTAATCAAAACAAGTCATTCACTGATTCGGGAAGCTAATGAAAGACTTTCAAAAGGTACTAAAAGAACGGATATGAAAAAAATGTCAGCTGCACAGGCCTTGCTAGAGTCGGGGCGTAAACAACTCATAACAAATACAGACGAATTGAAGCATGCAGAAACTACATTGTTCTCACAGATAAAGAGGGCTAAGAAGTAGCTAGTATAGAACAATAAATCCTTTTAGGGAACTTTATCTAACATTATGGTTTTGAAATGATCACATGAATGACTGTTTCTAAAACATCTAAAGTTTGGTTAACGTTATGGTACCGACTTCTAGTTGGATGGACGAATTATGATTGCAAAAATTGTACCACATGTGATATAAATTGTTAACATAACTATCTGAAGGTTTCATTCAGTCCTTTTGCTACATAGGTGACCATGTCTTATTTTTCATCTACACCTTATTTAGTAGTATAATTCTCGTTTTTCTTTCTTCTTGCTTTTTTTGCATTTACTGTATGTTATTAACAGTTGAATATGTTTGTTGCCCTTTAATTCAGTGGCACAGGTTCACATTTGAACTTACGCCTATCATTTGGTATAATAACGTGTGTATTGTGTAGTGAGAATTGAATATCTGCCATAGTACACGTGTCAGCGTGACAATAGATGACGGATGTGGGGTAGTTGGGTTTTAAACCCGTCTCGCAAAAGACGTTTTTCACAAGAAAATCAGAAGATTTAGAAATTTACCCACCCCCATGGTTTTGTGTTTGTTTTTGGTGCTACTGATACGTCCTATATTTTTTTCATAAATGTCCTATATTTTTTTAAGTTGTGACTATGACCCTTGATTAAATATGGCATTTTAAGGAAAGAATTGTTCAACTATTTTTTTTTTTATATGCATGTATATTTCACACTTAAAAACATCTATTTTTAAATGGTTGAATGTTATTTATGAGAAACAGTCGTTAACTGGAAAATGGGATTTTAATTGTGGTATCATATTGCACTGCCCTGGTTCATGAATACATCGTTTCCACATAGCGAATTTCCTATATAACGAATTTTTTTTTATGGAACCGTCGATTTCATTATATGAAGGTTCTACTGTAATTGTATTTCATGCGCTAACATGGTATAAGTATTTAATGAATTTTGTCACAAAAATATATATATATTCCTTTTAAAGTGTCAATGCTGAAACAAGACATGACTGTTTAGCAATGTTATAGAAATGTCATGGGAGGAGTATTCCCATTATGAAAGCACTCAGTTTCAATTCTTGATAAAAATATACAAATGTTTTTCTTCCTTGCCCTATTCTATTAAACTATGATGGGCATTTATTAATTCATTAGGGTAAAAATTCTCTTAAAGCACTCTTCCAAATACCCTATATCAGAGGTCGCTAACCTTTCGGATCTCACAGACCACTAAATTCATAATTTTAAATCCCGCAGACCACATTTCGTGAATTTAGTGCAATATAAAGGTGGAAATTGTCATTCAGAATATGAGAATTTCTTAGAATATTATTTTTGTTTTATTATTAATAAAACATTAAAAATGCAAATAATGTCCAGATTTTGCTGCGGACCACCAAAATTTTCTTGCGGACCACCGGTTGGCAACTACTGCTCTATGTTACTCAACGATGCCAAAAAATAGAAAGCATTCCGACTAACTGCTCACCATACTCCAGGGGTTGGTTCCCTAGGCCTTAAGAGCTTACGATTCCTCAGAAAAATGTGTCTACTTTTCTCTACAGTGGTGTAGTGATAATGCATTTGCTTGTCACGTCATCAACCCAGATTTGACGCTCAATAATATATCACAGAATGTGTGCCATTTTTCTGCAAACCATAGTCCAGGGTTTGAATTCCTAAGGAAACACTTGAGATCCCCGTGCAGTATAGCCCTTGCTATTCTTGCACTCTAAAAGCATTTTGGATTTGGTTTGTTACATGTGCAGGATTTGCATGCAACAGGGACCCGCCCCCACCCAAATATCGATTCTGCTACCTACTACGTCTTACAGTATTTGAAAAAAAAATGCTACTTTCAAATTCATTCACTCACATTCGCTACCCCCTTTTTCATACCCCACTATTTTTGTCCCCTACATCACCATTCATTCTCAAGCACTGACCAGGCGAGAACGCAATTTCATCATCTGAGCTAAGTCCTTGGCAACAAACGATCTATTCGGTACCATTTGGACAAAAACACTTCCTTCTCATTTGATACTTTCATTTCAGATCTAAATTCTTAAATCATCTTTCCTAGTTTCACCCAACGTCAACTTTTAACATCAAACTCCCTATATCTTCTCCCACTCTTTAACATCAATTTCATCCTATACATAGAAGGGATAAAACGAGAATTCGTTAAGTGCCCCAGAAGACATGGGAAACTAGGCTAGGCATGAAACTTGGAGAACCTGCAATTGCTAGGGAATTAAAAATTGTCCCTGAAGATCAGGGAAAAATTCCTTAACTTCCATTTTGAATAGATCAATCTCCCATGAATGTGAAGCCATTTTCCTCACAACTGACATTTCATTGAAAGTTTTGTGATTGATCAGGGAATTTTGCTAAAAAAGTCAGGAAAATGTCAGTTTCTTTTTCTCCAATGTGAGTGGAAACTCTGTGTATGAGATATGTGCTCTAATTTTTAATTTGTATTTTAATAAATACAGTGCAAAAGCACATACTATAAACATTCTTTGCTTAAACATATTAAATGGGCATAATCTTGTAAATTTTAGGTGTTAACAAATCCTTTAATAATGTATTGTGATGAACCTACTACTGAGCTGGATTGTTGCGCATCCATGAGTGTTATCACCGAACTCCAAAAGTTATGTCACAGCGGGAGAACGATCATGTGTACGATCCACCAACCTTCGTCGGATGTTTTTAAAATGTTCGATAATATTCTGCTGGTAGCTGAAGGTCGAATTGCTTATATGGGATCTAAACATGGAGCACTTGAATTTTTTGAGAAGTAAAGTATCAAATGGTTTTTTTTGCGTTAAATAATATAGAAAAAAAAGAATTTAAGCATGTCACGTGTTATAAAGTTTGACATACAATTACTTATCCATATGAAAAATTTGTCTTATCTTTTCAGGATGGACATGATACCCCCAATCAATTTTAATCCTGCTGATTTCTTTATCTACAACTTAGCTATTATTAAGGAAGAGGAACAAAAATGCAAAGATAAAATTAATGTAAGTGTACTTTATACATTACATGCTGTTTTTTAGTTTCTTGTGTTGCGCTATGTACTTTCTTATTTAACAGCTTATGAATTATAATTGCATTATGCTTTAAGAATTGCATAGATGTTTTGATCTTGTTTACTAATTAATATTAATATAGTGTAGTACGTTTCTAGATAGCCCTGCGGTGGCGCAGTGTGGTAACGCGTTCTCCTAGTGCGCCGCTAATCCGGGTTCGACTCCCAGCAGTGCAAAGAACGCTTACTCAGAGATCTCATAAAGATCGCACTGCTCACTGTAGTCCGGGGTTTGGTTCCCTAGGCCTTAAGAGGTTCGGATTCCTCGGAAAACAGTAGGTCCCGGCGCAGCATGACCACTGTAGTCTTTGAGCCGTAAAACCAAAAAGAAAGAAAGACGTTTCTAGACACTGAACATGTCTCACTCAGAAGGATATACCGTAAAGGAATGGAAATTGTTTTCTGTTGCGGCTATGGGTAACAATCATGTAACGAAATTACTGATCTGTCCTAGCTTTTCATCCTTCTTTCTTGTTTTATCTGACTGAAAATAAAGCGAATTCATATGTTGACTTCCACGTCTACTCTACCTACCAATTGTCACTGCAATCAACTAATTTCTTCTGAGCAAATAATTTTAATATCAAATATGATTCACAGAATTTTCAACCAGGTACAACAAAGGGAGAAAAAATTTCAATACTTAGGAGATAGTGAAAGCATTTACAAAATTGCATCTTCATGTTTCTGTAAACATGATTCACAGGTCCTGCATGACCACTGTCGTAAAACCAGAAAGAAAGAAAGACATTTCTAATTCACTCAGAAGGATATACCGTAAAGGAATGGAAATTGTTTTCTGTTGCGGCTATGGGTAACAATCATGTAACGAAATTACTGATCTGTCCTAGCTTTTCATCCTTCTTTCTTGTTTTATCTGACTGAAAATAAAGCGAATTCATATGTTGACTTCCACGTCTACTCTACCTACCAATTGTCACTGCAATCAACTAATTTCTTCTGAGCAAATAATTTTAATATCAAATATGATTCACAGAATTTTCAACCAGGTACAACCAAAGGGAGAGAAAAAATTTAGGACAATGATTTGTCTTAGGAGGTAGTGAAAGCATTTACAACATTGCATCTTCATGTTTCTACAAAATGTTCTTCTAGATGGAGTAATTTCAGCGTTAGGCAGTGTTTAACAAAACAACGGTATAAACCAATATATTTTAAAGTATATTCCACGAAATTTGGGTTTTGTGACAACCTCTGTGGGTTTCTTAAGTAATTTGTAAATCATTGCTGAAATTTTCAAGATAATCTATAAATTCTGCAATTTTCCCCCACATCAACAGCTTATAGTTAACTAATGATAATTAATTCCTAATTAATTAAAACTGTAATTAATAATATAAAAGTATTACCTACCTTTTTATATTGATTTATTGCTTATTTTTATGTTTATACCCAAGCACTGATAGTCATTTATGCTTCCCTTAAATAATATTTATAGACAGGGTGTTTACGGATCTGGAAAAGTCAGGGAAATTTGAAATACAAAGGCCAAAGTCAGGGAAATTTGAAATTCATTGTTATAATAAATAACTTATTAAAATAATTTTCCTGAACTGTGCTTTTCATACCACATTACCTACTGAAAATTTTGAAAAACTTGTACTTTTGACTAAACTTCTTCCAAAAGTTACCATTTTTCACCAAAACTAATATAATTTATATAAAATTATTAAGCCCATATATTTTTCAGAAGAAAATGTTTGCCAAATATGTAACTAAAACTTGAAAAAAAAGTGTTTTTAGCTAAATTATCTAATCTGTAAGGGATTTTGATCCTACCAGGGTCATACACATAAATTTAATCTTTATGATTGTATATAGAGTGAATTGGGGTAAGATGGCCACCAGTCTGGCAGCATGGGCTTTCCCTTTGTGAAAATAATTTGTAAAAGGAAGGTCGCGATCGGATGTGTATATATATATATGGTCATACACACTTTTCCATACTATTTGTATAGTAGAGGTTTTATTGTTAACGTACTGACATATAACAGCTTTAGTTTTCGCAATCGTCGTCACGTGACTAACATGGCGTCTTACCCCGACTCTAGGGAAAGATGCCTATTTTTTTTCGGGGTGAGATGGCAGATTTAAAAAAATATATATTTTTCATTATTTTAAGTAAATATGCCTCGTACACATGTCCGAACGTCAAATAGAGTACAATGGAGCAAAGAATATCTGCAATTTGCCATGAAGCATGTACGAAGATCCAGACATGCTGGAAATAGCTACAAACAATGATGTGATCATGTTTTGTTTACCTCCTCATTCTACTCATTATCTACAACCTCTTGACAGATATGTTTTTAAATCTTTGAAACATTTTTTTTTTACAACGCTGTGACAACATGGATGAAAGCACATCCAGGTAGGAAATTATCCAAGGCTCAATTTGGCCCTTTGTTAAAAGAGGCATGGCAGAAGGGAGCAACGCAATATAAAGCTTCTAGTAGTTTTAAAACCTGTGGTATTTGGCCGTATGAGCCAGAAAGTATACCCGAGGAAGCATATTGCATTTCAGATTGTGCTCTTTCTTCAGCTACATCAGAAGATCAAAAGGGTCAGATAATAACACAGGACGTATTAGAAAATGCCGAAAGCAAAGTTCTTTCGAAAGCAGGGTGTTCGTTTGAGGACATATTTCCTATTCCTATTTTACATCCAAAGGAGAAGAAACGAAGAATGACGACAGTAGGTCTACTAACTGAACATGAACACATCGAGAAAGTGAAAATGAAAGTAGAAAAGAGGAAACAAAACGGAAAAGTTAGTGATTTGCAAATTCGAAAGAAGAAAGGCAAAGACAGCAAAAATAACTGTGTTGTTTGCAACATAAATTATTACGATAAAAAAGGGCCTAAAGTACCTTGGTTAGAGTGTATCATTTGCAAGGAATGGCTTCACAAAACATGCACATCAGAAACAGATATGTGCAATAAATGTGCTGATCCACAGTAACGGTAGCCAGTGGTAAAGGCAATTCATGACTATTAATATCTGAAAAATACTTTACAAATTCATCAGCAATCGCTGAAAAATGTTGTTAATTTTCTTTTCAGTAGATACCCTGTGTTTTTCCTACTATGTTTTCAATAAATGATGTTTCATTCCTATTAATTTAACGTAAGTACACTTAATACACAATTGCCAATCTGCCATCCATTCTTCGGGGTAAGGTGCCCAGGTGCATGGTATGAAAAAGTGCCACAAACAAAACTAACATAAAACAATGAGGTTTGATATCAAAATCTTTCAGTAAGTATAAAAATATTCATAGTATTCATTTCCGATACCCACATTATTTTATTTGAAAACGCCTAAATATAATGTCGTTGAATAGTTAAACTTTCTTCCCCCGATTCACTATAGTTTAACTCCTTTATAATGAACTTAAAAAGGGGTAAATGAAAATGTAAATCGTCAATTAATGCAAGTTTTTAGTGTAAAGAAATATTCTTTTTAATACAGCTTTTGAATTTGTAAATTCACTTTAATTGAGTTATAAATGGCTTTGGGGTTTACATTACTAAATTTTATGTTCTTGAATCTTGTTTTGATTATGCAAATTTTAATGCCTTGTGTGTTGCTTACTATAATTAGCTACTGGAAATTGATTAAGATTTGTTCTGGGAAACCTGGAAAAGTCAAGGAAGTTTGAAACAGGATTTGGATAGACACCCTGTATAGGAGATTTCCATGACTAGGTATGTGATAAAAAAAAACTTATGTAGGTTAAAAAGTTTGATAACCACCATCAGCATAGAGATCTCAAAATTATTAGAGCACATATTTTGTATGTTTATGCATTACAGTATATGGAAAATCGCAATTTATTTCAGATTATTAGGGGAGCACAGGCCCATATAACTCTACGCCTATGATAACCACTTGTATAGACTAAGGCTCGTGAGAAACACCAAAATACAACACTTCATCTCTTCTATGTATTCGACTTCACGCATGTGGATAGTTTCAAACTTCTCCCTATAAATTAATACTTAAGAACAAATACTTAAGATACAAATCAAATTCATTTGCCTTAAATGTTTTTCCATTATGTATAAAGCTGTTTTCCTCATAGTGACCGGCCCCTGTATTAAACCAACTTCCCTTCCCTTTGTTTTTCATGATTTTTTAAAGTCTAAAATAAAAGAAAATTCTTTGTATCGCCATAAAACATTTATGGCACAAATATAATTATTCTGGAGCACAAAATTGTCTACCTTATAATAATTTGTATCTTACTATTTTTAATATTGAAATATTTAAAAATTTACTTCCAGATTATTTGCGATACTTTTGAGCAATGTAAAAGTAATTATGGAAATTCTGCGGAACTATATCAAGATTGTAAGGTATGTTTTAAAGTTAAATTTATAGTTGACTATTTTCCGGAAACCTGAGCTGGGATCCCCTGGAAAATATTCCTGGTTTTATTTTTTCTCAAATTATTGTAGAATTTTGTTTTAAATTTTTTCTTTGTAATTTTCAAGTTTTTTGTATACAACAATAGAAATTATTATTTGTCATTAAAAGTAAATTCTTGTGTACATATTTTTAATAAGTGTTTAAGTCATCATCTAGTCTACAATAAGGAGGAGGAAAATTATAAATTTTAATATACCTCTACACAAGAGTTTAATGCAATATTTATATTAAGAACTGTGTTCATTAATGTAAAATGGATCAGTTTGATTTCATTGCTAAAAATTACTTGTTGACATAAACCGTTCTAATCGTTAATTATATATTCCAAGTTTATTTTTACATATTGTTTAAATTTTGTCGAAGGATACAGTACTAAGAATTAACTTCATTAAAATATTTTATGCCAATACTGTAGATATTTAGTATATTTTTAAAAATACTAATAAAACACCTTAAAACATTAACGAATGCTAAGCCCCCCCCTCCCCTGGTTGAATCTTGTAAAAAACAGTTACGTTTCTTTTGATTCCAATTCTTACACAATGTTATTAGTATTGCATCTTCCTTATTATATTTCTTATCTATTAGTTATACCTATGGTGAGTATTATGATTTTCAAATGTGCTTTATGATAAGATAAAATGACGATTTTTTATGAAGAAATTTATTTGACAACAAAATTTTTATTCCTATATTTGTTTGTGGGTGGTGTGGGGAAGCTGTTTCACAGAATTTGTCAGAATTCCATGTTGAGACAAAAATAGGAGATAACTTTTAAGGGGAGTGCAAATTGGTGAAATTTCACAAATTTAGATTACAATTGAAAAAGTAAAAATATGAACTCCTCTGAGGATTTGCCCAAATAGATATCCCTTTCTCTCCTGCCCACCAGAAACATGATGCTTTGAAATTGCGCTAGCTACTGAACTTTAGAAGAACCAATTAATGAATTTTTTTACAACTTTATTTTGGGTAGTTAATGAACAATGATACAAATAAACATGGTAGAGCAAATAAACAATGATCTTGATATTATAATAATGTACATGGTTCGTAACCACCCGGGCAGTAATGAATAAAGACGAGAGCCTGACAGAGCCCATACTGCCCAAATTAAAAGCTAACCTGAAAAAATTATTCCATTCATAGAGAATTTTTATAGATATTCCATAAATTTAGGGAGTCATCTTTTAACAGAAAAAAAATGGGAAATCAAGAAACATCGCTAAAAAAAATGGTAATCTCCCATAAAATGCGGGAGATTTGGCAGGTATGCACACAGCACTTTCAAATGGCTAGGTGAGGAATCACATGACAAACAAGTAGGAGAATAGTGAAAGGAGTGGACAACTCGGAAGCATCACATCCAAGCATCAATGATGCCTACAGGCCATTTATGAGAAGTGTGATTTTTTACCAAAAAAACATAAAAATTTTGAGGGGTGGGGGGCAGTAGAGAAAAAGAAAATTGCACATGAGGATTTTTCATGGGATTTTCTGTAGTGTTTTTGATATCGATCGTAAAACTGTAAGATGGAGTTGAAATCCATACACGTTGGCATTTCTGTACAAGTTATATTCACATAAATAATTATAAACAAGAATTGATGAGAAAAAGGTGTACCGAACTTGCTTTCAAGACCATCGTATTTATGTAGTCTGCATGTGCATTAATATTTGTGCAATAAACTTTCCAATGTCTTGTTACATAACAAATTTTGTAGATTCATCATAAAAGTGATCACATTTCCATGAAATGTGCAATCAGGATCATTTTCTACAAATTGAAAACTATGACATTTTAGAACTTTAACAAAAATTTATGATTTGTTGTAAAAAAATTTAATATAAATTTTTTTTAATGTATAAAGACTGTTTTTCTGTGGAATGACTACAGGAATTTTGACAATTTTTGATATACAGAAGGTTAACATATGGAAGTTCTATTTTGTTTGCTTTGCTTTTGAAGCAAAAATCCTTGTAGGAAAAAAAAAATCCAAAGTTGGGGAGGGAGGACTCAAATTGGGAATTGTTTTTGAGGCATTGTAATTGATATGGAGTATAGCAACATCCAAAAGGCCTGTTATAAAAGCTCTAGCTACTGAACAGTGAATATTTTTCATCAGTTTCTTCGATGTGAAATTGAAAATAATAATTTCACAGCAGTAATATGTACATTTTAATATTCATCGAGTATGCAGATCATAGGAAATACACCAAGCAATGGTGATTGTGCTTCAAAAAATGCAACATGTGATTGATTCATTGATTATATTCTAAGGCTAGTATGTGAAGTACAATTAATTTTTGTATCGATGAGATGGTCAAAACAAATTCCTCCACCATATGATGAAAACATAGCCTGATTGAGTCATATTGTTCCCAAAAGACAACCACAGGTGAAAAAACACAATCCATGCAACATTAGTGGATAAAACTAAAACCTTACTGCTGCCTTTGCAATCAAATTCAGATTAGGGAAATTTTTCTCAAATGAAGTGAGCAGAGAGAGATGAATTGGCTTACTTACGTCAAAATTTCCACTGGATTATCGATGAAAAAATAAAAGGGGTATTTTCTCTAGCCCTCAGATCAGACAGATTTTTTAAGATCCTGAGTTCTAAAAGAAATATGGACATATATCCATTGTTATGCATGACTTACACTCTATTATTTAGCTCACCATTTGTCAACTTAACAAATCTAGAAATTTTTCACCCACCTTAAGTAGCGACTAATCATCCCTCATTCAATCGTCATATACATTATAGAGCTTTGCGGGATATTCCACCACGTCTGTTTATTAAAAACACTTAGCGTTTTGCTTCGTGCTATACGGAGTATCTTCTGAAGAAACAGCCGACCAAGTTTCCCTCTGTAAAAATGCAAGATTTCCACTTGTTTGCTCGCAGACAGAAAATGAGTGATTTTCTGCCGAGCAACCAAGCAGAAGTCTTGCACTTTTGCAGAGGAAAGCTTGGTCTGCTGTGTCCTCTGAAGATGCTCAGCATAGCACGGGGCAAAACGTTGAGTATTTTTAATAAACAGACTTAACGGAATATCAATCAAAATTCTATAATGTATATTAATAGACACCGTAAAAGTCTTCTTGAATGCATTCAAACCTCGTCATATGCTAAGTGCTCGTGAATTTTCCTTTTCAAAAATTTGATTAGTTAATTCAAGTATTATAATCCAAAATATTGTATAAGCAACGTTCTATATTTTAATGAATTTTAAAATATTTTTTAATATGTTTAGCCAGCTTTGGATCTTCCAGAAGTCTCAAGGTAATATATATTTTTTTATAGCAATTAAAAATGTTAATACATATGACAGCCCACATGCTTTTTGTTAAAATGAATCAGTCCAGATAACAATTAAATGATTAATTGAATTTTAAAGAAAATTTAGCATTCTTACATTTGATATCATGAATTACTTATAGAAAATGAAAAATGATGTTAATGATGTAAAATTTTGTCACGTAAAGGACGTTAAGTTTTTGCATTATAACGTAACATTAGGTTAGGCAGGTACAAATTCATAATGATATTTATATTTATTAATGAACTATGTTTATAATTTTTATTATGTACTTTTCAAAATTTAGGTACAAAGCATCTTGGATAACCCAATTGAGGTTTTTAACATGGCGATCCTTTCTTGAAATTCGACGTGAATTTAAATTAAGTTTAATGACACTTATTATATCAGCAGTAAGTACAATTGATATTTGATAAATTTGCTAAAAACGGATGGTCTAATTTGGAAAATTTGAGTTATCCAACCACATATATACAGGGTGGTCCTGAACTCTACCGACAAAATAAGAGGAGTTGTTGTGAACAACTAATAAGGCATATTTGCCTATATCCTCGTGTCTGCTATGAGGCTGGTTTGGCTGTAGAGCGTAACTGCTGTTTACTTCTATCTCATTGCTATGTGGCAATTACGTGAGTTAAATGTTGTAATTTTTTATATATAATTTGTAATTGAGCTTATAATACAATAGAGACAAAGAAATCCTGAATTCAGTTTGTAGAGTCCATGGTTGCAACTAAAGTGGCAAATTCAACACATACAATTCAGTGGTTAACTGATTTTAAAAAATCGCCGGAGAGAGCCCAACGTCTTTTGACATTAAATAATTTGAAAAATTCTTGAAATGGCGCATTGTAGCCATTTGTAAAAATCTTGAATGTGGTGGATGCAAATACTAAATTCACTGTAGTGCCCGAACGGCTAATTTTTGGAAAAAAATTCACTGAACAAAAAATATTTTAGAAACGATGCTTTCTCATCTTAACCATGAATATATGGAAGCTTAAATATGCTCATAGGAAAAGGAATTACAAGTTCTATAGTTTAGTGGTTAGAGTACATCTCTGGCAAAGAAGAGACATGGGGTCGTGCTCCACTAGGTTTCCACAAATTATTTTCTTCCTGCGAATTGTTATACCATAAAAAATAGTTCTTTTGATGTTCTTCACCTATTGCACATATTTGGCCATTCCCAACCCTTTCGGCCCTGCGGTGGCGCAGTGTGGTAACGCGTTCTCCTATTGCGCGGCTAATCCGGGTTCGACTCCCAGCAGTGCAAAAAGAACGCTTACTCAGAGATCTCATAAAAGATCGCACTGCTCACTGTAGTCCGGGGTTTGGTTCCCCAGGCCTTAAGAGGTTCGGATTCCTCGGAAAACTGTAGGTCCCGGCGCAGCATGACCACTGTAGTCTTTGAGCCGTAAAACCAAAAAACAAACAAACAAACCCTTTCCTATTGTGTTAAAAAAGGCAGTTTTAGGCTTATTTTTACTACACAGTAATACAGATCAAAATCAGGAAACTGAATTCCGGATTTCTTTTTCTCTACTGTATTATTAGCTCAATCACTTAAATTATGTATCAAAAATTGCATTTAATTCATGCAATTGGCTACGTAGCAACGTGATGGGCATAAACTGTAGTTACGCTCTACAGCCAAACCGTCCCCTTTGCGGACACGGGGATATGGTCAAATATGCCTTATTTGGTATCTCCAACTACCCATCTTATTTTGGCGGTAGAGTTCAGGACTACCCTGTGTGTGTGTGTACAGGGTGATTCAGAAAAGATATGAAAACTTTAACATGTGATAGTACACACCAATACAAACGATTTTCATCAAAGAATGCATGGTCTAAAATTAAATGCAAAAGCGCTACAGGGTGCAACATAGTAAAACTCAGGATACGAGGAGGAAATACAAGAATAATGTATATGGTAAAAAAGGCAATTTTAATGAATATTTACAATACTTGCTCAAAAGAGTGACCACTGCTGGTGATGCAAGAACAACATCGGTGAAGAAGGGATTGGCAAATGCTCTAGAATATTTCAGGCATATCGCGACCCTTACCAGCAGCAACCAAAAATCTTGCGATTAGGTCCTCTTCAGAGTCAAGAGGAGTCTCATACACCAGACTCTTCAGCTGTCCCCACAAAAAGAAATCAAGACACGGCAGATTGGATGATCGTGGTGGCCAAGCTACAGGACCACCTCGCCCTATCCATCAGTTTGGAAAAGTGACATCCAGATAGTGCCTTACCTCTTGCCCAAAATAAGCTGGAGTTCCATCGTGCTGGAACCACATATGCCGGCAGAGGTCAGTTGGAACATCCTCCAGCAAGTCTGCCAGCATACCTTGCAGAAACGTTGGGTATTTGCCCATGTCAAGGTATTCTGGCAAAAGATACAGTCCTATTGGGTGGTTGCTGGTAATTCCTGCCCAAACATTGATGGAGAAGCGTTGCTGATTCCTGCAAGTGGATTTACAGAAGCCCAGACATGTTTATTGTGGGTATTAAATGCACCATCGTGTGCGAAAGTGCATTCATTGTAGAAAAGAACAGTTTACAAAATCTGAACGTGCTGCATTCTACTTTAGGAGCCAGCGGGCAAGGTCTACGTAACGAGAAGAATCTTCTTCAGTCAATGCCTGGACTCATTGAAAATGGTATGAATGCAACCTCTCACCCCCTCAGCACCTGACATGTCATGAATTGTGGTACACCAAGGCTATGGCCCACAGCTTGTGCTTGTAGTTGGCTGATCTGCCACCATCCCTAAAATCACTTCTTCCATACCTGCTGTTCTGGCAGTCCTTGTACGACCTTCATCACACCGGGAAGCAAGAAAGAATCCCGTTTTGCACAGCTGCCAATGCAAGCTTGCAAATGTTTTCAAATTGGGCAGCCGCCTATAGGCAGAACGTTCACTGTACATTTGTACTGCATCTGTGCTACTTCTGTTTGCAGCTCCATACATGAAATTCATGTATACTTTTTGAGTATTATTAAAATGTGCCCTTATCTTGTACATTACAACTGTTAGAATGGTTGCATGCTGGAATAACTTCACAGGGCTGGCGTCGCTGCCTTTTACTCACTGCGATGCAGATTTGCTTACGGTTTTTTCTTCTACTTCCCTAGGTTACATTTGCATGCATGGTGTTCTTTTTCTCCCAATAAATCACAACAGGAATGCCATTTTAACATTTGCGGAGGGACCATTTCGAAACACGCTAGCATTTTATTTTGGACTATGCGTTCTTGGATGAAAATTGTTTGTATTTGTGTGTACTATTACCTGTTAAAGTTTTTCCCATCTTTTCTGAATCACCCTGTATATATCGCACCCTTGCGATGGAAGTGTTACAACTCAAAATTTGGTGAAAATGACTTAATGTTACAACCAGATGTAGAAAACAGTGCTGCATCTTGCCATGCAAAATGTTAGGTCATAAGTTATTTGGGTTTCTGCTAGTTGGCACATGTCATTAGATGAACACAACATCCCTCAATTCAACCAGAAACAGTTTTTTGCATTTTCTGAAGATTGGGATTTTTTGAGTTGTAATACTTTCGTTGCAAGGGTGTGATATATATATATATATCATCATCATATTCAACCATTATCTATCCACTGCTGGATGACGGTATCTCCACATGCTTTCCACACGTCTATCCTGAGCAATTGGCTTCCATGTCACCCTAACCTGTTTTCTTATTTCATCCGCCCATCTAGTTTGAGGATGTTTAGTAGGTCTTCGGTGATCTCTTAGAATCCAGTTGAGAATTTCAGTTGTCCATCATTGATCAGTCCTTCTTTCGATATGCCCAGCCATCTACATTTCAGCTTTTTTACTTTAACAATGATGTCCTCTACTCTAGTTTGCTCTCTCACCCGTTTCTTTTTCGATTGCTCCTAGTTATTCCAAGCATACACCTCTCTATGCTCCTTTGGGTTGTCTGTAACTTCCGTATTGCTGCAGTCGTTAGACTCCATATTTCTGATCCATAAGAGTGGACTTGCAATATGCACTGGTTGGAGACCTTTCTTTTTCGATGCGAAGGCAATTTCCCCTTCAGGATAAAACTGTTTCTTCCGAATTCACTCCTGCCAATTTTAATATGTCTGTTGAGTTCTTTCATAATATTGTCTTGCATTGAAATCAGTCAGCCCAAGTATATATATATATATTTATTATGTTGACACACCAGAAACCATGGCCCCTAGTCTCCAGGTGCTGGAGTGCTCCTGATCAAGGCAGCGGTCAGTGTGGCATGAAAGCAGGGGGTGCTAAGAATCACTGGAATGGCCCAGGCTGCCGTTTGTTATTGACCTTGGCTACGTTTAATGGACGATCCCTTGCTTCTGAAGCAAAACTTCAGGAATTGGAAGAAGAACTTGACAAGATCAAATGGGACATTGTAGGACTCAGTGAAGTTAGAAGAAAAGGTGAAGAGTTGGTGGAACTTAAAAGTGGACATTTGTTTTATTATAGAGGAACGGAAACTGGAAGAACAAGTGGTGTTGGCTTCTTAATCAACAAAAGAATTAAAGACTACCTTCTTGAAGTCGAAAGCACGTCAGATCGAGCAGCGAGGCTCGTTGTTCAACTAACCCAGCGATACCAACTTCAAATAGTACAGGTATATGCACCAACATCAAGCCATACCGACGAAGAGGTTGAAGAATTTTATGAAGAAATCAAAGAGTTACACACCAAAGGGAAACAACATATCAAGCTCATCATGGGGGATTTCAATGCAAGAATTGGACAACAGGAACAAGGAGAGACATCGGTTGGTAAATACGGATATGGGGAAAGGAATGAACGTGGCGATCAACTCATCGAATTTGCAGAAGCTGAAAATCTTAGCATCATGAATTCATTTTTTAAGAAGAAACCGCAAAGAAAATGGACATGGAAACACCCAAATGGGGGAACTAGTGAAATTGACTATATCCTGGCAAACAAGAAATCAATTATTGAAGATTGCAGTGTACTGAACAGATTTAATACTGGAAGTGATCATCGAATGGTGAGATGTAAAGTGCACTTAAATACTAAATTAGAACGACAGAAGCTCATTAGGAAACAAGTAAGTAAGAGGGTGGATTTAAAGAAATTAAAAGAAAATACCGAGGCATTCAAGTTGGAATTAAAAAATCGCTTTTCTGCACTGGAAGGACTTATTGATGAAAGTGATATCTCAGAAGCAAATGAAAACATTGTTAAGACAATAGTTGAAACTGCTGGGGAAATTGGTGGTGTAACCTGTAAAAAGCACAATAGCAAATTATCTGAGAAGACGAAACAGCTCATGAAAAGGCGAAGAGATATGAAGGTGGAAAATAAAAATACCAGTTGCAAGATTGAGTATGTAGAACTTTGCAAAACTTTGCGCAAAAACATGAAAGAAGATATAAGAAAATTCAATTGTGAGTTAGTAAGGAAGGCCATTGAAAGCAACAAGAGCCTTAGGGTTGTTAAAGGGAGTTTGTCTATTGGGAAGAAACACATCATTGCATTAAAAGGAGAGGATGGCACCGTAACAAGAAATAGGGAAGAAATACTTAGAAGAGTTGAAGAATTCTACAAAAATCTATACGAAAGTAACAGTGAATTAAACGAAGACATTGAAATAGTCGAAGGAACAGCTCCTAAAATCTTAAAAGAAGAAGTTTCATTTGCAATAAAAAGTATGAAGAAAGGAAGAGCCCCTGGCGATGATGGCATTACATTAGATATCTTAAAAGAAGCTGGAGAACATGTAGAAGACATACTCGCAAAATTCTTTACCAAATGCCTCAACAGTGGTAACATACCAAACCAATGGGATTCTGCAACAGTAATTCTTTTGCATAAAAAAGGTGATAAAGAGGATTTAAAAAATTACCGACCAATTAGCTTGTTACCTGCTATTTATAAAATCTTCACAAAAGTGCTAACACATCGCCTGCAGAAAAAATTAGATGCAGCTCAACCAAGAGAACAAGCTGGATTTCGAAGTGGATTCAGTACAGTGGACCATATTCAAGTATTAAGAGAATTAATTGAAAGAACACATGAATATGAACTTCCATTGTGTGTGGCATTTATTGACTATGAGAAGGCCTTTGACTCTATTAAAACATCAGCAGTCATCAACTCTTTAAGATCAGCAGACATCGAGGATGTGTACATTGACATGGTGAAACGTGTGTATAAAAATGCAAGTGCAAAATTTCGGTTACATAAAGATACCAAAACTATCAAACTTGGCAAAGGGGTGAGGCAGGGAGATACCATTTCTCCAAAACTTTTTACTTCTGCTTTACAGATGATTTTTCAGCTGATAAATTGGAATAACAAGGGAATAAAAATAAATGGTGAATATTTAAATCATCTGCGGTTTGCTGATGACATTGTTATTTTTTCAACGAACCCATCAGAACTCCAAGACATGGTACAGGAGCTCTCAACTAGAAGTAAAGAAGTTGGACTCAAGATGAACCTACAAAAAACTAAGATCATGTTCAATAATTTCGTAGAGGAAACAAAAATACAAGTTGACAACATTGAGCTAGAAATTGCTGATTCATATATTTACCTTGGCCAGCTGATTTCAATGGATGGCAACATTATGAAAGAACTCAACAGACGTATTAAACTTGGCTGGAGTGCATTTGGAAGAAACAGTTTTATCCTGAAGGGGAAATTGCCTTTGTGTCTAAAAAGAAAGGTCTTCAACCAGTGTGTATTGCCAGTCCTCTCTTATGGATCAGAGACATGGAGTCTAACAGTTGGAGCAATACGAAAGTTACAGACAACGCAAAGGAGCATGGAGAGGTGCATGCTTGGAATAACTAGGAGAGATCGAAAAAGAAACACTTGGGTGAGAGAGCAAACTAGAGTAGAGGACATCATTGTTAAAGTAAAAGGGCTGAAATGGCGATGGGCTGGGCATATTGCAAGAAGAACTGATCAACGATGGACAACAGAAATTCTGAACTGGATTCCAAGAGACCACCGAAGACCTAGAAAACGTCCTCAAACTAGATGGGTGGATGAAATAAGAAAACAGGTTGGGGTGACGTGGAAGCGAATTGCTCAGGATAGACTTGTGTGGAAAGCATTTGGAGAGACCTTCATCCAGCAGTGGATAGATAATGGTTGAATATGATGATGATGATGATATGACTTCTAATATGTTCTTTTCCATTCAAGTTACAGCGTTGTTAGATGCATCATTGAATCACTGTGAGTATCATATATTTGCTAACTATCAATAATTAATCTAAAAGCATATATTAAATTTCTGCGCTCATTATCTATCTAACTTCCATCAGTATCATTATCGACATAATTTATTTTTAACGCTTGATATCTTATTTCATAAATTTTACTAATTGTACTTGTAAAATAAATTTTCTTAAAAAAAACTTCACTGATTTGTTCGTCATTACAGGATTGCATACTATTATCTACTAGTGTGGAGTGTGTTTGAATTACCTGCGTATTTTGTTCCCATATCGCAACAAATATATGAGAATTGTCCAATCAGGATTGATAATGCCAAGGTGAAAATGTACCTGTTTAAACAAAGAATAAAGCATAATTTCTTATCGTTTCAATAAATTACAAAATACCTCTTAAATAACTCTATATTAAGGATGGTTAGAAACGCAAACATTTTTCTCCAAAGTCTAATCATCATGCTTTCAGGCAAAGGCAGGAAAAAACAATTTCAGCAATTCGCAAATTTAATAGAAATGTGTCCATACAATTTTATCAGTACAACATAAAACCAAATAAACACATTAACATTTGGAACTCACAACCATTAAAGAAACGTTATACTAAGTAAAGGGAAAATATTTATAAAAGTTTTGAGTTAGAATATTTTGCTTACATGGCGTTGGTGAAGATCAGGAAGAAACCTTGGAGACCTCGCTTGAGTTTATAAATGAGGCTCTATGGCTTCTCTTTTGGACTAATAGTCAGATGTAGTTTTCTTTCGTCATGCAGCCTTCGGCATTGCTGTCTTCGGTCTCTTCTATATCTTATCTGATTTTGAGACATTCGCCTTTGGTTCGTCTCTTGATAGAGTAAGCATTTCTTATCTGCGAAGGAACATATTTAATTAAATTAATGATGAAATATTAATCGTAAATTCCACAAAATAAGATCCTAACTCACCTTCCCTTTATCAAATAGCATTAGTCTAAAAATTATTTTGTTTCAGGTGAGTTTGGCAACCAACCCATGTTTTAAGAACATGGTCGGATATTTTAGGGATTTTCTGCCAAAAGTTAGTGGTTTTTTTTTTAAGCAAAAAAACAGCAACAACCACAAAAAAACCTGAAGAAGCTTAAAATCTAGCACAAAAGGAGTTAAAGTTAACTGCAAATTATATTTCAAGACATGAATAAATATCTCCCGTCGGTATACGCGTATATAAATAAACCTGCCAATAAATCATATAAATCGAGGGTTACTTTGGTTATGTCTTTTCTTGGGAGAGACGTGGAAGGCGATCGGTATAACGGTGGCTAAATAGGGCTGAGTATTATTAACCAAAGTTGGCAACCCTAATTTCAGGCACTATATATTTTAATGGAGGGGAGAAATCTCCCCCCTGGTGGCTCGCGATAAATAAAGGAACGCTTAAAGTGGTCCGTGAGCGACCAAAGTTTGAAAAACACTGCTCTACCTTCTTTGTGGGGCATAAGCACGTTTTGCAGTCATGCCATATGCAGGGCCGGCGCGACCATTAGGCGAACTAGGTGGCCGCCTAGGGCGGCAGTATTTGTGGGGCGGCGTCACGGCAGAATTTTTTAGGTACTTAATGCACTATACGATAATTGAAATAAATTCAAAAACGAATAAATAGAACTTAATGGATTATCGCTGCCGATGTTTATCTTTGATACTACAGGTGTAAGAATTGGCAAACAATAATAAGATAACGATAGCTGTAACGAGCTTGTCACGAGTTTCTTGTTTCATAAAGGGAGTATTGATTGGACTTTCCTGCACCGCCAACATCTCTCCAAGGCCGGATAATCGAATAATACCCTATACCAGAGATCAGGTTGGTTGAGCTATTAAGTTATTAGTCTGCAATCGTCCGGGGGTTCTCTACATCTGGCGTCCGCGACAAGGACATATTATTTCGACATCAAGCTTTTAGAGAAGACTGCAAAAAGGTGGGAGAATTTCCAATTATAAAAGAGAGTATGGAAGCTATAGAAAGGTTGAAGACATCCCAACGCACGGCGTTTACTAAGGCATTTAACCGTTTAAACGAACTGTTAGAAACGACGGAGAAAAACTCAGATGACATTGAAGTGGCAATGCATTTACTTGACGATAAAGCCGTTCAATTAGAAGCGACTCACTAAAAGTTCTTAGACAATTTAACAAACGAGGAAGAATTTATAGCGGAATTTGAGGTCGTTGAACAATTTCGGAATAAAGCTCTAACAATTAATTTGACTGTTCGAAGCTTTTTATAGGGGAAAAATAAACTCAAACAAGACGCTGATAACCTCGCGGAAAATGTAGAAGCAGATTTATATGTGAAGCGAAGACTCCCTGAAATAGAATTACATAAATTTGACGGGTACTTTCGAAATTCGCTGTCCTTTTGGAACCAATTTTCAAGAATCCATGAAAGCGAATATGTAACACCTAGCGACAAATTCCATTATCTAATTCAATGAGCAATATCGGGTTCCGAACCGAGAGAAATTGTGGAATCATACCCCACTACTTGTGGGAATTACCCTCTTGCAAGTCTTGCAAGTCTCTCTCGAGAATTACCTCTTGAAAGTCTAAAAGAACGTTTCGGTAGAGAAGACATTCTGATTGAAGTTTATGTTCTTGATTTGCTGAGTTTAGTCTTAAGTAACGCGTCTAAAAGGAGAACAGGTACACTTAGTACTTTATATAAAAAATTTTCTTTGCAACTTAGGCGTTAGGTACTATTGGGATAACTTCTGAAAAATGCGCAGCTATTTTGTATCCACTCGTCGAGAGTTGGCTCCCTAAAGAGAATTTACGACTTTGGGAACGCGCCAGAACACAATGTTCAGACTAAAGCTCAGGTAGAAATAACAGCGGCCAACTTTTAGATTCTATTGTGATGTTTTTGAAAGCAGAAGCGAGGAACGCGTTTGATTGGCAAAAGACAATTTTCGTTTTGAATTAAGAAAAAAAGTATCCAGAACTGCTCCAAGATGCCAAATCATGCCAAATTGCAGTAGCTGCTGAATTGTTTACAAGTGAGAAGAAAAGGTATAACAATTGTTTGTTCTGTTCTAATTCCAAATCACATGAGAGTAAATCATACAGGAAAGCGTTAAAATGAATTGAAGTGATAAAACGTTAATTGTTAAAAGGAATAGGCTGTGTCTTATCTGTTTAAAGGAAGGTCATTTCGCCAAGACTTGCCTAATGGCTACAAGTTGTCCGTATTGCTCAGGCAAGCGTTTGAAAGTTATGTGTCCTGAGATAAATAAATCTGAATTGCGGAATGTTATTGAAGACGCCGTTCAACAGAATTCAGAGATGGATAATGTTCTCTCATCCAACAGATGAGATCAGATTGGGATTCCCAACATGCAGTTATATAAGCCTAGGACTTTCACAAACTCTTCATTCTCCCTTCACTCAACAAAAGGAGTAGTTGACTATCGTTGTGTTTTTAACCTTATGCCAGTGTCTAAATGACTGTTTGTTTTTTAAGAAATCTTTGAGCCATTTAGACTGGTGATAGTAATACTTCTTAATAATCTGCATTAACCTGCATGTTTACTGGAAACTACTGAAAATTTTGGAAATTTTTAATATGGTGATGCGCATGTATTTATTTGACTGTCATTGTCACAATGGATCCTTTGTTTGCTTTTTGGACTTTATAACGTATATATTCATAAATTACATATGGTACCAACTTGTCTCGCAAATCTGATGGATCTTAATATTATAACTGTTGTAGTGTGGCAATCATTGCTTTTAACAAGTTTAAACTCAAAGCTGAGATTAAAAGATGAAAGAAGTTTGAGATGAAAAGACAACCATATTGTTAATGACTATATTTGAGTTAGTTGCATTAATTATGTTATTACGTTAATCTTAGTCGATCCTTGAGTTTATGTATCGATAGTGGCATTCGCTACAAAAGTGTAGGAAAATCATTTTCTCCAATTCCGATACTGCTGGAAGAATTTGTCATTTTGGAAAAGGTCGATGAAAATATGGATTACTAGTTGCTGATTTGTGATTTTATGTTACATTTTATAAAAAACGCTCGCCGTATTAATTCTCAGCTTATACACCCTCCCATATGCATCAGGGTGTCTAGGCGTCAAGGAAGTTTTAGCGTCTAAGAATAATTCATTTCATTAGACAGATTGTAAAAGAAATATAGTCAAAAGGACATTCAAATTTTTTTCGTCATATTAAACGACTCGTCAAATTACAGTAGAGTCTCTATATAACGAACTTCCATTTAACGAGGTTTTCTATTTAACGAAATTTTCAACGGAACCTTGACTTTGAATGACATCAACATGTAAATTTATTTCCATATTAAGAGAAACAATTTCTATATAACGAAGTTTTTTTTATAATGAATTTGATTTTATTTTTAAATTACCTTTTACAATTTTTCAGCGGGCCTGTTAGATAGAAGGCATATTTAAGGATTTTAAGCAAGAAGGACGGAGATCAGGTACCCTTCTGTATAGTAGACATAGGGCCAGTTGTGATAAATAATTCTATTGTTCTAAACTGGGAACTTAAGTTAGAAGTAGTGGGGTTTTACTAAAATGTGTTATCACTGTGCAAACATGGCTAAGCCACGAAATTTGATCCTCGCACACACGTGTTGCGTTGTTTGAACATGGGGTTGACCTCAATGGAGTGGGGGCATCTGCCGAACATCTGGAATAAGTTGAAAATTGTGGTTTTGTTCCTATGTTACCAATGCAAAATTTCAAGGGAGTTTGTTTTCGAAAAAAAGCAATTATGAGTTCAATAAAAAATCATGGATGACTTCTGCAATTTTTGAGAAATGGCTATCAAAATGGGATGCCCGAGTGAGAAAACAACGAAGTAACATTGCGTTGATCATAGACAACTGTCCTGCACATCCCAAAGA